>BLSH010530463.1:740197-756086 GCA_018402905.1 Glandirana rugosa
CGCCCAATGAGTGTTGAGTTCCATCAATTGACCCGGGACGAATGCTCAATCCCCTAACTTAATGATTTTGACCTCTCACGTTTGAGACCACGTCTACACGTATCTTTGGTTAGTCGAAAGTCCTAAAAAAAACAGTTTCGAATTAACTTGTTCGACTAACCGATGGTACGTGTCGACGTGGTCTAAAACGTGAGAGGTCATAATCATTTAGTTGGGGTCCTCAGGGGGTCCTGTGGATTATTGACTTCAGGTGTACTGTTGAATTCAAATTAAAGCGGGCGAGGCCGGCCTGATACCTGCCAGTGTGTGGCACCCGGGGCAGACCACCCCCTACTCAGCACCCACCCTGGTCACCCCCTAGTGACGCCACTGCCAAGGTTGTAACTATAACCATAGCAAGCTGTACAGTTGTCATGTGGACTTCAGTTATTAGGTGTCCTGGGGGACTCCTGGGGTTGATTTACTAATACTGGAGAGTGCAAAATCTGGTGCAGCTGTGCATGGTAGCCAATCAGCTTGTTCAATTAAGCTTTGACAAAAAAAATCCTGAAAGCTGATTGGTTTCTATGCACATCTGCACCAGAGTTTGCACTCTCCAGTTTTAGTAATTCAATCCCCTAACTCGTAAGCAGGGCCCAGTTAACTACCTTGAGTTGTGAGTAACCCGCCACACACTTCGTAATCTGCACAGTATCCTTGTTATTGTGCTATACAAACAACAGACAGCCTTTGGCACAGTTATATAGATGCTGTATATTCAGTGTATGCACAGTGGTGCAGAAATGTACAGTGCTGCATCCCCGAATTGCGTGGAGGGCTTTGGATAGTTGGGGTAGTGTTCCTTAAGAAGAGGTATTTAGGATGATGTAGCACCTTCCTCCGGCTCCACACCTCCATTTTGAACACTGGAGCATAGCTACCGACTGTCCATGATTTCGAGGGAGTGTTCCTGATTTGAAACAAAGTCCCTCTGTCCCTCTTTCCTCCTCATTTGTCCCTCATTTTGGTCTGTTCAATATAGTTGTATATAAAATTCACAATTTATCTTTCAAAAAGTGTTTCCCAGTGCTAAACCTTTCATCCAGTTTCTAAATTGCTGCATTTGTAAATCTCAAAAACCAATATAAATGAATAGTAGTGGTAAAAAAATGAATAGTTTTTTTTTGTAAAATTCTCCTTTGAGGGGATGTGGTAGGAGTGTGTGTGTGCTATGCAACATACTTTTGCTAATAGGTGTCCCTCGTTCCCATCTCAAAAAGCTGGGAGGTATGCTGGAGTATTAGCAATGACCTAGGCTGTCCCTACTCCACAGGGACCTTTCCCAATGCTTTGCATTCTCCCTCACAAGTGGGTTTCTGTCCTTGACCATACACATACCAGAAGCATGCCAAAGTGATGTGGTTTATTTGAAAGGATCCTTCACGCAAAATGGCTGCCACGGTCTTTCAAGGACCACTTCTCCTCTGGAAGCACTGTATGACATCCCTAAGGGTACAATTCCCTTATGAGACTTCCCTTCTCCAGTAATAATGGCACTGAGCCACCTACACTACTACACCTGCCTACAAACTTATTGGACATGCTGGAAGATCTGGCTTGTCCATGTGTTCATTGAAACATGTGCATGAAAAAAACATTTTTCTGCAGTGTTTATGGGGACACAAGGTATATGCTCCACAATTTAAAGGGGTTGATTTACTGAAACTTGGAGAGTGAAAAATCTGGTGCAGCTCTGCATAGAAACCAGCTTCCAGTTTTGTTTTTCAAAACTAATTGTTCAAGCTGAAGTTAAAAGCTATTTAGCTAATCAGCTTCTAACTTCAGCTTGAACAATTGAGCTTTGGCTAAAAAAAAAAAAAAAAAAAAAAAAAAAAAGAAAAAACGGGAAGCTGATTGGTTTCTATGCAAAGCTGCACCAAATTTTTCACCCTCCAGTTTTAGCAAGTCAACCCTATAGTACTGTATATCCACTTGCTGTCCGCAATATGTGGCAGTTTGCAAGAGGTTTACCGGGATTGCCGCCCCCTTCCGCCGCTTGCCAGTGTTTTTGGGCTTACTATTTTTACTGGTGCGCCCGAGAAATGATCTGACACTACAGCCAGCTGGTCGCAGTGGTGGACAGAGACCAGATTGTCTCTTATCAACTCTATGGCCTTGGATGACCAGATCAGCATAAGTACATTTTTTTAAAGCAAAAGATCAACATTTTATTTTTTATTTTTTTTGAACTTTTGCTTTTAAAGGTAAAGGTGAGTTCTCTCCATAAAGAGGACCTGCCATCATTATTTCTATTGCAAGGGATGTTTACATTCCTTGTAATAGAAATAAAAGTGATACAAAAAAAATAAAGGGACAGTGTAAAAATAAAAAATAAAATAAATAAGAACAAAAACATTTTTTAAAGTAACGCCATCCCTCCATGCTCGCACGCAGAACCGAACGCATACATAAGTCGCACACGCATATGTAAACGGTGTTCATACCACATGTGAGGTATTGCCATGAACGTTAGAGCGAAAGTAATAATTCTAGCACTAGACCTCCTCTGTAACTCTAAATAGGGTAGTAACCTGTAAAAATCTTTCAAGCGTCGCCTATGAAGATATTTAAGTACCTTCGTTTGTCTCTATTCCACGAGCTTGCGCAATTTAAAACGTGACATGTTAGATATCTTTTTATGCGGTGTAACTTCATCTTTTTTTCATATTTTATTAAAAAATTGGAGTATATATTGTGTGTTTTTTTAAATTCATTAACATGTATTTTTTCCCCAAAAAATTGTGTTTGAAAAACTACTGCGAAAATATTATATAATAATAAAAAATTGCAACGATCACCATTTTATTCCCTAGGGTCTCTGGTAAAAATAGCAAAAAATACTGATTTAAACTTGTAAACAAAATGTGCCAGAAAATTATTTATCTTCAAATGGATATCTAAAGTCAAAACTGTAATTTCTTATTTTAGATACAGTGTATAGCAAGGAATGGCTATATTTTTGTCTGTGTCCCATTGGGAAGATTTTCTTTTGATTTCTGTCCTGTAGACACAACAGGAAGTGAGAGAAAAAATCTCCTATGTGAAGGAAATCCCCTTTTAGGGTGCGTTCACATTTGTGTAATGCAGGCATGCATGCAAAATCGTATATGATACCACAGTGCCAAAAAAATATGCATCTCTTTTTCAGGTGAGTAGTAGTGTGATAAATTCATAATGGCACACATACCAGGCTTGTTATTGCGCACGCTTTCGCACATGAAAACACATGATATCAAAGTACCATACATTTTGGTGTGGCACAATAAAATAAAAAGGTCATGCACCGTTTTTGGTGATTTTTAAGTGTAGGGCAATTAAAATGAGTTAGCTTCTCTAAACGCGGCACACAATTCTGCCCTGTAAAGAAGAAATCGCTATACATACCTTTCTTGAAGCTGATCCAACCCGATCCCACGCTGAGCTGTCTTCTGCAGCTTCGCTGTGGAGCTGGGTGCAGAGGACACAGCCGACAATAGAAGCCCCACAGTAAGTCTATGGGTGACGTCACTCCCGATTCATTTCACAGTCGTTGTCGGCTGTTTCCTCTGCGGAGCTTCTGCCGCTAGAGACCGGATCAAAGGCACGTATCTTCTTTGCAGGGCTAGGTAGGTTAATGTTAGATTGTGGATTTCTGTAGATGCAGGGATTTTAGCGTTAGGGTGGACTTACACTTTAAGGAAGAGCATGCATGAGGTCCATGCTATGTGCTCAGCAGGACCCCATTCTGTTACTGGGAGCAAAGTAACAGGGGTACGTTGACTGGTGGGGTGGGCAGTGGCTCTGCATGTCACTCCAAATGCAACTCATACATCAGTACAAGTGTGTAGGACATGGGACGAAACATCTTGCCCAGGGGCCATACTAATCTTCTCCATATCGTTTTATCTAATTTTAGTATATGTGCTGCCGAAGCAAGCACTGGGATGAAACATCTTAGGGAGGAACTCTGTATTTTCTTACTACACACAAGTGGCTCATCTCTGAGTTGTGGCCCCCTTAAAGTTTGATATATTCACATGACCGCAGACTCCTCCTGGTCCCGGATATTGGTGAGCACGCCTTTTGGCAAGGTGTTACCCCACGTGCAAGGGTTAGTGACCCGGTTTATTGCATGGCATGGCCCAAAGATCCCCTGGGGGCATACAACTTGGAGTAGTCGGCAAGGATATGCCGCTCCCACTCTACATACAAACCATTGCACTTACTAAACTGCAGTTTGGTGACAAGTGGTGACATGCAATATGGTAAGTTCTGCTGCACACTTGAGGCGCCCTATATCAAGTACTTGATCTCCACTGCCCTGGAGTCAGATTTAAGTTAGTTTCTAATAACACCTGCTTTAAATTAAATATTAGGAAAAAGCTAAGATTTAAGTGCTTGTATTGTGAATTTTGAAAAATTATTTTATCAGAATGTTTATAGATACAGAGATGAATGAGGGTTTGTTTTAAATTGCTTGTTCAGAATATGTAAATACTTTAGTAGGCTTGATCTGGACACAGGTTCACTTTAAGTATACAGCATGTGGCATAGTGCATCCTGTCAGTACATAGGCATGCACACAGGGTGTGCCAGTAGTTCCTGGGCACACCCTAATCAGCTAGTGTGCAATAGCATTATTGCTCTGTGTGTCAGTGGGGAGATCAATGTGCCAGAGCCATATATACATAGACACACATGCATGTGTGTTTGAGCTTTGGGGTGCACACCCTAATGTAATAGGCTGCACACACCTATGTGTCAGAAACAGTATATCCTGACAGCACTAAGCCACTGCTTTGCAGTTAGAAGTGATCAGCAAGGAATGGAACAAATGCAGGGGGAGTGGGGATGGGGAGCAGTAGGGGCAGCTGCCCTGGGCATGATGTCTTCATGTGAGGAAAGTGGGTGGGTGGGGGGGTCACCACAGAGGGAGCTATGCACTCCACAAGTGCAGCAGTGGGGTGCTGAGAGCTGAAATACTGTTTGCATTCCAGCACCTGACACTGGACAATGTACTATCAGGCGGACAGTACAAAGTCCCAGCCTTGTTGGGGCTAGAGAGCAGTGTGTGAGCCTGTGATCAGGTAAGTAACCCCCTTACCCCCAATGTTGGGGGTGAGAGGTTAACAGTCTGCCGCTGACCACCAATTGGGGAGGGGGGTTATTTAAATAGCAGTACCAGTGAGCAACAGTGCAATGCAGCTATTATTGTGGCCACTGATCTAATGCTGGAGGTATTATTGCAGCCACAGTTACCAATTCCAGGGGTAGCTATTGCATCCACTGGCACCAATACAGGGGGTTATTTTTTAATCCAGTGAAATTTAGAAGTGTTAGGTACCTTACAGTCCATTTATTTTCAATAGGCTGACTGACTTTGCACAATGCACCCAGCAAATGTTGGGGGCCACATTTGAGGCCCTCAGTAGTTTTCAAGGTGACCACCACTGTAGGTATACACACAAGACCAAGCTCAATGAATTCTGTTTAGACACAATTAAACCTAGTTTATTTTAAAATGCTTCTTGTCTTGAAAAGACAAGGCTTGGCATCTTCGCTCTGGGTACTGTATGACCTTGTCCCGGCATTGCATGAAACTACAGGATGCCGTGCCGATGCCCAGCATCCCTTGAGATTGCCAGCTGTCAGCGTATATCAGCCTGCTTATCATCATTTATTGGCACTGTGCACCTGCATGTATTATGTGCATCCACAAAGATGAAGCGGTCAGAGAGAAAATGTGAGAAGTGCATGGTGCACAATGCATGATTTTAAGTGATATAAAAGTAAGCTTAAAAACACATTTCACAAATAAAAACACTACAAACCACCCTATATTTCAACATGGTATATGTGACAGACCCAACCGAGACACAGGCTTTTAGAGGGGACTTCAGGGTAGCCTCTTGCCTACGGACTATGGGCCCTGGCTTTTTCTTTGGGAGGTGTGTGCCTGGGGGACCTTTGGAGTGCTTTTGCTTCAGATTCGGGTCCATGTCTCCCCAAAAACACTCAGACTCTGGGAACCTAGGTGGCAGGAGAATGGCCAAAGAAGAACTGACAATATTGGCAATACTAGGCATGGCCACATCAGGCACACTCCTGTGCGCATCGGCGCACGCACGGCGAATTGGCACAAGCAGGTGCGCTCCACCGCAAACCTGCGAATGTCCGTGCACGGTCGCACGCACACAACGTGAGAGATGCTGGCGCCCCCTGGCCTATAAAAGACTGCTGCACTGCTCAACAGATTGCTGGATGATCGTCAGCACCCCCCTTGTTTCTGTGCTTCTGTGTGTTTGATCTTGGATTTCCTGCTACCGACAGGGCTTGCCCTTGACCTATCTGATCTCCCTTCCTAGCTTTGACCCCTGGCTTGTACTACCGGCTGCTGTTTGATAACCCGTGTATGAGCCCGGCCTGCATTACAGACTCTGCTACTCTCTGCTTACCTGTGCATAATACTGGCCTGTTCCTGTTTCTGCTACCTGCCTCTGCTACTGATGAATCCATCCCTGGCCTGTCTTCCATTACTGTTTACTGTTTACCCCTGTTGCCGAGTACGCCTGGAGCTTCTGATGACACCTACCCTACAGCGCATCCTGCCTGTTCCAGCAGTCATCTGATTGTCAGCTTCCCAGCTCTTCAGAACACTACTGGCAACCTCTGCTTCTTTGGGCACTGCACCTCCTGTACCACCTTCAGGGGTGCTTTGCAATTAGCCGCAAGGGAAGCCCTCTCAGCACTTCGGCCTTTGACCAGGTATGTGACTCTAGGACCTGGATACAGATTTGTGGCCTCTGTGCCCAAACCAGCATTGACTGCTTCAACCACCCCTAGACTCAGAGACTCTAAGCAGAAGGTTATAATCAGCTTAAAATAACCTGATGCTCATGTCTCATGCTGTTATGTGTAATCTGTATATTAAGGTGTCTTTCTTTTATTGTATAATTCCCCATTGTGTGCCTCCTAGGTGTGAATCCCCATTGTTAATTGAGTCACCTATTATTTCTGTCTGTCTGCTAATATTGTGTCCACTTCACCTTGTTACCAAACTATTGTAGAATGTTTATGTGTTAATGTTTATGTTAGCTGTTCATTAGATTTGCTGATATTACTGTTTACAGTTTGCATTGTTTAGGATAATATGATCAAGCACTTACCTGATTTTATGGGGCATATATTAAGTGAGAGTTTACAATAAAGAGCCAGTTCCAGTGTGCACCTAAGCTAGTGTCGTCCAGTTGTTGGGTGCAAGGCTCAGCTACAATACCTTGTTCTTGGTTCCAGAGTGGAGGAAGCTGTATCTTGGTGGAAGCACCCAAGTAGGGTGCCAGGCTGTCGTTACAGTTTAAATTTGCTATTTGTTTGGATGTGATGATTTACTTTGATGTGATACTTAATAATAATAATAAATGCATTTTGCCTAAAAAACAGATCTACTGAAAAAATGTTGTCATTTTAAAGAATATCAAAACCCAAAAACTAAAATATAAAACAGATTTCCCCACACAACCTAACCCAACATGTTTCACCACTTTTGGGGCTCCTTCAGGTGTCTAAAAGTATATAGAGATCATTTTAATAGGGATGCACCAATATATTAGCCGCTGAAAATTATTAGCCGAAAATAGGGTTATCTGCATTTTGCCGATAATGGCATGCTGCGTCCCATTAACTTCAATGAAAAATCGCATTCCATTGACTTCAATGCAAAATCGTGTGCTATTGATTTCAATGCAAAAATGTCCCCTATTGACTGAAATTCAAAATCGTGTCCCATTGGCTTCAATGCAAAATCGCGTCCGATTGACATAAATGCAAAATTGCGTTCTATTGACTTCAATGCAAAATTGCATCCCATTGACTTCATTGCAAAATTGTGTCCCCTTGACTTCAATGCAAAAATGCCCCCTATTGACTGCAATGCAAAATCACATCCCATTGACTTCTATGCAAAATCGCCTCCCATTAACTTCAAAGAAAATATTACAGCCACATTAATTGAATTTAAATTAAAAAAAAAACTCAGTCTCTGTTTTTGGCCAAGTGGATCATGAATTCTCATTTCAGTGCACCGCTAATTTTTAGTATTCTAGGTGCAAACTCCACAAACACAAAATTCAAATAGTTATGCCAAGAATCTGTAAGAGCTCTTTCACACTCGCATTAAATTTTAACCCAGAAAGCTCTTTAACACACCTATAGCGTTAATGAGCATTTAGGATGTGTTTTACAGGCGGTTATGTTGCATCAGGCAACACTTCTCAAATGCCCTTGTGTTTTTTATTAACAAGGCTAAAATGGGAAATGATTACTTTTGACGCTTTGCAACCACACTGTAAATGCACTGTACATGCCATAGGTGCGTTTCAATAGAAGTGAATGGAGGTGATTGCGAAGCATCAACTCTGCAGACAGCGACATCTTTGCCTCGCAGCAATGCGATGCAACACTAACGCTGCAGTGTGAACATCTCCATCCGCCCCCTATTATAACAATTCTGTGTGGCATTGATGGGCGTTCAGGAAGTGTTAAAAACGTGACCCAACCACCTATTTTCAAAGTACGTGTGAAAGAGCCCTATAGCGATGAAACATATTTGGTTAGGTTGTGGTTGTGTACATTGGCTTCCGCAGGTAGGGGCAGGGGGGGCAATTGCCCCCCCCCCCCAGAATCAGGGATCGGATCGGGGGTTCCCCACTAGGTCCTTATCCTTTTGAGCCATGTATGCAGTTTCTGACAGTCTCTTGGGCCATGTCCATAGTCTCTGACCATCTCCTGTACTATGTCTGCAGGTTTTGACGATCTCCTGTACTATATCCGCAGTCTCTAACCGTCTCCTGTACCATGCCTGCAGTCTCTGACTGTCTCCTGTACCATGTCTGCAGTCTCTGACCGTCTCCTGTAGTATGTCTGCAGTCTCTGACTATCTCCTGTACTACTGTATGTCTGCAGTCTCTGGCCATCTCCTGTACTATGTCCACAGTCTCTGACCGTCTCCTGTACTATGTCCACAGTCTCTTACCGTCTTCTGTACCATGTCTGCAGTCTCTGACCGTCTCCTGTACTATGTCTGCAGTCTCTGACCGTCTCCTGTACTATGTCTGCAGTCTCTTACCGTCTTCTGTACCATGTCTGCAGTCTCTGACCGTCTCCTGTACTATGTCTGCAGTCTCTGACCGTCTCCTGTACTATGTCTGCAGTCTCTTACCAACTCCTGTACTATGTCCGCAGTCTCTAACTGTCTCCTGTATCATGTCCGCAGTCTCTGACTGTCTCCTGTACCATGTCCGCAGTCTCTGGCCATCTCCTGTACTATGTCTGCAGTATCTAACCATCTCCTGTACCATGTCCGCAGTCTCTGACCTTCTCTTGTACTATGTCTGCAGTCTCTGACCGTCTCCTGTACCATGTCCGCAGTCTCTGACCATCTTCTGTACCATGTCTGCAGTCTCTGACCATCTTCTGTACCATGTCCGCAGTCTCTGACCTTCTCCTGTACTATGTCTGCAGTCTCTGACCGTCTCCTGGGTGACCTTAAAATGATGCCCCCCCCCCCCAGATAAAAAAAGTTCTGCGGACGCCCATGGTTGTGTAGGGAACACAGAAATATTTGAATGAGGATTTGGGAGGAAGTTTATAACTTATGAATTATACAAGAAAATGCTTGCAATAGGCGTAATAATAAATGCAATTGTTAAGGAGTAAGATCAGGGGAGTTAAGTGGGACCCAAATTTGAGCTTTAAAATGCTAATTTTGTCTTTAGGAGTTACTGTTCTGTTCTATTAAAATTACATTTCTGCCTTCTCCTTTTTCTTAGCAAACATTTTTTTACACATAAATGTCTTACAGTAATTATATAAAAAGCTTTCAGAAAGTTTTAAAAAAATTGAATTTTCCTAATCTGTTGTCTTTCTGCCTAATAAAAACCATTACAATCACATCACTTCAGATTCTTTAGCACATACTTATGTGTTAGATAGACTATATTGATGAAATATTTTGCTTAATAAAAGTTCTGTTTCTATGGGTGTAAGGGGCAGTGGTCCAGAAGTGGGTTAATAGTAGGTGACAGCTTATCTTTTAGAGATAAGCCAGCAGTAATAGTTAATGGGGAGCCTGCACACAGGGCTATGCTTGGCTGATAAATATGAATTGTGCTTTGTCATTATGTTTGTATTGTACCATTTGATGAAGCAGGTTTACACACAGAGAATAATCCGGATTTCCTGCCTGGGTGGTTTAACTTATTACTTGACGTTTATCAAACAGGTCCCAGCAGATTCAGAGGCATGTCTTCTGCAGCATTGCAGCATTGCACCAGTAATTTGATTACTTCTCCAGATATCAGGGGCTGCAGTAGATATATGATCTGATCAGCAATATCAGACTGCACAAACAAGCATTCGGGATTGTCCAACTGGTGGCCCGCGGGCCAGGTCACCTCCTTAACCCCATGAGCTGTGCTGACAACCAGCAACCCTCTTCTATCTTTATCCTAGTTATGGACATCATAGGGAAACACTGCAGTCAGTAAGAGCAGCCTGGACAATGCATTAACACAAAGAGAATGACCTTCAGAGCCTGGGAACAGACACCAATAATTGCCCTATTCTCTGATCAGCTGTATATTACATAGAATGGGTGGATGTGACTCTACAGCAAAAAATGTAGAACTTCTTCAGCTTACCGTTAAATGAATATTGCCGGCATTTGTTCCTCAGGTCATTTCATAATGTAAGTCCTCACCCGAATTTTCATGGAGGTCCAGTCCACTGCAGCTCTCTAGCTGTTGGTACATGTTACACAGTGATCCAGGGGCGTAACGATAGGGGTTGCAGGGGTTGCGATTGCAACCGGGCCCCATGCTCCAGGGGGCCCATGTGCCTCCCCTGTACACCTGAATAGGAGGGATGGTGGGGATGGCATTTAGAGGAACCAAGATGGCAGAAAAGGGGCCTGCTGCAGGACCATAGCAAAGGGACCCGCAATGGGAGTAAAGGGCCTCAGGATCAGCTGGAAGAGGGAAGGGCTGTGGCCAGGGGTCAGGGGGGGCCCTTCATAATTTCTTGCACCGGGGCCCTGAAGGTTCTAGTTACGCCTCTGCAGTGATCATCTCTATATAGACCTTAGCTAACAGCTCATCTATCCTAGCTGGATGGCTGGGAGTTGTAGTTCCACAGTATCAAAGCACGCCTTGGTTGATGAAGTACAGTTAGGAGCATTGTCTAAGTCTATTTGTCTGTCATGCTGGGTGACATGGATGTCATAACATTTTCCTAGCTGGATGGCTGGGAGTTGTAGTTCCACAGCATCAAAGCACGCCTTGGTTGATGAAGTACAGTTAGGAGCATTGTCTAAATCTATTTGTCTGTCATCCTGGGTGACATGGATGTCATAACATTTTCCTAGCTGGATGGCTGGGAGTTGTAGTTCCACAGCATCAAATAACTCCTTGGTTAATTAGTTACAATTAGGACTTTTAGGAGGCGTTGTCTAAGACTGTCCTCCTGGATGACATGAATATCATACCATTTTATGAGCAGGATGGCTGGGAGCTGTAGTTCCACAACATTAGAGGGTTCCCTGGTTGATTAGTTACAGTTATCTATGTGTCTGTCATACTGGATGGCATGGATGTTATAACATTTCCCTAGCAGGATAGCTGGGAGTTGTAGTTCCACAACAAGAGGGTCCCCTGGTTGATTAGTTACAGTTATTATTACAATTATCTATTCGTCTGTCATACATGGATGGTATAACATTTTCCCAGCTGGATGGCTTGGAGTTGCAGTTCTACAGAAGCAGAGAACCCCTTGGTTGATTAGTTATATAGGAGGCATTGTCTAAGGCTGTCTATTTGTCTGTCATCCTCAATGCTATATGGATGTCATAACATTTCCGTAAATTCCTTTTTGGATTCCTAAATCTAGAAAATGATTGTAGAAAAATGAAAATGTATTACCCTAAGCACTGGCACTTATCTTTCCATGTACAGGAGAGGGTGCTATAACCTTCATTGTTAGTACTGTTCCAATGTAATCTGGCATCTCTATTCTGATGGTGGTCCCTCACATCTATAATAGTAAAAAGACTTGTCAAGCCTCTCCTGATTTTATAGTAGAAATAGAAAGACAGGAAAGGTCACTCTCAGGGGTTTATTCTAGGTGAACATTATCTCTACATATAGTTAGATTGACTTTAATAATTGTTCATGACTGATAAGGGTTACAATTTAAATGTGTGGGGAATGTAAAAAGCCTTAAATAAAGATTTTTCTGGCTATGAATCATGTGAGATTGAAAGTCACTTGGTGCCAGGGCCCTGCATCTTCTGTGATCAATGCTCAGGATCCTCCATTGCTTCCTTCATTCTGGTGCTGAGCAAAGAAAGGTAGGGGGAGCAGGCAGTGATGGTGTTTTCCCTGGCAGGATCATGTATAGAGGCCATCTTTGCTGCATTATCTGCAGCTTTCTAAGGCCCCTTTCACACTGGGACCACCAGATCGTCAGCGGTAAACTGCTGCTAATTTAGCGGCGATCTACCGCTGTAATAGTCATTCCAATGGCAGGGGCGGTGGAGGAGCGGTGTATACACCGCTCCCCACATTCCTGAAAAATCATGCCTGCATGATTTTCTTCAACGCTGCGCTAGCGCAACACCTAAGTGAGAAAGCATCCATTGAGATGCATGAATGTTATTTTTTGAGCGTTATTTGAGCGGTAATTTTACCACTATAATGCTGTAATAACGCCCCAGTGTAAAAGGGGCTTTACTGTCTCAGCGCAGTGCACCTGCCAATGGCAGTGTGGTGTATAATATCCAATTCTTAGAAAAGTTGGTGTCCACAACATGTTTTTTTGTTCATAATTCTACAAGCTTGCACATTATTTTTTTGCATTACTGCTGGGTTCACACTATGGGGTCCGGTGCATCCCTGTTCTCTGTTTCAGGCATGAATCAGGTCCGAAGGAACTTCACCAGGTGGTGTTAAAAATTAACCTATTCAGATCCGCGCCATAGCCGATCGATGGCTACAGCTACAGCGCTGCTCTAAAATAGACGTCCTCCCCTTTGGGTCGCGCCGGGCACACGCACCCCACCGCATGAGCATGCCTGCGGGTCGGGCGGACCCGATGTCTGCCAGAGACCCATGATCTGCTCACAGAGAACCAGAATGGGGAACCGCCGATGTAAACACGGCGGTTCCCCGTTTTTTGAGGGGGGCTTGCCAGATCTACTGATCCCTGTCACTGGGATCAGTTAGATCTGTCATGCCCCTGACAACCCCGCCCCCCCACAGTTAGAACACACCCAGGGAACACATTTAACCCCTTCACTGCCCCCCAGTGTTAACCCCTTCCCTGCCAATGACATTTATACAGTAATCAGTGTCTATTTTTAGATCTGATCACTGTATAAATATCATTGGTCCAAAAAAAGTGTCAAAAAACGTCTGACATTTCCCCGATAAAAATCCCCGCCATTACCAGTAAAAAAAAAAAAAATAAGTAAAAACGCCATAAACCAATGTCCATAGTTTGTAGACGCAACTTTTTTTACAATTTTTTTTACCAAAAATATGTAGAAGAATATATATCGGTCTAAACTGATGAATAAATTCGTTTTTTTTATTTTTTATTTTTGGATATTTATTATAGCAAAAAATAAAAAATATTGTTCTTTTTTCAAAATCATTGCTTTACTTTGTTTATAGCGCAAAAAGTAAAAGCTGCAGAGGCGATCAAATACCACCAAAAGAAAGCTCTATTTGTGGGGAAAAAAGGACGCCAATTTTGTTTGGATACAACGTCGCATGACCGCACAATTCTCATTCAAAGAGTGACAGCGCTGAAAACTGAAAATTGGTCCAGGCAGGAGGGGGGTTTAAGTGCCCAGTAAGGAAGAGGTTAAAAAGCAGCTACAAACACTGTCTGCGGCTGCTGACTTTTAAAAAAGACACTTATCAGCCCATGGAGTGCAGTGCTGTCTTCCCCTTCACCAGAGGACTAGTAAGGAGGAAAGGATCGCTGCTACTCCCGACCAGGCCAGGTGAACAAATGATAAGGAGCGGCCTCAGCCTACTAGTCTCCATCACACACCCTGATGCATTTCACCCACCAGGGCTTAGTGGTAGGATCCTATGACTAGGCCCTGGTGGGTGGGGTGAAATGCATCAAAGTGTGTGGTGTGATGGAGACTAGTAGGCTGAGGCCGCTCATTATCATTTGTTCACCTGGGCTGGTCAGGAGTAGCAGCGATCCTTTCCTCTTTACACTTACTAGCCCTTTGGAATGGTATCAGGATAAGGCTGCACCCCATGCTCTGGGATATACTTTCACCTCTACTTTGAGTGGCACCAAAAGCAATATAACAGATCACAATACTTCACCAGGTTTTGAATCCCCTGTGCCGCTGTCTTGGATTTGGGAGCCTGATGTCTCACAGCCAGCTTCCCGCTTCGCATGCATGAGGCATAGCAGTGCATTAAGGTCCTGTGTTCCATCAGATTAGGCGACCTGTCGGATATGGTAAAGTCAAACGAAGATTCGGCACCACTGTGTAAAGATGAATATTCCAATTTATTTCTTCTCACCCATGTGCAATCACAGAGATAGGCTAGCGCATATCGGCATTGGAGCCTTGTTCACAGCCCTTCAGATTTGGTACCTTAAGCGACATTACCAACAAAATTTGCTTACTGCACATGCGCAATACGTTCCAGCATAGCCGCTATGCATTCCAATAAGTTGCCTAATCTGACAGAACACTGTAGTCGGAAGAAGACAGCGGACATCTTACTACACCCAGGTCCATCTTTAAAATGGTTGTAAACCCCCTTAGGCGACTTTAACCTACAGATAAGCCTATAATAATGTTTACCTGTAGGTACAGAGAATATCTCCTAAACTTGCACAGTTTAGGAGGTATCCACTGTGCAAGCAGCTGCTGACGTCAGCGGCACATGCGCAGTGAAGAAACTGCTGTGCCGTTTCTTCGCTTTGTTCGTGCCGTGACTGGTGGCTCCCGCGCGCATGCCATTCACAGAGCTGGAGTCGCGGCCCAGGAAGGAAGAGGGGCTGAAGATGGACGCTGCCTGCACAGAGGACATTGCAGGCTTCGTTTTCAGGTAAGTGACACATAATGGGCTAGTATGTGATGCATACTAGTCCATTATGCTTTTACTTTGCAGGGGAATTTAGAGGAAGTAAAACCCAACAGGGTTTACTTCCTCTTTAATTTAACAGTCATTTTAGCAATAACGTTAACGTATATACATAAATATGTGGGGTTGACATCTGTCATGGTTATTTGATGTTACATTTTGTAAGCCTAAAGTTTTAGCGCTGAGCATTGCCGGGTGTACCAACATGGCCCCCGCCACCTTCCTACTGTTGCGGTCCAGCTTGTTTCAAAATTTTACATCAAATAACCATCACAGATGTCAGTATACTATATTTATTCATATATACACTCTGACTTTATTGCAAAAATTACTCTTAAATTGCAGGCTTCTGGGGTGTGTGACGTGTCCCAGGAATCTAAGGATTGGGGGGGGCAAACTGACTTCATCCTCCGCTAGACAAGAATTAAGATAGTGGGAGAAGGTAGCTGTCAAAAAAAGGGTACCCGCTAACCAAAAAAAAAAATGCTGTAAAATATTTATGGGCTAGGGAAAGGAAGGGGATAAGTGATACTTTGATTTTTGCACGAAGGCCTGCTTTAACCACTTCAGCCCGGAAGGATTTCCCACATTAGGACCAGAGCACTTTTTGCGATTCGGCACTGTGTCGCTTTAACTGACAATTGCGCGGTCGTGCGATGTTGTACCCAAACGAAATTGATGTCCTTTTTTTCCCCACA
>BLSH010530463.1:771237-794516 GCA_018402905.1 Glandirana rugosa
AGAAGAAGAAAGAGAAGAAGCGGAAGAAGAAGTCGAAGTAGGAGGAATGGGAGAAGAAGTGGAAGGAGAAGTAGAGGGAGGAGTAGGAATGGGAGGAGGAGAAGAGGAGGACTCTTACATTTTTACTTTTAATATTGTGTTAATCAAACTGAGATTTTGTCTATCTGGATTTTATATATACACTGATGAGAACTGATATTTATCTAGTGGTTCCCAGGGAAACTAGGATACCTAGAGACTAACGACCGGTAATTTCCGCCATAAAAGGCCCTAAAGTCAACGACCAACTGGATTCGTTAACATACGTTATTTTTATTAAATGTCCACGTCAATCAATATTTTAAAAGTCATCATGAGTTAGAGATGGGCTTTAATAAATAAGTGTCCCATCAAATCTCATTTCAGTGAACTTGCTGCCTGGGGAGTTAAGTATCCACACCCGCAATAAAAATATTAAATAGGGGTTCTACTGTGTATTACCTGCACCTGTAAATTATTTTTATTGCATACAATTGCTTAGGTCAACCAGCAACTGAAATCCCGGAAAATACCGCCTTTAATGGCCAGCAATCAGAGATCCATAGGATCAAAGGGACCCTTGGTGATCTATTTATAGTCAAGAGTAGTCACATATATATTTTAGGTCTATCTGTTTTAGAGTCAAACTAATTGTGTTATAATTTTCATTTTTACATTCTCAGGAGGAGAAGAGGAGGAGGGTAAGGATGAGGAGGGAGATGAAGAGGAAGGTGAAGAAGAGGGTAAGGAGGATGAAGCTGAAGAAGAAGGCGAAGAAGAGAAAGAAGAAGAAGCGGCAGAAGAAGAAAGTAAAGATAAAAAATAGGTTCCTTGCAGTTTATGCCAAACACATGAGTTATTTCCCAGCTAATAAAACCTTCTTACCACTAATACACTCTGTTCCCCCAGTTGCCCACAAATCACCTCTAACCCTACAGATCGCCCCTAATCACCTTTCTGTTTCTGTTGCCTTCCTTGTCTAGAGTTAGGGCCCTCCAAGCTTTAATCAGGGTCCTTACCCCACCCTGGCTTGTCTTTCCAGGTTGTGCATGGTTAATCCAGGTGAGTCCAGAACCTGGAGCTTCCAGTCTATTCACAATCAGTGCAGAGATCATCATGACATCCATACAACGTCTTCCTCTTTTCAAATCTATGTTTGTCCCATGACCATCAGTAGATTTTATAGCAATATCGTTTTTTACAGCCTTCTCTTTAAATCAAGATGAAAAAGGCAAATAGCCATGAGCCATTCATTGAAGTGGCAAGACCCCCAAAACTGGTATTTATGAATACAAGGTATAAATACCCTCTGTGGCTGCAACATTATGCCATCAGTTTAACGCCAAGCCATGTGATGACATGCCCCTGCTGAATGCTCAATAGAAATATATGGAACAGACAGTAGAGGGTAAGTGACCGTATTGAGAAGTATAACTATGTGAGCTGCACATCAATGGCAGTATCATAGACCGGAGCAAGGGTTTTTAGGGGAAAACACCTTCCCTGCTCACCAAGATGCTTAGGACATCAATGACATTCTAAACCTAGTGGTTTCCACCCAAAAATGAAATATTTGTTTTTGGTGGAGGTCCATATTTTCCCCTGTGGTCTGATTTTAAGGGAAGACTGAAATTCTGCTTCCCAAGAACAATAGCATCGGAGGTGCTTTATCCTCCCCATTGTTTGCAAGGCAGTGTTGCACTTTTGCCCCACCCCTAGCACTGCCGACTGCAAGGCAATGGTTAGCTGCAGCTAATGAATATGTTGGTGGCTTTTTTGTGGATCTGTGTGTACTTTACTCGCAATAAAGAGACAAGCAGCATCCAGTCAGCAAAATGAAAATGTGTGCTACCAATGTGTATTTATTTCTCGTCACATACTAGCTGGAAGAGGTTGGATGAGTCATTATTGCAGTGAGGCATAGCGGGTGAAGTTCATGGTAATCATGCTTTTATCGCTATTCATTCTATACCACCAGCATCAACATTACTGTAGAATTGCATAAACATACACTAAAGCTGGGCTCTAGGCACATAAAAAAACACCATTTGCATCAATTGTAAATACACTCAATTCATTTTTAAGTCCAACTAATTCAGAGTGGAACGGAACTCAAAAAGAGAAGATTTGCTTTGTTATAAGGAAAATTTAGAAACAGTAATGGTGCCTGAGCAGTACCCCATGAAAAGTTCAATTTGTCTGGAATTCCTCCCAAAAACAGCAGTGCATTTCCTGATATGCGAGTGTGCAAACAGCCTAATAGCTGTATATCTTCTGTTAGAGATCTCAGGCACTGCTGCCCCTGGCTGCTATTCTCAAGAGATTTGAAATGAGATTTGGCAGTGTTACTAATGTACTGCTCACTGTTCTCCTTGCTGTAAACTCTAACATGAGGAAGCAAAAGCCTTGCCTCTACCAAGATGGCCACTTCCACATAGAGACACAAGAGCAAGGCTTGGTAAGTCAGTAATCGGAAAAGATCAGTTTAAGAGAGACTACAGACATTAGCAATGACTAGTCCTTTGCCCTCTGCCTGCCTTTTCTTGGGTACAACATCAGTTCTTCTTTAAATACCTTAAAGTGTATAAAAGGCATTTTTTTTAAATTAAAATCGTAAGCATGTTATACACACCTACTCTGTGCAATGTTATTGCACAGAGCAACCCGAAAACTTCTCTTGTTGGGTACCCCACTGGCAATCTTGGCTCCTCCTCTTCTGTGTCTGCCCCCATAGCAAGCGCTCTCAGACAAGTACCAAGGATAGAAATATTGGCTAAAAAAAGGGGGTACCACATCCATCTAAACCATCATCTACAAATAATCCCCATTTGAATGTGACTTTACTGGTACCAGAGAGGAACAACCATAAAGATAATAAAATATAATGTTTATTACAAATTTTTGGAATGGTACATGAAAACATAGAACAACAGCCTATTATGCGATGTTAGCCATCATATTACTGTAACCAATAAACTACTGTATGTTGCCAGAGGCTGATGCATTTCCCATATATCAGCTTCTTCAGGGCCTCATTCTCTTGACAGCCAAGAGTTGGCACATCGCTTAAAGAGTGTGGCTTAAAGATGGTGGTAGGATGTATCGCGTGGGCACAACACTTGTGTGGCCAAGCGGTGTGGCAGATTAAACCATTGGTATGAGGAAGATCACATCACCACTTAAGTGCAATTACCCACAGACAAAGCTCTATCCAATATGGAGGTGGGTGTGTGATATACCAGTCATGTTCCTTTGCACCAAGCCACAACTGCATTCCACCTCTTGTGAGGACAGGGAGAAAAGAACTGAACAGGACTCAGGTAAGTATTTTTTTTTTGGGGGGGCATAGCAAGTAGCAAAACTTTTTTACTTTAATGCAGGTAATACATTAAGGTAAAAAACATTTTACAATGAATGTCTTGATAAAGGCTCTGTGATACTATATGGAGAGCTGAAATTACATGTTCTTGAAACAAGTTATGTTTCTCAGCATCGATTTAACTCCAAATTTCCTGTTTAATAAAAATTGCATATATTTCAGCCATAAACATAAATAATCTTGAGAATCATCTTTTATTCCATTGTTCCATATATAACATGGTTACAGGTAAAGACGCTGATGCGTTTCGGCGACAGACGAGCGCCTTGATCACAGCAGTGATCAAGGTGTTCTTCTGTCGCTGAAACGCGTCAGCTTCTTAACTGTAACCGTGTCATGTATGGAACGATGGAATAAAAGATAATTCTCAAGATTTCCAGTGAGTGCCAGCTCATTCTTCTAGTTTCCATATGCTAATTCTGAAACGCTTGGAGGATGTTTTTGAGCCAGAGCACCTGCAAGGGTGAAGTATAATTGCCTGTGTTGGGCTTCACTGTGCAGAGCGGTGTTTTCCTGTGTGTTCGTACATCTTTATAGTGTCATTATTTATAATGTCATTGTACATATGTAAATGTGGGCATCACATATTATTTTAAAACCAGTCAAGCCTATAAAACTGAGCCTAGACATTATATCCAAACCAAAAAACAAAAATGTAATATTTTGCAACTTATCAGTCCCTTGGATTTGGTGGCTGCCTTAGATTATTTCAGTTTTTTTCCTTTATTATTATCTGGTGATCATGGCAATTACACTTCTTTTCCTAGGGTGACAGCGTTCACTCATTGTACTGTAATCAGGACAACAGAAACAGGCCGGGCTGCAGAAGTCATCCCTTCTGTAGTCCTCAGAACAATGTAACTAATACAAATGCAACACAGGCAGAGAGCATTTGAAGTTATAACCTGCCAAGATTTCTCACAAGATGAACAGGTTTTTAATCAATGAGATAAAGAAAACACCTTCAATTGTATATTTAACAGACAAAAAAGGGGAGAAATTTGTGAGGATGTACATACTGTACACCCTAATAGCTGGTGCCTAGAGGCATGTCATTGGTTTAAAGATATACTGATTGTCTGCTTGCAGCCTTGAGTTCTAGCGCTCACCCTGATGCATCTTTCATTGCAATACACTGCTTTGCTGACCAGTTTGGGGATATTCATTGCAATGAAGAGAAGAGCAGAAGTTGGGGAGAAAATTGGGCACTTTGCAGCTTAAACAGTGAGGGACATGCAAGCACCTCTAGGTATATAACATCAAATAAATATTCTCTACATTTTCACAATACTCTGCAGATCGGAAATCAGGCTGAAAGTAGTGGTGTGTACCCTCTTAATCAATCAACAGTTGTAACACAGCTGTTTAAAGACTACATCTCCCAGCTTTCTTTAAAGCTGTTTGGAGAAAACTACATCCTCCGTACATATGCTGTCTATTTTTAGAATCCATGGGCAGTAAAATACTCCAGTTGAATATTAAAGGTCGAGGAGACCATACAGGAAGCCTGTCAGATAACTGCTTATTTATAATCTCCTGTAATAGATCTTATGTTTAGCAGACTGGAGAGAAATCACAGAAAGGAGACAAGCAAGACCAGCCTACGACATTAGATCAGCCTTTCCCAACCTTTTCAACACAGAGGAACTCTTAAAATAACTTTCTGGTCTCAGGGAATCCCTGCTAAAAATCACGGTATATCTGCAACTCATGATACACTAGTGTGATGGTCATTGGGAAGAATGTTCCTTACACAGGTGGTCACTGGGAAGAATTACCCCATAACAGATAGCTGAAAAGATCAATAGTGTCAGTGGGAACTTATCTGAGGGGCAGAGATTGATCAAGGAAACCTTAGCAACCTCTGGAGGAACTGTAGGGTTTCATGGAACCCTGGTTGAGAAACCTTGCATTAGATGGTCATGGCCTCATACTGTGGATATGAGGATTGTTTGCTGTGATAGAAGAATTGGCCCTGTTTGAACCATTTACTAAGCTCCCAGAGAGCTCTTAGGGCAACAGACATGCTGAATAAAATGTTGGAAGTTTAAATCTTGGGAAAACACAACACCCGAAGAACTTTGATATAGTTCTTGATCAGGTCTGTACTAGCACTCTGCGATGGACTCTGTGGATACCATCCTGTTTATCAGGGGGACTTAATGTAATCTTACAGGAGCTCAGGTAAATCACCAAAAAGTTTGCCAGTACTTCTCAATGAGTGCAGGAAGAGGATACAAGAGACTTTAATTTTGTCTCTTCTCACTTGATTTTACTCTACAGTAAAACATGCCCTTGAAACTTTCAATACTTCTCAGAATCACATTTCTGTGAGCAAAGAACCAAGACAGGCTGATGGACACTAGCTTCCTTTTTAGCATTCCTTACCTTTCCAATAAATAAACTTGCAAAAACAAAATGGCAGTATTAGTAATAACAGTTAAGTATAGCATACAGACTTTGATAACATCACTAACTTGTTTGTCACAGGAAGGACAAATGCTTTTTGCCCAATTCCTAGCATGGGGAAAGTGGAGAAGCCTTAGGAGGGAAGTACTTATAGCAAATTTAAATGTAAGCATATGTTTATGATTGTTGCAGTTCTGTCAACTGCCTAGGAATCATCTTCTGAATAGGAAGAGAGAGTTGTTTCAGCAACTGCAAAAAATTAGGGTTTTTCAAGTCTTGGATGGAGGCCTGTATGGAGACACACATGGCCTCCATATCAGGGCAGGGCGTGCTACTAAGACTTTGCCTCGCTGCGCAAGCGCAACAGAAAATGTCCCGGCCAGCACCCACTCACCATTCACTTCAAGGTTAGTCTTGAGCTCCACCAATATGGTGGGCCCCTGCAGTTTCCACATAACTCATATCAGAAGAGGACACACAATCTCTTGGCCAGGAGTTGTGGTCACACCATTGTGATGTGGCAAGTGTGCTACCTCCACCTTTTCAGTCCCACTGATGCTCTGAATCTGGTAAAATTGGCACACAATTACAAGTCTTAGTAGATGACATTGTGCCAGCCTGTTCACAGGTTTGAGTGGAAGCCTCTTTTAGTAGCAGTGTAATATATAGTTATCTCTGGGCATTCATGTTAAATGCCACCTGGCCTTCCTGTGAGGCAAAACCATGAGTACCCCAATGCTCTTAACAGTCTGATAAAATGCTGGAATGCCCATCAAAGTGATTCCTACCCCTGGGATGTCTGGATTATTGGTGGATTTCAGGTTAAACCAGGAGAGATCTGGGGTCAAAGACTGCTCATAATACCACTTGTGAAAAGTATAGTCCATCATAGTAACCATATACCCAGTGTCTACAAGGCGGCAGGCAGGTTGACCATTCAAAGAAACTGTTAGAACATTGGTGTGCACAACCTATGGCATTAGGGTGTGCACCCCAGAGCACAAACACACATGCGTGTATATCAGCAGAGCAATGGACGGTGTCAGTAGAACAAAGATTGGTGTCAGCAGGGCACCCCTGATGTCTCACTTTTGAGACAGAGAAAGAAACTGAAGGCAGTGATTCCCCAGTCCCTCTCTCTGCAGCCTGCAGTAAACATATTTACTATGCTTCAGTTAAGAATGAAGACAGGGGCAATTGGTACAGATCACTCACTGTGTTCATTCAGAAAAGAAAATCTAGTTAATTAAATATTTAGAGCAGCGGACGGTGTCAGTAGAACAAAGATTGGTGTCAGCAGGGCAGTGGACAGTGTCAGTAGTTTTTTTATTTTTATTATTTCTTATTTATTTTTTACAATAATTTTTTTTATTAATTTTCTTACAATTTTTTAAGAGCCCCATTATGGGGGTTTGGTGAAATATCAAGGGTCTCTAAACAGACCCCTGATATCTCACTTTTGAGACAGAGAAGGAAACCGAGGACAGAGATTCCCCAGTCCCTTTCTCTGCAGGCTGCAGTAAACATACTTTACTATGCTTCAGTTAAGAATGAAGACAGGAGCAATTGGTACAGATCACTCACTGTGTTCATTCAGAAAAGAAAATCTGGTTAATGAAATATGTACCAGCCCCTTCCCCACTCCCAAGAGGAAAGGAGGGAAGCTGGCAGCACTGCAGTGGGGAGACGGGAAGTAGGGAGAATCGGCACAGCATGGGGTGATTATGTGTGCCTATCCTGTGCGCATGCCGAAGTGTTGGAACAAGGCAAGGTCATCTTTGAATCAAGTTGGGGGTGAGATGATGTGTTCCTTGCAGGTTGCCCCTTTGCCAGGGGAATGGCTAGTTTAAATGCAGACATCCTCCTTCACAATTACTGGCAACATGTCTCAGGCGCTCATACTGCCAGCACATCTGGTCTGAGTTAAACTGTCATCAAACCAAAAACTTTAAATTTCGTCTTAAGCTTTAAAAATATTTTTTCTCACTATGTGTGCTGGTGTTTCCTGCAAAAAATAGATTAGAAATGAGTAAATACCTAGTGATGCAGCCTTTGTAGTTTTCCCCAGGGAAACTTCCTTCTCACCTAATCACCCTAAAGCCTCGTACACTCGGGACGACGATCGTACGTACGATCGTCTCAAATCGTATGTTGGCTGTTGTATCTAGCATACTGACTGCACTACACGATCGTACGACCAACGAAAGAACGTTCAGGTGCATGTAATTAGCATCCGGCAGTTCCTGACTTTGGAGCATGCGTGTTTTGCTCAATACAACTTGTTGTACCAACTTCTCTGTACACACGATACAACGGTCGTATGACCGCTTGTTGGTACGACCAAGTTTTCTAGTTTGCTCATACAACTCTCCTTGTATGACCGTCATAAGTCAGCTGTTCTAATCACGCATACTAACGATCAATATCGCATACAACGGTCGCTCGTAAGACCTGTTGTATACGATCGTCGCCCCGTGTGTACGAGGCTTAAGTGATACTCTTGTACATCATGCAGGGCAGCTAAAGGATAGTAATTGACAGGACAGTACTTCCTCATTGCTACCCCAAAGATGTACTCTGCTAGGTGCAAATACGACTCATCAAAAAACAACAAAAAAAAAAAGTAAATATGAATAAAATAATATAACAAAAACATTGATTGCTTGCTTTAATTAGCAACCTGTATTAAAAGTACACAATGAGCTCCATTCACGAAATCACATTGCATGCGGTATTTAGTTTTCCCTAAATATTGCATATATCCTGAAACTGTCAATTCAGTATGCCATACACTGCACGAAAAGGGGTTAAAGTCAATTCACAGAAGGAAATACATAATTAAATGCATGCGGTAATTAAGTAGTGACCCGGCATTCGGTATTTAAGAAATGTAAAAATATAAGAAAAAATATACAGTATTTACTGTATATATAATATAAAAAAAATGGTATTTTATTTTCATTTCACTTTCAATGGTAATAACAGGACAAATAGAGAGGGTGAATCTACCTAATGAGGGCACACAGCAATAAAAACCTGACAGGTGTACTATTCCATCTCCACTCTATCCAAAACTTAAAAAAAGTTTGTCTTTTAGTTATATTTTAAGTGCTGTAAATACAAAATATCTTTATACTGTAAATGTTAAATATTGAATGAAAATAGTATAAAAAAAAATCACACAAATATATAAATACTCTTCTTCCACCAATAAAAATGACAACATTGTAGAAGAACAGTATTTATATATGTGTGTAATTTTTGTTATTATTTTCGTTCAATATTTGCCATTTACAAAGATATTTTGTATTTACTTAATTTAACTTAGTTGTTTTTGATACAGCACATGTGTCCTGTGAAAGCAGCTTCCCTTTGAATGGTATTCTAGTCACCTTTTTCTTTTATACAGTACTAATACTTATGGGGCAGGGACTGCACTGACTTAGTGTTACTAAACCCAGGACTCTGCATTCACTATATCTGGTCTCCCACGGTACACAGAGCATAGAAATGCAATTATTTAAGTAATCAAAATACCTTTTCATCAGTACAGTATATAGCAGTCTTGTGACTTCTATCATTGTCTGGTTAAAGCGTGTAGGAGGAGTTTTCATTCTTCCCTGACTGTCCAATGAGGCTGCATGACTCCTGACCCTCTGTCTAG
This sequence comes from Glandirana rugosa, assembly GCA_018402905.1. Classification (NCBI taxonomy): domain Eukaryota; kingdom Metazoa; phylum Chordata; class Amphibia; order Anura; family Ranidae; genus Glandirana; species Glandirana rugosa. Next base: position 780,708 of record BLSH010530463.1, read on the forward strand.
ACAGTGCTGATTGGCCCTGTGTTGATCACATGCACCCCCCCCAAAAAAAAAAAAAAAAACTCTCTAGCAGTACACACCAAACTGAGCATGTGCAGAGTGCCCCCAAGGAAGATGGACTGGGGACAGTGGAAGAAGGGGAAGATCAGAGAAGGCAGGATCAAACAGCCTTTTTACACAATGCGGAGGATTAACCCCTTAGGTTCTACAGTGAGTACACCAAGCATGCTTTACTGCATATAGAGTCTGATTTTACTGCTGTGGGTTTAGTAACACTTCAAGCCCCGTACACACGGGCCGAATGTCAGATGGCATTGGCTGGTTCAATAGAAGCCGACTGACATTCGGCCTGTGGGTACTGCAGCTGGTCCGTCAGAAGCTGGCCGAATGGGGCATGATTGAAAAAGGTCTGCCGACTGGCTTCTGCTCAATGCTGAGAGCGCTGGCCGGAGTGCTCTGGCGGAGGCCCATGTCAGAACACAATAGCACAGCAGGGGAGATCGCTGTACTAACATCAGATTTTTAGTACAGCGGCTCCGACCTGAGCTGTCAATGTGTACTAGGCTTTAGTGAGTTGGCATATTTCTACGGTGTGTACCACTTTACCTCTGTTTTTGGCTGGTAAGCAGATAGCGATTAAATGGGCGCAGCCTTCTCCCCCTTCTGTATCACAATGGCTTTGTACAATAAATCAAATATTGCCTTGCATGAAAGTTTTATATAAACACTGGGGATGTGCACAAATATTTAACAAAGTATGGCATATTTGGTGTTCCTCAGACCTCACCATAGTTAACAACTAATACGTGTATGAATTTAAATGCTCTGACCCCGAATACTTGACTCTATTAAATATAAATACCTATACATATGACCTTCTTGTATAACCTATACAGGTACAGTTAGAGACCATAGATGCTAATCACTTTTTTCCATTTCATTTTATTGTTTTATCATTTTACAAGATTGTACACATTCTGTACTGTAACCAGAATCCTGAATCCTGAAACACAAAATCCCTTACTTCTGTATGCTGTTTACTTTTGCAACAGAAAGTATTAAAAAAAAAAACTGACAGGGGTTCTAATTCTTCTCCACTGTATCCATCCCACTGGATATCGCATGATATAAAATACTGTATGGTTTCATGAAATAAATACCACATATTTCAGAAAAATACTGCATGCGGTATTTTAGAAGAGTTTTTTAGTGAATGCCTAAAAACTTTTTGAAAAATACTAAGCTGTATTTTACCACATTTCTTAAAGAAGTATATACTACTTTGTGAATGGAGCACAATATTCTTTATAATGATTTTGTTGCTTGGGGCAGAGTTTATGCAACAGGGAGGTGGATTTTATGTGGATTGACTACTCCTGCTTGTGTCACATTCTGTAGCCTGGTACAGTTGAAGTCAATCCACATGAAGCCCCATCTAAAATCATATACAGCAGGGGTATGCAATTAGCGGACCTCCAGCTGTTGCAAAACTACAAGTCCCATCATGCCTCTGCCTCTGGGTGTCATGCTTGTGGCCATCAGAGTCTTGCTATGCCTCATGGGAATTGTAGTTCTGCAACATCTGGAGGTCCGCTAATTGCATGTCCCTGATATACAGTATCAAACACCTGTGTTAATTCCCTTGCTAGTGCTCAACCCAGCAGCTACCAAAACCAGTGTTATTCTCAAAAACACTTTAAAATAAAGATTATTAAAGATTGGCAGCACTCCGCAATCTCTTACACAATCTACAATATGTGACTGTATACCTTATAAAATTCATATACAGAAAAATAGGTATATGTGACCTTATACAATGTAAAAGGCATATGCAAAAATTAAATATAGCGTGACACTGACTACCAATTCATAATTTATATAATGTGTCCATATATAAATTACAATCTCTCTTATCTGTGCAAAATACGCAATGCTTAAAAAATGCTTAAATTATTTAAAAAAAATGAATACATCCAAAATAATGGATTCAGAAGAGTCCTTCAGTCTCTTTTACAGATTTTTCCATGATTCACAAAGTGCCGCACAGTGCCCCATCAGTATGAAAATTCACTGCCCAGAAGTCGCTAACTGGAAGTGATTTTGACGTGCAGTGACCCCTTGGGCAACCAGGGTGGCTGAGTGATTAAGGCATTAGACCATTTGTAAACCCCCCCCCAACAAAAAACAGATCCTGTTCCCCTAAATCATGTTATACAGCACAGTGCTTGTGCTGTGTCATTTGCCCCCCTGTATCACCTGAAATACCTGTCTGATCCTGCCTGGTTCTGCCTTCACCTGTATGCTGACTCCAAAATATCATGGCTGCAGAGCACTGACACTGGAGTTAGTACATGCCTCCATCATCTGCAGCCCTGCTCTCTGTCTCCTGTGTTCTCTCCCTCCCTCCTCTTCCCCCTCCCCTCTCTGAGTATCTGCTCCTGTCAGCCCTGCTCCTGCTGCTCTCATACTTAACATGAAAAGCCCCCATCCCCTCTGTATTAGAACAAGAAGTTCCCCTGTGTCTGTGTTATTTCATAAATATGCATATCTGTATAGATAACACACTGTCTTCCTGCGGTCATGTGACCCTTTAGCTCTGTCACTCCTATCTCCTCTCCTCCCCGGCTGGGGGGAACTCATAGGTGGCAGAGGAGAGAGAAGGCAACTGATCATAGGAAGACGGTGTGTTATCAGTACAGATAAGCATATATATGATATAACGCAGACACAGGGGAACTTCTTGTTATAATACAGAGGGGGTGGGAGCACTTTATACAACCACTTTAAGATCCAATGGATGTGTATCCTCATGAGTTTGAACCCCACTCCTGGTATGGTGTTGTTCTTTACTGTCCATTATGACAATCCAACCTACTAAAGCCTCATACACACGGTTCGACGGTCGTACGACCGAACGGACCAAATCGTATGTTGGATAATGTAACTTGCATACTGACATGCATTACACGATCGTACGACCAAGCTGAATGTAGTGACGTGTTATGAACGTATAAAGAGAAAGTTCAGGTGCATGTAATTTGTGTCTGGCCGTTCCTGACTTCTGAGCATGCGTGTTTTGCACAATACAACTTGTTGGACCAACTGCTCTGTACACACGATACAACGGTCCTACGACCGCTTGTTGGTACTACCAAAGTTTTCTAGTTTGCTCATACAACTCCTGTTGTACGACCGTCGTACGTCGGCTGTTCTAATCGCATGTACTAACGGTCGGATTAGCATACAACGGTCGTTTGTATGACCTGTAGCATACAACCGCCGAACCGTGTGTACGAGGCTTAAGAGAGCCACAGTGGTCAATAATATGTCCTTGGGGTGGGGTTACCGCAGGTCAAGGCGACTTCCAGGCGTGAAACCCCCGTCGGCTCCAGAAAGAGCTGTGGTGAGTGTGGTGCTCCCCCTACAGGAGCAAGCGAGTGTTCTAGGTGCCTGTAATCAGAAGCACCTTATCATGAGTGGAATTAGATAATGCATTTTCTGTTAAGGTGGTAGTAATCTCCACTTGGTCATTTTTACCTACAGGTAAGCCCATAATAAAAATAAAAAAAGATAAAAACAGCGCTGCCCAACCCTGGATATGGATACTAACTAAACCAATCCAATTTCTATATTAAACCAATAAATTGCCATGTGGATAATAAGTAGACAACGAGTATTACATATTCCATAAATAAAGTGCTTGGTGTTCTAACTTAATAAATTAGCAATTAACAAAAAATATTGCATAATTCATAAATATGCAATGTGATAAGGTGTGCGAACATCAATGTTGACGTGACAACAGTGAAATAACTTCATATGTGCAAAAAGTCTCTTTTCAAATAAAGTGCTGGTGCTCAGATGACCCTTGTACAGTGATTACTGTGCTTTTCCTCAGTAGGTATATTGCACTCCCCAGAAACTTTGGACCCACTTGCCTTATGGCAAAGGGAGTCTAAATGGCTTGTAGGTCTCTTGGGGGGGGACCTGTCCCACTGCGGTGTCCTCTACCAGTCTCCTCTGTGTTGAGGGTCTCCAAAAACAGATTTCTCCGACCGGGATACACAGGGTGATAATAGAGAAGAAAAACTCCACATAGGGTGATATCGTTTACCTCTCCTTTATTGCGTGCCCATATGAGCGTTAAAAACATGAAGAATATTAAAAGCCTGTAATAGGCACTATAATAGCCAATAACGTCCTTTCAACAGTTCTGGTAAATCCCGCTAGTAGAGGTAGTGGATGCTGGATGCCGACTCCAGCTAGCGTTCCACTCTGCGGACTGCTGGTGACCTGTCAGGAAGCAAAGGTTGACGCGTTTCATTGTATTAATGCAACCTTTTCAAGGCTTTCTAAAACGGCGCCTATTACATGCTTTTAATGTTCTTAATGTTTTTAACGCTCATATGAGCACGGCAATAAAGGAGAGGTAAACGATATCACCCTATGTAAAGTTTTTCTTCTCTATTATCATTTAAAGCAGAGGTCCGCCTAGAACTAAAAAAATTAAAAGTCAGCAGCTACACATACTTTAGTTGCTGACCTTTAACAATAGGACACTTACCTGTCCTGGAGTCCAGTGTTGTCGGCACCGCAGCCGATCTTCGGATCGGGGGTCGGGTGCAGCCGCGTCTATTGCGGGTAAGGGAACCCCGCAGTGTAACATTATAGCTTCATGCCGGGCACCTTACTGCGAATGCACAAGACTCCACTGCTCTCTGCTATTGGTCCGGCGGCCAGTAGCAGAGCAAGGAAGGAGGAGGGAGCCGGACTGCTGACGTCAGCGGCCGCAGCCGCCGGCCTGAGCTCCTGGATGTGGGGAAAAGGATACCTGTCAAAGACAGGTGTCCTCTCCCCCCTCCCCCCCGAAAGTGGCTAAATGTGACACCTGAGGGGGGGGAGGAATCCGATCAGCGGATGTTCCACTTTTGGGTGGAACTCGGCTTTAAGGCACTGGCGTGTGAGCACAGAAGCACTTTGATTTTCATATTGCTGGAGCACTGTGTGGTACTTTGTGAATTACGAAAAAATAAAAAGAGTTTGAATGCACTAAAATTTTCTGCACTGTTTTAAGCACATTTTAAAATGTTATTTGCACAGATAAAAGAACTTGTAAATTCTTTATGGATGAACATATTATTTAAATTACGAATTAGTCACAATATATTTAATTTGTGCATATGAATTTTAGATGATATAAGATCACATACATTTATTTTTTTGTATATTAATTTTACAGGCTATAAGGTCACATATATTGTGTAAGAGATTTTGGAGTGCTGACAATCTTTATTAATCTTTATAAACCTCCACCTCCCTAATAATATACATAATCTCCACCCCAAGCACCAAAGGTATTATGAAGAATATTGTGTACTTTTAATATAGGCAAGCAAGAAAAAGCCTTGCTTTTAAAGTATTTTTAATATATTAATTTCTTTATACTTAGATTGTTTTTTTTTTTTTTAATCAGTCACATGACCGCCGGAGCACCAATTGGCTCTGCGTGGACCTGGGCAAAAGAAAGCAAAACACTGCAGTGATGTGTGGAGGACATGCCACACACAGGGAACGTGCTCTGCCCCCATATTGCACACTGACTATAGAACAAGTAGATAATGATCATGTGACTGACCTATAAAAGATCAATACCAAGGTAGTTACAGCCATTCTAATGATGTGATATATGGACCATAAATGTAAGCGCACCAAACACTATACATTAAAGCATTTACAAATGGGTTTAAATACTCTTTAAGATCCCTCTTCGGGGGACTGCCTCCTCATGAAGTCCTCACTTGATTGCAGCAACTTCCTGCTTGATGGAGGCTAAAGACTCTATTAGGCCTTTAACGACTCTCTCCGGAAATGACAGAGGAGGGGGCATACAGTAACTGACAACATTCAATGTGTACAAATGGAGCATTAGCGTGACAAAAAGAAAAAAAATATATATAAAGTAAAGTAACAACAGTTAAGTACATTACAAACTTTATGTTACAGATTTATTACATAGCACTTGCTAAATTACACATTTCTAAAAATATAATATAGTAATAAGGTTTGCAGCAGTTTTAGGAGAAACACTGTGGAAGGGCACTGAGTGCAGTCCTACCAAATTCCCATGTAAAATGTACCGTATATCCATTTACAACCATTTTCTTTTAGGCTGGGTTCACACCTATGCGAACTGAATGCGGCTTACCCCACATCCAATTCACAGGACACTTGAAAACAAGTTGTTTTTAATGTGTCCAGTTCACATAGGTGCGCTGCATTCGCACTCCGCATTGCACAGAAAACGTGGGTATTTTCTGTGCAATGCGGTGAGAATTCCAGCCCCATTTTGCTCAATGGGAACGCATCTAATTCGGAAATGTGTACTGCATTGAACGATGATCTTTCCCCTTGCTCGCTGCACCTCCCTCTGGGCAGCTGCTGCCCTGTGAGAACGGACAAGAGCCGCTAAACAGTGGCTCTGGTCCTTCTCACAGGCAAAGGAGCTGGAATTTGCCCCGCAATGGTGTGAATCCAGCCTGAAAGACCAATTAAATCAGGAATATTTAGGTACAGAGAGTACAGAACAATATAGTACAGTTCACATTGGATGCTAATTTTTCCCAGAAACGAATAGAAGGACAGGCTCACTTACCACACTGTGGTTGTCCTGACAGTACAGATGGAGTTAAACTTACAAAAAAAAAAAATCCTTATGATCAGCAATCCAAGCAGGGATGTGCAGTGAGGTCAGTGGCTGTTGAGACACTGGCTGGTATCAGAACTAAATACACACAGGTTACATACGCCGCAAACGTTAGAGTGAGAGCAATAATTCTAGCACTAGACCTCCTCTGTGACTCTAAACATGTAACCTCTAAAAAATTTTAAAGCGGTGTCTACGGAAATTCTTAAGTACTGAACTTTGGCGCCATTCCACAAGTGTGCGCAATTTTAAAGTGATCATGTTAGGTATCTATTTACTCGGTGTAACATCATCTTTCACATTATACAAAAAAATTTAACTAACTTTACTGTTCTTTTTTTTTATTCATGAAACAGTTTCTGTAAAAGAAAATACATTTGAAAAATTGCTGCTCAAATACTGTGTAACATAAAAAGTTGCAACGACGCCATTTTATTCCCTAGGGTGTCTGCTAAAACAATATATATATATATATATATATTATAACATATAGCTACCACAAAACCAAGCTATTCTTAAGGGGCTGCACACCCTGAATGTGCTTTGTATATGATCTGAGTGCGCCGGATCTAGTGTACCAACAAATTCAAGTTTTTATATTTTATATGTTTTATTAAAGTTTTTTTAAAAAAAGATTCAGCACTATGTTAGTCCTTTCCATCCCCTTTTGAGCATTCTGGCATAATTCTGGTAAGGTGTACAGCAGAGCAGAGAGTGGGAGGGGAGGCAGCACAGTACTGGATAGAGAGCAGGAGCTGGAACTTTTCACTTCAACAAGCTGATGTCTGTGATTGGTTGCCAGGACCGCCCGGCTTCCTAAAAACCAATCATCTGCTGGTTAACTGCAGCAGATCCCGCCCTCCATCCACTATGCCGCCTCCCGATCTCCGCTCTGCTGTGAAGCGAGATCGGCAGAGGCTGAGGGCAAGGGCTAAGCCGTCTTTGAGATCTACCTGTCTGCTGCCCATGGTCGACAGGTAGATCATGATTGAAGGGTTGCCAACCCCAGGTCTATGCTCTGTGGTGGCCTATGTACCCCTCTTATTTCTACCTCCTTTTACATTTATAGTCAGTGAACAGAGCTCTTTAATAAAACCCTTGAACGTGTGTAGCCAGGGTCCTCTAATAAAATACTTTTTTACACCGACAGTCAGTATAAATGAACCCATTACATTAGTGGTGCGTACAAATGCACCCTTTACATTTGTGGTCATTGGTAAGGTGTCCTTTTACATTGATGATCAGTGAAAGGAATTATGTCGCTTACGCAGGTGGTCAGTGGTAGAAAGCAGTGGCGGCTGGTGAAGTTTTAGGATGGGAGGTGCCAGATCCTGCCCTTCCTGTTTGACCCCTCCCAATTATCATAAGCCCCACCCCTTATAGAATCCACCCACTCCGTCCCCTATATTCCACTTGCTTCCACCCATAGTGTCAGGAGTATACAGCTCAGCATCATAGGACAGAGTATACAGTCCCAGAATAACAGAACAGAGTATACAGCTCAGCATCACAGGACAGAGTATACAGCCCCAGAATCACAGGACAGAGTATACAGCACCATAATCACAGGACAGAGTATAAAGCCCCAGCATCACAGGACGAGTATATAAGCTCAGAATTACAGATCAGGGTATGCAGGTATACATCATCTGTCCTGTATACAGCTAGCTATATACACCCACCTTCCTTCCTGTATATAGAGACCTTCCTTCATCATCACTGACAGCAGATATACATCATCTGTCCTGTATACAGTAACAGGACAGATGATGTATATCTGCAGTCAGTGATGAAGGAAGAAAGTCTCTATATACAGTCCCTGACAAAAGTCTTGTCGCTTGTGTACAAATTGACCTGAAGTGCCGCTGAAATATATTTCTAATCAAGATTTTTTTTACAAGAAATGGCTCATTTTAATCACTACAGCTTTTGTAATAATGTTTCAGTGCAAAACAAAACTGTCAAAAAGTATTCTAATATTCACAACTTGGTAAAGCCCATTGAGTCAATTTTTGCAAAGACATAAGTGTTGTCGCCTTGTCATATGAGCTTCACCTGTGACTAATAATGGATCAATTAGGTCTCAGGTGTGTATAAAAAGAACCTCAGTACACTAGACCTTCACATCAACTGCAACTAGACCTCTGCAAAAATGCCTAAGATTCACCCTGAAACTAAAGTTTTGATTATCAAGAGGCTGAAGACCAGATCCACTGCTGATGTGGCAGACACCTTCAATGTGTCTCAGCGTCAAGTACAGAGGATAAAAAAAAGATTTAGTATAAAATACCAAGAAAGGCCAAATTCTGCAGCAGGATGGTGCTCCATCGCATACTTCCATCTCCACATCAAAGTTCCTCAAGGCGAAGAAGATCAAGATGCTCCAAGATTGGCCAGCCCAGTCACCAGACATGAACATCATTGAGCATATGTGGGGTAGATGAAAGAGGAAGCATGGAAGACGAAACCAAAGAATATTGATGAACTCTGAGAGGCTAGCAAGACTGCTTTCTTTGCTATTCCTGATGACTTCATCAATAAATTGTATGAATCCTTGCCAAACCGCATGGATGCAGTCCTTCAAGCTCATGGAAGTCATACAAGATATTAAATTTGGATCTCACAGCACCACTACTTAATTTGCTGACATATTTTTGTATTTGCAGTAAATTTGTTCAATTTCTGTATAGGCGACAAAACTTTTGTCTTGCCAAAATTTGACCTTTCTGTCTTGATTAAATTATAAATCTTTTTTCAGTGAAACTAATTTATTTCAGTGCATTAAACATAATTTGGGAGGGTTTTAGCTTTTCATATGAGCTATTTCTAAAACCAATTGATTAATTAAAAGTCAGGTTAATAGCAGGTGTTTGTACAAAATACATAAGCGACAAGACTTTTGTCAGGGACTGTACCGGAAGGAAGAGGGTGGGTGTCACGATCCTGGTGGTGGAGTCTGGCTTGTGCAGGGAACAACCACTCTTGTGCACCCGATTCAGGGACCCGGGGAAAAGGGGGAAAATCCCCAAAATCATGTATTGCAAACATAGGTGTGCGCAGCCTATTGCATTAGGGTGTGCACCACAAAGCGCAAACAAACATGAGTGTGTGTGTATATATGTCTGAAGGGCAGAGGACGGTGTCAGTAGTGCAGAGATAGGTGTCAGTAGTTTATTTGTATTTTATTTATTTATTTTTTTTACAATTTTGTTTTTATTATTTTTTACAATATTATATATATATATATATATATATATATATATATATATAGTTTTTACAGCCCTGCTGGGGGTTTTGGTGCAATATCACGGGTCTAAACAGAGACAGAGAAAGAGACTGAGGACAGAGATTCCCCGGTCCCTTTCTCTGCAGCCAGGCGCAGGGGGAATCTGCACAGTACAGGGTGATTAGGGTGTGCCCAGGCACACCTTCCACCCTGTGTGTGCACGCCTATGCTTGCAAAGAAGCCAATGAGACATGATGTGGCACACTCACTGACACTGTCTGACACTCCAGTCATTGTATAATACAGCCATCATCGTCATCCCCATATTATACACCCATCATCACTATCTTTGTCCCCATATTATACACCTGTCATCATCATACTGCTCATCATTGTATAATACACCCATCATCATTAGACCCATATTATACACCTATCATGATTATCCTCATCTCTATATAATACACCATTCATCATCCTTATAATTGTATAATACACCTGTCATTGCTATCCTCACCATTGTATAATACACAGACCATCATCATCGTCATCATTGTATAATACACCTGTCATCATCATCCTCATCATTGTATAATAGACCTGTCATCATCATCCTCATCATTGTATAAAACAGCTGTCATCATCATCATCCTCATCATTGTATAATACAGCCATCATCATCATCCTCATCATTGTATAATACACCCATCATCGATATCCTCATCACTGTATAATACACCTGTCATCATCATCCTAATCATTGTATAATACACCTGTCATCATCATCCTCATCATTGACAAAACCCATCATCGATATCCTCATCATTGTATAATACAGCCGTCATCATCATCTTCATCATCATTGTATAATACAGCCGTCATCTGATGAGGATGACGGGTGTATTATACAAGGATGAGGATGATGATGATGGATGTTGTCAATGATGAGGATGATGATGATGGGTATATTATACAATGAGGATGATGATGACAGGTGTATTATACAATGATTAGGATAATGATGACAGGTGTATTATACAGTGATGAGCATGATGATGATGGGTGCATTATGACAGTTTGGGAATGGCCCCTTCCTGTTCCAACAGGACTGCGCACCAGTGCACAAAGCAAGATCCATAACGAGTCGACATGGATGAGCGAGTTCGAGGTTGAGGAACTTGACTGGCCTCAACCCGATAGAACACATTTGGGATGAATTAGAGTGGAGACCAACATCAGTGCCTGACCTCACAAATGCATTTCTGGAAGAATGGTCAAGCATTTCCATAGACACACTCCTAAACCTTGTGAACAGCCTTCCCAGAAGAGTTGAAGTTGCTATAGCCGCAAAGGGTGGGCCAACTCAATATTGAACCCTATGAACTAAGACTGGGATGCCATTAAAGTTCATGTGCGTGTTAAGGCAGGTGTCCCAATACTTTTGGCAATATAGTGTATGTCTTGGATATTTCAACAGCAAGATTTCCCTTTCATAATTAGCAACTCTAGTTTCTTGTCTCTGACCAGTCTTGTCATCGCCCCTTCATCACGTATCATGCAAGAGGAAAGAAATGACTTTTGGCTGTCGTGGGATCATGAAGTAACGTAGAAAAATGTGCATTATATTCTTTATCAGCTGGGGGGAAGGGAATATTGTAATTGATTTATCCTTCCCCAAAATTTTCATTTAAGTCTCTTAGTGCTAATATTGCATGCAAGTGACTGAAATCTACCGGTCCAGCATCATAGTGTTAAATGAAATTATATTAAATGTTAGCAAACACAGGGGAAGGAAATGTAGCGTGAATACAGCCATGTGAAATGAGGAGTTAAATCCTGGCTTTGCACAACCCGTTTCACACAGAGTCAGCTTTGCTTCTCTCTCCTCTGCAGGACAAGGCAGAACTGCAGCCTCATTAAATCTTCCTGACACCTTCCTGAGATCAGCAGAGCCCCCACCCCACAGCCAGGATCTTGCCATGGTGAATTGCAGAGTGATGCAGCATTTTGCAATTCAGAATTGCTGTCTGCTTTCAAGTCCCAGAAGGTGGAGAACAATACCCTTTTAATGGTCACTCAGAAATGGTTAAATTAATGACTGTTTTTTCATCACACATCTGCACACTATCACTCAACATCTCCATCTTCCTGATTAGAAAGCCTGCAATTGTATCATCTTCCTGATTAGGGGCCCCAGGGCCAAGAAAGTGATGGCTCATCTCGGGGAAATTACTCTTGACAAAACAAAAACGCAAAACAAACAAACTAAATTTACTAGTAATTACATGCTTTACAAGCAGCAGGCTTCTTCTTTTCTGCCATGCAGATCAATGGGCTTCCAAATGCTTCTTCTAAAAGACAATGAATAAAGACAGTCACTTCATCTTAGCAGGAAACTCCTATAATTTGTTCTCAGCCTCAGGCATAATTCAGACATCACTTGGCCAAGCCACACAGCCATGTCCTATAATTCCAAAAGTGAACCTGAGACTCCTGCCAGAACTTTTTTAGTTTTAAATAGAGTGGGGAAGGGTTAGAAGCTAGTTGTCTGTAGCTATACTAACAGCTTTAATTGCTATCTTTCTGAGTTAAGGCCCATACACACGGTACAATTATCAGCCAAAAATTTTTGTACGACAGCCTGTCGTCTGATAATTTGACCGTTAATACGCTCCATTCGACAGCCGATTTTCAATTATCGTCCAACAAAAGCTGTATGACCCGACTAGCAAACTTTTGTCTGCCGATAAGACGTCCTCCGATTTTTGGCTCGTCTGTACAGAAGTTGGACAAACAAAACTTGAAAGTACAAATACGCATGCTTGAAATCCAGGAACGAGCCGTAAGTGTTTAGGTCGTGTAAACACTAAATTAGCGGAAGGGGCCCAAAGGGTGACGCACGAAAACTGAACTTCCTCTTTATACGCTCGTAGCACGTCACTACGTTTGCATTTGTCGAACGATAACTTTACTCCCGTCAGTACGCTAGACAAAATCACAGACAGCCGATTTTAGGGAAAGTTGGACATGCGGTCGTACGACAATCGCAACGTGTGTAAGAGGCTTTAGAAGCCATACATTTAGGCTGGGTTCACACCTATGCGAATTGGATGCGGGTTTCCCACATCCAATTTGCATAGCAGGAGATTGTGACCGGCTCTCTATGGAGCTGGTTCACATATCTCTGCAGTGGGTCCGGTGCGGTTTGCACAAAGACGCTGTGTGTCTTTTGGTCCATTTCAAGTACAAATTCAGCCCAAAATTCGAACTGAAATCGGACCTGAAACTGTAAACCAACACGCACCGGACCCCTGCTGGGAGCGACTGCGGGTTCCAGTGTGAACCCAGTCTTGACTTTGTAACATTGCCAGAATTCTTAGCTATAAGTTACTTTTACTTGCAGCCTTGGTAAAGGGAGCGCAGGTCTCTGAAACATGTTGGCTCTCCTCCTGGAACCTTCAATGAAGATTGCAGTGGTAAAGAACATACCTTTGGACACAGATACTGCCCCACATGAAGGAGTGGAACATTCACATTCCTATTTCAACTCAAGCAATATCATTTTCAGAGGTTTAACCCTTATTCAGTCTCATCAAAACAAAATCAAAAATGGTCTCTTTGTTTTTTGTAACGCTACACGTCTTTTTTTTTTGGGAATAAGTAAGGGTACAATGTACCAATACTAATTCACATAAGGAGGGGGCTGGGAACTGGGGGCCCCCTTGTTAAAGGTGGTTTCCAGATTCCGATAAACCCCCTGCCCACAGACCCCCACAACCACAGCACAGTGTTGTGGGGAACAGGCCCTTGTCCCATCAACATGGGGACCACCCCCCCCATGTTGAGGGAATGTGGCCTGCTCGTGTTCGGGGGGGGGGGGGGG
>BLSH010530463.1:814835-830532 GCA_018402905.1 Glandirana rugosa
CCCCCCCCCCCCCCCCCCCCCCCCCCCCCCCCCCCCCCCCCCCCCCCCCCCCCCCCCCCCCCCCCCCCCCCCGAGAAGGCCCTGGACTGGAGGGTGGTGCAGGGGTGCAGAGGAGGCCTTGGGCTGGGGAGTGTGGAGGAGGTCCTGGGCTGGAGGCGCAGAGGAGGCCCTGACCTGGGGGGCGCAGAAGAGGCCCTGGGCTGGGGGGGTGGATGTGCTGGAGTGGGGTGCAGAGGAGGCCCTGGACTAGGAGGGGAGTACACAGGAGGTCCTTGGCTGGGGTGCAGAGGAGGTCCTGGACTGGGGGATGCAGAGGAGGCCCTGGACTAGGAGGGGAGTACACCGGAGGCCCTGGACTGGGGGGTGTAGAGGAGGCCCTAGACTTGAAAAGTGGGGTTGATAAAGGACCTGGATTCAGAGAGCAGGGTGCAAAGGAGGCTCTTAACTTGGGGTGGGCTGTAAAGGAGGCCTTGGACTAGGAGAGGAGTGCAGAGTAGGCCCTGGACTAAGGGGGTGGGTGCAGAGGAGGCCATTGACTAGGAAATGGTGGTTGGTGTGTCAAAGGCCCCTGGATAAGGGGGGGGGGGGTACAGGGGAGATACTGGACTAGGTGAGGGGGTGCTTGGAGGTCCCAGTCCCAGATTAGGAGAGGGATGTCTGGAGGCCCTGGACTAGGGCAGCAGGTGTCTGGAGGCCCTGGACTATGAGAGGGGGATTGTGTAGGCCCTCTGGAGTAGGAAAGAGGGTGCCTGAAGGACCTTCCAGCTTCAGGGAGAAAGAGCCTGGATTTAAAGCCTGGGCTGAGGAAGAGCCTGCCGGGAACCTAGAGTTCACAACATAAATGGGGACATTTATCAATTGTCGCAAGTAATGCCAAACACAGACAGGTCGGTGATAGATTTATTAAAGGAGAAGTACAGCCAAAGCCTGTTTGGTTGTACAGTGGAACCTTGTTTCACGAGTAATGCGGTTAACGAGCATTTTGAAAGACGAGCATTTTTTAAAAAAAAATCCTGACTTGGTTTGCGAGCGCTGTTTCAAAAAGTGAGCAGGATTAAGCCTCTGTGCATGCAATATCGCATGTGGCCAAAGGTGCAGGGGCGCTGGTGAGCCTCGTAGATGCTCAGAAGCATTCGGAAGTGTAAACAGTTACCGAGCATTAGCCTCACCAGCGCCACCACACCTCTGGCCACATACAGGATTGCATACACCAGCGCCCCTCGACATCTGGCCACATACAGTACTGCATAGACAAGCAGTCACCATGAAACGATTTTTCTGAGTTTCCATTGTTCCCTATGGGGAAAGATGCTTTGATATACGAGTGATTTGGATTACAAGCTTTCTCCTGGAAGGGATTATGCTCGTAAACCAAGGTTCCACTGTACTTCTCCTGTTGATCACATCAGTGCAGATTGTTTTGCACTCCTGTTACCCATTTTCAGCTGAGAGCCGGTTTAAGCCCGCTCTCGGCTGATATCACAGAGTTGGTCCAGGCTGGGGAAAGATCACAAACATATAGTTGGGATCCGCCCACATGCCCGGACCGGCACCCAGCTCAGCCTCTCAGCATGCCTCTGAGAGCCTGAGCTGGGCACTTCTGCCCCCTCCACAGCCCAGTGTTTCAGTGAGCACCGGGAGGGGGGGGTGGGGCAGAGCAGAGTCAGAGACTAACAGCCACCAGCTCTCTGCTCAGGGGGCACTGAAAACTGAGTGATCGGCTGTTTGATTACACGGTCCTCAGCTTCTGTAAGTATGATTCATACATAAAATCCCCACACTTCTTTTTTAATTACCCAACATCTCCTCTTTCCTGCTATCTGGCAAACATGACAATTAGGCCTCATTCACATGGAGCATATGCGTCCATGCCCAGTGTGATGGCCGTGTACCACATGGGGATGCATGGTGTTCTGTCCTTGTGCAGGCAGTCCAGTCAAAGTCAATTGGGATGTAGCAGCTGCATGGACATAGTCGCATGTTAAAATTTGACATGCAGACAGGAAGGGATGCATGTATCCGAACGCACAGTGTCTGGAATTTGGATCTGTGCACCCACTTCTATAGGTGAAGCTTTCTGGTGGATGCAGATGCAGCAAAAAGTGTCTCAGCATACAGGACCTGTCTCAGTGCCTGTCTGAATGAGCCCTTAGGGGAATTTATCAAAACTAGAGCAGACAGAATCTGGAGCAGCTGTGCATGGCAACCTATCAGCTCATAGCTTTCATTTTTAAATCTGAAGATAGAGGCTGATTGGTTGCCATGCTCAGCTGTTCCAGATTCTGACTATACCAGTTTTGATACGTATTACATTTCTTACTCCTGACTACTGCATTCTAAGTACAGCACATTCTTTGTTAAAGTGGTTGTAAAGGCACAAGATTTTCAATCTTCATGCATTCTATGCATGAAAGTAAATCACCTTCTGTGTGCAGCAGCCCCCCACAGACCCACCTAATTCTTACCCGAGCCCCCTCTGGTTTAAGCAATGTCCACGAGAGCCTTGGCTGTCTGGTGACTCGCACTTCTGATTGGCTTTTGGCATCAGCAAGAGTCATTGGCTCACACTGCTGTCAATCACAGCCAGTCAGAAGATAGAGGGAGCTGAGTCGAGCCATGGCTCTGTGTGTGAATGGACACACAGAGCAGTGGCTCAGTAGTGTGCCTGCTTGGGTGCCCCATAGCAAGCTGCTTGCTGTGGGGGCTCCCAGAAAGAGAAAGGGACCAGGGGTGCCAGCGAGGGACCCAAGAAGGGGAGGATCCGAGCTGCTCTGTGCAAAACCAACTGCACAGAGCAGGTAAGTATAACACGTTTATTATTTAGAAAAAAACAAAACAAAAAACAAGACTTTAATATCACTTTAAGGTTAGCTGTGTGTAGTAAAGGATATGCAAATAGAACAGTTTTATTTGATTAAAACGAGTATACTGAGGTTTGTACTGTCTGTTACATACTTGCTTGTGGCACAGTCATTAAAGCATTTGGCTCTTTAAGCCCCTCAAACTGTTGATACAATCTGACCACACCCACAGTTTTGGTGTGGCGCCGCTATATTGCCACATACAATTTTTCTTGTAGGGGAGGGGATGCAAAAAATGTCCAGCCCCGGGTGCCAGATGAGCTAGCTATGCCACTGATGGGGAGGCATTGTTAATATTTGACTTTAATGATGCACAGCAGAACAGACCTCTGTCAGCGGAGCAGAATTCTTCCTCTCTCCCCATCACCTGACATATCACAGAACTGGAAAGAAAAGAAAAAAGAGAAGAAAGTTTTACTACCCCCTTCGTACTCCAAAGAGTAAGGGGGGGGGGGGCGGTCCTGCTGCCATTCCCCCCGGAGTGCTCCTCAAACCGCATAATGCTTCCTAGCCTGCTGTAGCCCCCTAATCACCTTGAGTGTCCTCCAGTCCACCTTAAAGCACTCATATTTTTCCTCTCTTTATCATGAATATTGGGGAGATCCACAGATGCCAGGGCATTCTCCCCCCCACTGACCACTCACTCCAGGGATTTTGTATCCTACTACAGGCAGTCCCCTAGTTATGAACATCCGACTTACAAACAACTCCTACTTACAAACGGAGGGAGACAACAGGAAGTGAGAGGAAATCTCCCCCTAGGAAGGGAAATTCACTCCTGTAAGAGTTATTATGGGAAAAAGGGGTCTCCACTGATGCTTTATCACCAATCCTTGTTTCCACAACCACCCGAAATTTTCAAAATCCAATTATCATTGGGACAGGAAGTGAGGTGAAATCTTCTGAACAGAAACATAGACAGCAAAACAAACATTACAGGGGCATTACCCCTTCCCTATGCCATCCAAAAAGCTTAAAAATAGTTGTTTTGGCTGAAGCTACACTTAAAAAATGTACCTCTTCTGACTTACAAACAAATTCAACTTAAGAACAAACCTACAGACCCTATCTTGTTTGTAACTCGGGGACTGCCTGTATTGACCATTGACAAAAGGGATTTCTTTTCCTTTTTCTGATGCCAGGTCCCTTTTTCCTTCCACTGACCACTGATGCCTGGGCATATCTTCCTCCCATCAATCTCTAACATGAGGGCATCTCTCCTCTGACTGATGGCAGGGCCTTTTTTGCTCCAACTGACTGCTGATGCTGGGGAAAATTTTCCTCCCACTGACCACTGATGCCTGGACATATTTTACTTTCACCAGTCACTAACACAGGGGCAATTATTGCTGGGGCAATATTTCCTACCACTGATAGTGAGGCATTTTTTTCTCCCACTGACCCATAACACCGTGGCCTTTTTTCCCCATCCACTGATTCTGGTGCAGCTTTTCCTCCTGATGACTGCTAATGCAGGATGTTTTGTCCTCTGCTGTCCTTTGCTGATCACTGCCTTATCTATTGGTTTAAAAATATGAACTACTATCCTCAATCAATTCCATATACCGCATTGACTGAAACTGCATTAGATATTTATATCTTGCAAATCAGGCCCCCTTTCCTTTTAGTTAATTTTAATAAATTCCTTAAAAAGGGTCATACTTTGAAATTAATATCACCCTCTGTTATTACCACATTGCATTTGTCAAGATTCACAATAGGACATTTCTTGTATTCTAGCCATTTTTAAAGTGTATTGAACCTATGAACAAAAATATACGATACTTAGATGGGGTGGCTGCATTTGTTTTCTTTTTTTCAGGCTTTTGTTCCCTGATTTTAATCTGATGATCCTACCAGTAACACACTTCCTGTCACTCACTATACTATATCTATTGAAAAGCACATTGTCACCCTAAGACAAGACAACACCTCCCTCTCTCCTCATCTCCATAACATTAGGTGGTGTACTGTTTGAAATGGCCCAGTACACAGCACATCACTGATTTTCTGGAAGGATCAACAGGTATTCTTTTCATTTCTTGAACAGGTATAACAAAACACTTTCAATTGTGAATTTAAATAAATTATATTTTTTAATAAATTAAAGCATATTTATGGTCACACTTTAAATCATATATTCATTTCCAGTTTGTATTTTAATTATTTCTAGACTACTTCTATTGCTTTGAACAATCTGGAAGTTTATAAACTTACTTTGTACGTACATACCTATGTACTTTGAGTAGGCACTGCTGTGTCACACATTTCACAGAGCCTGCCTTCTGATCTACAGAGGTGCTGAGAGGAGGAGTTTCAGGAGGCGGAGTCAATACAGGAATCACCACTTGCAGGCAGCAAGGTACCATGGGATATGTAATCCTTAGAAATTGAAAGTAAAGAGCAGAGGAGGAGCTTCAAAGCATGCTGGGAATCCAGGAATTTATGGAAAGAGATGGCCAGCAGACAAACAGCACTCACAACATGAAAGGAGATTTTCCAAGTAAGCTTATGTTGGATGGTTAATAATAATTATTGTTTATATTGTTATTCCAATGCTGATGTTATAAAATAAAAGTGTATGCTGTGACAATAGAATACAAGCTCATGGTTGCTACTACAGTTGTTCATTGCCATGGTCAGCTATGTGTCATTAGCTCCCTAGATGAAGGACTCAATAAATCTTTGGCAGTCAAGGGGATAAATTAAGCAGAGCCATGAATTTTCAGCTTTGCTCTCTGAACTGCGTAGGTGATATTTGATTGAAAAGAAAACTAAAACAGTCTGCCTTTTTGAAAATGGTGCACGTTTCGCAAGTGGGTAGTGTAGGGACCGGTGACCTGTCTGAAGGGAGAGGCTCTAGTCGAGTCGGGAAAGGATAAGGATACGCCATCCTTCTGGAGATCTCCCCACTACACGATCGTACGACCGCAGAAAGAACGTTCAGGTGCATGTAATTAGCATCCGGCCATTCCTGACTTCTGAGCATGCGTGTTTTGCACAATACAACTTGTTGTACCAACTGATCTGTACACACGATAAAACGGTCGTATGAACGCTTGTTGGTACTACCAAGTTTTCTTGTCTGCTCATACAACTCCCCTTGTACGACCGCCATATGTCGGCTGTTCTAATCGCGCATACGAACGATCGATTTTGCAAACAACGGTCGTTCATACGACCTGTTGTATACGATCGGCGTCCCGTGTGTACGAGGCTTTAAACCTGCTCTGCTACACATTGCTGATATTGCTGTGAGTGTTCCTGGTTGGGTGCCTTCCCACCGGGTTTATTGTGAATTACTGGATTCTACAATAATACAAGTTCTGTTCTCTGCAATCAGATTCCGTGTGTTCACTGCCGCTGCACCACGCTGCACCTCCCCACAAGTTTAGTTTATTTAATGTATTGTTCTTTGTATTTTTGTGTTTTCCTTTTTTTTGTATACTTCATTATCTGTGTACTGTGCTTTATATGTTTTATTTTTTAAGTGTAGCTGCCTATGTTTTTTTTTTTTTTTTGTGTGAAAGAAACCAAACTAATGAGTCTAATGAGACTAACAAGAGCCATATTTTGGCACACAAACAGATTCAGGTCCTCAAAACCTTTAAACTTTAACTAAAGGCAATTTTTTTTGATTTTGAACAGACTGAAGAGGGGTTAGAGCCCCTGTCAGGTTATTATCACTGTCTGTGTCTCTATTAGGTATATTCAACCTCTGCATTTGTCCTGTTTACCATTATCACCCAACGTTAGAGGTGATTTATTCTTCCAAAACAAATATACTTTTGCACACTGGTACTGACTAGTATTCCAATGTTTCTCTTCTCCCTCAATGTCTCTCCATCAGTCAGCTAATGTCACCCCAGTGCTGAGGGAGAGGGACACTGGAGGGTCAAACAAGGATGTCGTGGAGGCAACAGACATCCTCCTTATCAACTTACAATGGTTGTTAGGATGCCAGTGTCTAGCACAGTGGTTCTCAACTCCGGTCCTCAGGACCCACCAACAGGCCAGGTATGCAAGATAACTGAAATACATCACAGGTGATATCATTTGCTGCTCAGTAGTTGCAGTATTCTAGTCTGCATCTCCCCAAGGTAATACTTAAAATCTGGCCTGTTAGGGGGTCCTGAGGACAGGAGTTGAGAACCACTGGTCTAGAAAGTTTAGCTGCAGGTTCAGGTAAGTATTAGGGGGCTCTGGGGGGAGCTGCAGCACAGAAGGTTTTTCACCTTAATGCATAGAATGCATTAATATAAAAAAAACTGGAGCCTTTACAACTTTAAAAAAAGAAAACGAATGCAGCCACCACATCTAGTGATTGGTAAGATGCAATATATTATATTTTTAGTTTTGCATTTAATACCACTTTAAAAAGATGACTGTGGGAAACTTGTCAATTGTTTGCATAGTATTAGAGGTCTGTATCACTTCATACCTTGAAACAATACAGCCCTCAGCTCCTCCATTAAATGACTGCGGCGAAATGATAAAGAGAGCTAATTGAAAGCACTAGAGAGCTGTCAGGTGAATTGGCAGCCGCCTCCATCTCTCCTATCTCCCTATGAAGTATATCTTAGAGGGAGAAGAATCTTGAAAGTGTTTGGTTTATAATTGAACCTCTTAGGAGGAAAATTGCAGAGCTGTTTTTCATGCCTCCCGCAGAAAGCAGCCACGTGTCTGCCAATGCAGTGATGGAAGTGAAATATGCTCCCGTGTCCTCTGGGAGAGCCGATGACTCAACACTGCTCAAACTGCAGCTTTCTGCGTCCAGCCTCTATTGCAGCAATGCAGGGTGGGGAGCCTGGATCGGTGTGTGCACGTTGCTGGCCTGAGATGGCATCATCCGCCTTCCCTTTCCTTCAGCTGCTCATATGCAGTGATGGTTCATTGTACAAAATGACTGTGCACCACTTATCTACCATGGTACAATGATATTGCCTAAAGGCGCACTCCAGGCTAACTAGAAAATGTAGCAGAGGAAAGCATGCAAGAGAAAAAGGCTACATGTTCAATAATTCTTCTTCTCACCCTGGCTTTGCCTGAGTACGCCAATTACCCTGCAGCAACAAAATCTAGACTTCCGGTAATCACAGATATTGGTAGGGTTCAAAAAGAAGAGAAGTAAACAATAGATATTTAAATGGGACTTTTAAAGTGCCAGGATTGTTTTTGTTTTTTTCTATCTCCTTTAAAGCCCAACTCTGGGCAAAATTATTTTTCTCCCATGCAGTGGGGCTGTGCCCGCACTGTACAGGTTAACTACTCATTTTTTCTGGGGGTGAGCACAGAGTTTATACTCACTCGATCCTATGATTTTACGGAAAACGCTCCCCCCACATCCAGCAGTGGACTGTCCCTGGTCTATGCCGTCCACTGACGTCCACTATTCAAGACCACTGGAGCGCAGGG
This sequence comes from Glandirana rugosa, assembly GCA_018402905.1. Lineage (NCBI taxonomy): Eukaryota > Metazoa > Chordata > Amphibia > Anura > Ranidae > Glandirana > Glandirana rugosa. Next base: position 823,112 of record BLSH010530463.1, read on the forward strand.
GTGCCGGATTGGTCTCGTGCTGGGGGGATCAGAGGGTTAGGTAAATATATCTCCACTTTCCTCCGGAGTTCAGCTTTAAGTCCTCCCCCCCCCCACTCTGCCATATTTGGCATACCCTTTTGCAAGGGGGAGGGGGGCAGAGACCTGGTTTTGACAGTTACCAGCTCCCACTTCTGCTCGGATTGCCTAGGTGATCCGGGCAAAACTTCTCTCCCTTCCCACAGTCTTCTGGGACACCAGAAGTGGGCAGCCGGTTGTGAAGCCGAAAGCAGCATAGCTGGCAACCCACAATTAGAATGCTGGCACCTGGACCCAAAGCCCATTGAGGAATTGGCTTGAGTGAGCATGGCACTGGAACCCATGGACAAGTAGATGTCCTTTTATTGAAAGTCAGCAGCTACAGGATTTGTAGCTGCTGTTTAATTTTTTTAAAATCTGAATGGACAACCACTTTAAGTAGGGATGTGGTGCCACATGATTCCCAATTAACCTATTATGCAGGACTTATGCTTGCAAGAGAGACACAAAATCTAAGTGCACCCTTAAAGAGGCCAATAAAGTGTCACTAAAGGCATTTTTTATGTTTTGGATAGAGTGGAGATGGATTAGAACCCCTGTAAGGTTTATTGCTGACTCATCCTCTCTGTTTACTGTTATCATTGAAAGTAAAAAAAAAAATCCCAAATTTGGGGTTGACATGAAAACAGCAATAGAGGGGAAATCTTCCAATGGGGAGACTAGTTCTGGTGACCCTAGTGACACCCTAGGATTCCCTCACTTTGGAGGGATTTCACTCACTTCCTGCTGTGGCTATGGGACAGGAAGTGAAGTGAAATCTCTCCAGTGGAACACAGATGCCATAAAAAAGCCTTACAGGGGTTAGAACCCTCCCTCATGCTATCCAAAAAGTTTTGCCTTTAGGGGCACTTTAACTTTCTTGCTGCCAGGTGATTTTTGAGTTTTTCACACATCAATTTAAGCCTGAAGATTAGTTATACCTTCCGCAAACATTATTTCTGAAAGCAGACATCCTGAAGAATACAATAGTCGTAGTCCCAATTATGTCACACCATATGTCTGCAATGGTTTATCAAGTCCAATTTTTCAGAAAAAAAATTCACTTTAGGGTACACAATACAAAGTGTAGTGCCCTCTACCATAGGTAGGTGCTTACAGGTAGGTTTTTGTTTTGAGAGTAGGTCAATTTAGTGAGGCCTGATTGTTTTGATTCTGGGCAGGGGAGTGGCCCAGGGAGAGCTGGAGACTGCAGGAAGCAACACCCCTTGGTAATCCCTCCCTTCTTCTCCAGAAAAGTTCTGGCAAAGGGGATGGAAAAGGAGATGAGGCTTTCTGAAGTATATTAAGGAGCCTTGACCAATCCCCAACCTGGGTTGGCAGGGGGCAGGCCTCCTTAAATACTGTGGTCTACCCAGTGGGGGGAGGAGAAGTTCGGGTGAAAGAGATGAAGATGTAGTGTGGAGGCTGTTTAGGCCCGAGGGAGCCCCTAGTCTGGGTGGGGTGACCTCGTCCTAGGAGAGCTCGGGTGCAACCAGGAGGGAAAGATCCTGGAGGGAAGGCACAAGTGCGAGCGGAAGAGAACAGCAGAAGTGAGAATGCTACAGAGAGATCTTCGGGAGGATCTACAGGTAACCGTGAGTGACACAGCCCAAGGGAGTGAGATGCACAGAAACAGATTGGGAAGAAGACAGTCTGGAGAAGTTGCAGGAGAAGATTGGAGTCTGCTCTGGTGTCATGGACAGTGTGCGGATGGGCTGGAAGATGTAGTCCATCGCTGGCTAGCTAGCACCAACTAAATGACTTTGCTACACAGAGGAACCTCAACCCCTAGGCCCACAAAGGGTGGTCCGGAGGCCTGATAAATCTCCAACAGGTCTCACATGTGCTAGCTAGGCAAGTTGGAGACTGGTAAATTTCCTTCCAGGCCTCACCAGTGGAAGTAAGAAGTGTGCTTACTTGCATCAAGTAAATAGATAAAGTACATATAAGAATATCATATATATATATGTATACACAGGGAGGGCCATTTATATGGATACACCTTAATAAAATGGGAATGGTTGGTGATATTAACTTCCTGTTTGTGGCACATTAGTATATGTGAGGGGGGAAACTTTTCAAGATGGGTGGTGACCATGGCGGCCATTTTGAAGTTGGCCATTTGAGAATCCAACTTTTGTTTTTTCAATAGGAAGAGGGTCATGTGACACCTCAAACTTATTGGGAATTTCCCAAGAAAAACAATGGTGTGCTTAGTTTTAACGTAACTTTATTCTTTCATGAGTTATTTACAAGTTTCTGACCACTTATAAAATGTGTTCAATGTGCTACCCATTGTGTTGGATTGTCAATACAACCCTCTTCTCCCACTCTTCACACACTGATAGCAACACCGCAGGAGAAATGCTAGCACAGGCTTCCAGTATCCGTAGTTTCAGGTGCTGCACATCTCGTATCTTCACAGCATAGACAATTGCCTTCAGATGACCCCAAAGATAAAAGTCTAAGGGGGTCAGATCGGGAGACCTTGGGTCATTCAACTAGCCCACGACGACCAATCCGCTTTCCAGGAAACTGTTCATCTAGGAATGCTTGAACCTGACACGCATAATGTGGTGGTGCACCATCTTGCTGGAACTATGATGTCGATGATAGGGAGTTGCTGGCCATCAAATCGGCTTTGGAGGAATGGCGGTACCTCCTGGAAGGAGCAGCTCACCCAGTATTGGTTTTCATTGACCATAAAAACCAAAAAAAAACATATGCTGTGAAGATACGAGATGTGCAGCACCTGAAACTACTGATACTGGAAGTCTGTGCTAGCATTTCTCCTGCGGTGTTGCTATCAGTGTGTGAAGAGTGGGAGAAGAGGGTTGCATTGACAATCCAACACAATGGGCAGCACATTGAACACATTTTATAAGTGGTCAGAAACTTGTAAATAACTCTTGAAAGAATAAAGTTAAAACCAAGCACACCATTGTTTTTCTTGTGAAATTTCCAATACGTTTGATGTGTCGCATGACCCTCTTCCTATTGAAAAAACAAAAGTTTGGATTCAAAATGGCCAACTTCAAAATGGCCGCCATGGCCACCACCCATCTTGAAAAGTTTCCCCCCTCACATATACTAATGTGCCACAAACAGGAAGTTAATATCACCAACCATTCCCATTTTATTAAGGTGTATCCATATAAATGGCCCACCCTGTATATATATCTCCAATCCCAGATGTAGCCTCATACGGGGATATGCATTGGAAGGAGATAGGGGCTGAGACATTATTGTGATCCATATTTGGCCGTGCAAGCTGGAGTTGGACCCCCCTCTCTCTACCGCTCATTTTCATTTTTATTTTATTGCTGTAAGTACAAGTATTTTATTAAACTAATACATTCTTTTGGACGTACTGCACGATGAGTCTTCCTTCTTTTTATATACCCAACTTGGCCCAATACTGAGAAGAGCTGGTTCAAGGCTCTTATCGAGATCTGGCGTGGAGATTGGAGCGTCTGTGGTGGAACATGTGACCCACTTCCATACAATGTCGATGTATTTTTGTCGACAGCTGAACCTGGGAGGTGCAAGGAAAATCTGCAATCTCACGCTGTTCATGATCTCTTATAATTTGGAGATCATGGAGATCTGGTAAGTGGCCATCCTTTTTTATCTTTGAGCACTGGTGGAGCACAGAAGCACTTTACTCGATGTTAACATACAGGAAAACTGGGTACAGTGCACCTTTATTTATTTATTTGTTGGCTCAGCAAATCGTTTGGACAAACTTTTTTTCAGATTTTGGACATTTTATGTTGATACATTGTAATAGTATTTTTGTGAGATAATTACACAGTAGATTTTGCATTTTATGGGGATGACACATATTTGTTTGATTCAGAACTAGTTTTCACCCACTGTTATTTATTTTCTAGCTTTTAGCTAGATATTTTACCATGTTTTAGTTGACTATCACTGTGGCCACTATTCATGGAATTCTTTTTCCTGACAGTGCACTTTCATTTGCTCTTTGTATTTTTAGTAAATAGATACCCAGCATGTAAAGCTTTAAAATTGTACGAGCCCGTAAAATGACAACACCATTTAATACACTCAATTTTCCATAGGTGATACATTAAAAGTCCCTATAGCTCAATACTTTAGAATTAACCAGGGGCGGTCCGTCCATTAAGGGCGCACAGGTGCCGCCCCCCCAATCCATACGTCCAGCCCCTTGTAGGATGCCGGTTGCATGAATTCCAATGCAGGAGGTTTTTTTTTTGAACCACCTGATTAGAGCCAGAGGCTCTAATAGGCTTCAAAATAAGTTGGGCTTGGGGCGCAGAGAATGTGAACTGAGCCCACCCAGGTGTGTTACAATAGCAAATGAATATTTGCTATTGTAACACTGATCTTCCTCCAGGCTAATCAGGAAGCGGGTCTAAGACCCCTCACCCGGTGGCTGAAAGGACATGTGATCCTATTGGACACCTGGGAGGGGGGAGGAGATATGCAGCTGCCGTGATAGAGGAAAGGACACAGGAGCCACTGCCTGATACTGCTGTGCGCTGTCTGATGCCCTCTGCCTGATGCCGCTGCCTGATGCCCACTGCCTAGATGGGGTAAGTGCCGGACCAACCGACAGACAGCGGGTGGGGGGTTGAGGTGCTGCTGGCTGCTGGGGGGGGGGTGGTTGTTTGCTGCCCCCCCCAAATAAAAACACCAGCCGCCACTGGAGTTGACCTTAAATAATGGCCATAGATTTATTGCTCTCACTCCAGCATGCACGGTGATATGTCACATGTTTTCATATGTAGGTGCCACTGATTTTTTTGGGGTTGCTTTTAGGTGCTTGGGTGTAGCTTTATTTTTTAAAACTTTTTTTTTCTGCTAAACTTTTATTGATCAAATATACAGTGTTTCTGCAAACATTCACATAGGGTTGACATGTACTTTAAAGTGTTCAGACATGCAAATTCAACCTCATACCTCCCTCTAGATCATGTCTGCATTATTTTTACCTGGTCCCTGTAGTGGCAAACAGCTTACTTCTCCCTGTGACATCATCAGCAGGCTTGATAAATTCTTGTAGGGGCAGCTGCTAGGAGGTCACTTCTTACTGACATAGGCACTCCACCAGACCAATATCTCCCAAGAGAGCAGAATTGTCTTTCTGGGAAAAAAATCTATGTGTGCACTTAGAGTGGAGCAGAGAGAGGCTACATTAAAGTTTATGTATGGGTATGAAGGGAGGGGTGGAATAGCTGGGCCAACACAGACAGTGCTTAGACATTCCCAGAAGAACAGAGGACATGAAAGGAAGAAGGGGGCTGTGCTAAGGAATTGACTAGTCAAATTTTCTACCAAGTTTAAAGGCAAATTAAATGTATAAAAAATGTATAGGAAGCAAAAAAATATGAAATATTTGTTTTTTCTGTGCTCTTGTTTGCATTTTTTTAACCCTATCACTGCCAGCTCACATCGGTGGCAGGAGGGGGTTTTACACACACACAGGGGAAGTTGAATGTGGTGATTCTTTATGAAATGATGCTTCATTGCTTTCACTAAGCTCTGGGGAAGTTGAGTGCAACTGCACTTTGCAAACTGCACAGTCTATTTGCCTTTAGTAAATCAACCCCATTGTGTGTATCTTTCAACTGTTGTCTCTGTACAGCCATCCTATTGATTCCTCTGACCCTTGTAAGTGCCCCCACCACTTGTAGCCGGGTGGAGAGAAGTAGACCAAAGAACAACCGTTCATTGATGTCCCATAGCTCACCCTCACCGCTGTGGCCAGGTAAGAAGCTAATGGAGCTCGATTTGTGCTCCAGTAGCTTCCATGGAGGGCTAGTGAGACATAAGGGGTCTTTTAGTCTCATGATGTTTTATGGGAACATGTGACAAAACTATTATATCACATAGGGGACTTTCCCTTATGTGATATAAAAATGCTATTTTTTAAAAATGAAATTCTGTTATGACTTTTTTTATCATCCCTTGTTGTATATCAGTACTTCTGATCTCTCACGGCCTCTTCATTGCATTCCAGCAACTTTTGTGCATTGTTTCTCAGAGTGGGTTTCCTGATGGTGACAATGGAGAAATACACTATATTGTCAAAAATATTGGGACACCTGCCTTTACACACACATGAACTTTAATGGCATCCCAGTCTTAGTCCATAGGGTTCAATATTGAGTTAACCCACCCTTTGGCAGCTATAACAGCTTCAACTCTTCTGGGAATGCTGTCCATAAGGTTTAGGAGTGTCTATGGGAATGTTTGGCCATTCTTCCAGAAGCGCATTTGAGAGGTCAGGCACTGATGTTGGATGAGAAGGCCTGGCTTGCAGTCTCCATTTTAATTTATCCCAAAGGTGTTCTATCGGGTTGAGATCAATGTGCAGGCCATTCAAGAGCCAGGCAAAGAACCCTAATGCAATACCTTCACCTCTCTTTGTCTCCTAGGCTTGAGATGTGGTACACAAGAAGTATTGGTTGACACAAGCTTGTCGGCACCTTGGACACAGGGGAGACTCACTTCAGCCACATTTGAATATGTGGTGATGTGTGAGGTAAGTTCTTTGAATAAGTCTTTATGAGGCAGATAGAGAGACCAGGGGCCTGAGCAGTGTTCTGCAGTTTAATGGTCCCTGTTTTGAATTCCAATGGGGTTTACTTCAGATACTTCAGAGAGTGATATTGACATGTGGGAAATAAGCTGTTGTAACTCCTGCAGCAAATGAACCCACAAGGGTTAGCGTGGTCGTGGCAGTGCATGATTATCACAGACCAGATTTTTTTTTTGTAAAGAAAGGGTAGAAAGTTGAATGTCGGTGGTAAACTTACAGTCATGGCCAAAAGTATTGTCTCCCCTGCATTTCTGTCAGATAATGCACCACTTCACCCAGAAAATTGTTGCAATTACAAATGTTTAGGCATTCTCATATTTATTTTTTTGTTTGTATTGGTATGACACAAAGTGGAGAAACAAAAAGCCAAATTTGACACATTGCAAAAATGGACTGGACAAAATTATTGCCACCCTCAATTTAATAATTGGTAGCACGACCCTTGGAAAAAATACCTAAAATCAAACACTTCCTGTAACCATCAATGAGTTTCTTACACCCCTCTACTGGAATTTTGGATCACTCTTCTTTCACCAACTGCTTCAGGTCTCTCAGATTAGAAGGGTTCCTTTTCCCAACTTCTGTTTTGACATCTCTCCACAGGTGCTCTATGGCAGTGGTTCTCAACCTTAGTCCTCAAGTACCCCCAATGGGCCATGTTTTGGGAATTTCCCTTAGATAAAATAGCTCTTATCAATACCATGACATTGATATTGATTTAAAGCAGCTGTGCAAAGTAAAGGAAAACCTGAAAACATGGCCCGTTGGGGGTACT
>BLSH010530463.1:835646-854413 GCA_018402905.1 Glandirana rugosa
TTTATTACGTCTGTACTAGATCTACCTCCATACTCCAACTTAAACGTACAGACTTGTGAAATTTCATGTACAGTTGGGATACACTTACAAACGTCTTTGTGACATATAAACTAGTTATTTTCAAATCGTCTTATTTTCACAGTTTTTATTTCGATGTGGGTTCGTGGATTTTCGTTGGGGTTTTTAGTCACCGTGGATGTCAGTCCAGGTATATATAACCCTGTAACTGTGTTAAGATTAGAAAAACCGAGATATGTGGTTACGTTACCTAAACTTTACTTTGCTTGTTCTACACGAAATAACTGTTGTAATTCCTACACCGTTCACCTGATTTGGATGTAAATACCCTCAAATTAAATCTGAAAGTCTGCAGTTAAAGCACATCTTGTTCGTTTCATTTCAAATCCATTGCATTGGTGTATAGAGCCAAAAAGATTAGAATTGTGTCAATGTCCCAATATATATGGACCTGACTGTAGGTGCCACTGATTTTTGGGGTTGCTTTTAGGTGCTTGGGTGTAGCTTTATTTTTGACACTTTTATTCTGCTAAACTTTTATTGATCAAATATACAGTGTTTCTGCAAACATTCACATAGGGTTGACATGTACTTTAAAGTGTTCAGACATGCAAATTCAACCTCATACCTCCATCTAGATCATGTCTGCATTATTTTTACCTGGTCCCTGTAGTGGCAAACAGCTTATTTCTCCCTGTGGCTTGTTAAATTCTTGTAGGGGCAGCTGCTAGGAGGTCACTTCTTACTGACAGAGGCACTCCACCAAACAAGTACCTCCCAAGAGAGCAGAATTGTCTTTCTAGTTAAAAAATCTATGTGTGCACTTAGAGTGGAACAGAGAGAGGCTACATTAAAGTTTATGTATGGGTATGAAGGGAGGGGTCGAATAGCTGGGCCAACACAGACAGTGCTTAGACATTCCCAGAAGAACAGAGGACATGAAACGAAGAAGGAGACTGTGCTAAGGAATTGACTAGTCAAATTTTCTGCTATTTTTTAAAAACAAAATTCTGTTATGACTTTTTTATCATCCCTTGTTGTATATCAGCACTTCTGATCTCTCACGGCCTCTTCATTGCATTCCAGCAACTTTTGTGCATTGTTTCTCAGAGTGGGTTTCCTGATGGTGACAATGGAGAAATACACTATATTGTCAAAAGTATTGGTACACCTTTACACGCACATGAACTTTAATGGTATCCCAGTCTTAGTCCATAGGGTTCAATATTGAGTTAACCCACCCTTTTGCAGCTATAACAGCTTCAACTCTTCTGGGAAGGCTGTCCATAAGGTTTAGGAGTGTGTCTATGGGAATGTTTGACCATTCTTCCAGAAGCGCATTTGAGTGGACAGGCACTGATGTTGGATGAGAAGGCCTGGCTTGCAGTCTCCATTTTAATTCATCCCAAAGGTGTTCTATCGGGTTGAGATCAGTGTACAGGCCAGTCAAGAGCCAGACAAACAACCCTAATGCAATACCTTCACCTCTCTTTGTCTCCTAGGCTTGAGATGTGGTACACAAGAAGTATTGGTTGACACAAGCTTGTCGGCACCTTGGACACAGGGGAGACTCAATTCAGCCACATTTGAATATGTGCTGTGTGTGAGTTAAGGTCTTTGAATGATAAACAACTGGGTAAGCCTTTTTGAGGCAGATAGAGAGACCAGGGGCCTGAGCAGTGTTCTGCAGTTTAATGGTCCCTGTTTTGAATTCCAATGGGGTTTACTTCAGATACTTCAGAGAGTGATATAGACATGTGGGAAGTAAGCTGTTGTAACTCCTGCAGCAAATGAACCCACAAGGGTTAGCGTGGTCATGGCAGTGCATGATTATCACAGACCAGATTTTTTTTTGTAAAGAAAGGGTAGAAAGTTGAATGTGGGTGGTAAACTTACAGTCATGGCCAAAAGTATTGTCACCCCTGCATTTCTGTCAGATAATGCACCACTTCACCCAGAAAATTGTTGCAATTACAAATGTTTAGGCATTCTCATATTTATTTTTTTGTTTGTATTGGTATGACACAAAGTGGAGAAACAAAAAGCCAAATTTGACACATTGCAAAAATGGACTGGACAAAATGATTGCCACCCTCAATTTAATAATTGGTAGCATGACCCTTGGAAAAAATACCTAAAATCAAACACTTCCTGTAACCATCAATGAGTTTCTTACACCTCTCTACTGGAATTTTGGATCACTCTTCTTTCACCAACTGCTTCAGGTCTCTCAGATTAGAAGGGTTCCTTTTCCCAACTTCTGTTTTGACATCTCTCCACAGGTGCTCTATGGCAGTGGTTCTCAACCTTAGTCCTCAAGTACCCCCAATGGGCCATGTTTTGGGAATTTCCCTTAGATAAAATAGCTCTTATCAATACCATGACATTGATATTGATTTAAAGCAGCTGTGCAAAGTAAAGGAAAACCTGAAAACATGGCCCGTTGGGGGTACTTGACTGAGGTTGAGAACCACTGCTATATGGGATTTAGATCTGGACTTATTGCTGGCCAGTTCAGTACTCTCCAGCGCTTTGTCTTAAACCATTTCTGGGTGCATTTTGACATGTATTTTGGGTCATTGTCCTGCTGTAAGACCCATGACCTCTGACGGAGACCCAATTTTCTGACACTGGGCCCTACATTGCACCCCAGAATTCTTTGGTAGTCTTCGGGTTTCATAATACACACGGTCAAGACATCCAATGCCTGAAGCAGCAAAGCAACCCGAAAACATCAGTGAGCCTCCAGCATGTTTGAATGTAGGGACTGTATTCTTTTCATTAAAGGCCAAATTTCTTTTTCTGAAAGCAGTTATTTTGTCTGTCCACAGCACATCCTTCCAAAAGGATTTTGGCTTCCTTAGGTAGATTTTGGCAAACTCCAATCTGGCTTTTTATGTTTCTGTGTCAGCAGTGGGATCCTCCTGGGTCTCCTACCATAGCATCCCTTTTCATTCAGGTGGCGACGTATAGTATAAGCTGACACAGTTGTACCCTGTACCTGAAGGTTAGCTTAAATGTATCTGGAAGTTGATCAAGGTTCTTTATCCACTTCCATTTTTCTCTTTCATCCACGTCCAGGGAGATTAGCTACAGTGCCATGGGCTGTAAACTTCCTGATAATGTTGCACACAGGAACATTAAAGCATTTGTAACCATAAAAAATGGATCTTGTTCCTTTAAAGCACTTTATACAGCACAGTGCCTAAAAAACCTGGCTGATCCTGCCTGGTTCTGCCCTTCCCTCTGTAAACTGACCAGGGTATATCATGGCTGCTGTGTCTCCTCTTTGCTCTCCCCGTCCTCTCCCCCCTCCCCTCCCTGCCTGTCAGCTCTGTCAACTCCACGATCCTACCCTCCTGCTGGTAAAATAATAGTGTTATGTCTCTATAATCCACTCTGTTAGATAATAACATGTGCCCCACTGTATGTCCTTTATTATCCACTTTATTATAAATAATCATTTATTAACCACTTTAGCCCCAGAAGGATTTACCCCATTCCTGACCAGGGAACTTTTTGCGATTCAGCACTATGTCACTTTAACTGACAATTGCGCGGTCATGCAACTTTGTACCCAAACAAAATTGACATCCTTTTTTTCCCCACAAATAGAGCTTTCTTTTGGTGGTATTTGATCACCTCTGCGGTTTTTAAAAAGACCGACAATTTTGAAAATACCCAAAAAAATATATATAAAAAAACAAATGTATTCCTTAGTTTAGGCCAATATGTATTCTTCTACATATTTTTGGTAAAAAAATTCTCAATAAGCGTATATAGATTGGTTTGCGCAAAAGTTATAGCGTCTGCAAACTATGAGAATTGATTTATGGCGCTTTTATTTTATTTTTATTTTTTTTACTGTGATCTGTGATTTTCAGTAGGACTGCGATATTGTGGACATATCGGACACTTTTGACACTTTTTTTGGGACCATTAACATTTATACAGCGATCAGAGTTTTAAATAGCCACTGATTACTGATCACTGCTCCCATATACTGGGAACATACGATCACTCCCCTCTCCCCTGTCAGAACGAGAATCTACTTGTTTACATACATGGATCCCCGTTCTGCCACTGCTGGAGAGCGATTGCAGGTGGCCGGCGGACATCGAGTCTGCCCCACCTGCTGATTGGCTCGCCCGCTAGCGTGTGAGCGTGCGAGCGTGCCTCCGGTGGTGTGCACGTGCCCACAATACTCGCTCCTGCGGCCGCCATCAGATGACGGCGATTTGCGCAGGAGAGTCATGTTGCCGCTGTCAATCCACAGCAGGCGGTCGGCAACTGGTTAAAAAAAAGAGCCGATTTGTACCTTATATCCGAGCGTCTCCCGGCGCTCACATGATTCCTTGGCTCTCTCCTCCCCGGCTGACATCAGCGGAAGTTATGGGCCCCTCCTGCTGCATCTGTCAGATGGAGAGAGCCAAGGAGTCACTTGAGCGACGGGAGACGCTCTGATATAAGGTACAAAGCTGCTTTTATCTTAATAAAGTGGGGCACATGTTATTATCTAACAGAGTGGATTGTAGAGACATAACAATTGGTTTTACAACCACTTTAAGATCTCTGGAGATGACTTGTAACATTGAGATTGTCCACGCTGTTCCACAATTTTTGTTCTCAAATCCTCAGACAAGTTTTTGCTGCTCTCTCTCTTCTCTATGCTCCGTGTGGCACACAGAGACACACAACAGAAAGGTTGAGTCAATTTTTCACCATTTTAACTGGTTGCTGGTGTGATTTCTATATTGTCACCACCTGTTAATTGATACGGGTGAGTTTAACCTCCCTGGCGGTATGATTATTTCAGCGTATATTAAGGATGTGCTTCTGCGCTCCCACAGTCTCTCTATGTGCGTATGTAGCTGGTGTGTGTCAGCTGCTCACACAAAGATGTGAATCCACAACATCAAACAAAATCTTTTACCTGTGTTTATGATTATTTCAGATTATTGGTGCTGAAAGCGGTACGATTATTTTGCATGGAAATTTGGCGTTTTATATTGTAGGCCTGTAATTCTTAGCAATAACTCACTTAAATCTGTCCAAACAAGAGTGTAGTAGACATCCCGGGTATGAAAAAGTTAGAAACATGAAATCATAAATTATAATATAATAAATAACTATAAATAATTATAAGAAATAATAATGTAATAGTAATAAAATTTATTCAATAATGTAATCAAACCAAAAACACTGAAATTTGCTCAGTTGCAGAATTGTTGTCACTTTCAGTTTCTGATGATAAATTTCCCCAAAAATCAGTATCACTCAATTCTGCAAATGATTCTTATTTACTATCGGTGTTTTCTAGCTGATCAAAAACCACTTTTGACGTAAAGGGACACTTTTTGGTTGCTATGGCCTTTACCATGTTTCCAGGCAGAAAGAATGACATATATAATATAAAAGTGCATGCAGGGCACTGGGCAAACCACTAGGGACAAAGGGGATGTGAAATGATTTCATACAGTAATGGAATCTTACAGATTACACTGTACTGTATGTTTACTGTGTGTTTCACTTTTTGAATTTCCCGCAGGTCTCCGTCCCCGTGCGACGCAACGCTCGCAGGGAACGGAGCCCAGCACACAGAGGCATCGGGCGGAGGGCCAGACCCGCAGACACTACGGGGGACATCGCTGGATCCAGGGGACAAGGTGAGTAACCCAGCCTGGATCCAGCAATGCGATCCCGAGTGTGGCTCGGGGTTACCGCTAATGGTACTGAAATTCCACCCCGAGCCACACTCGGGATTACCGCCAGGGAGGTTAATTACAAATTACAGGAGCATTTCAGACTTGAAATGCAATTATTTCTTACAATTTTAAGAAGGTGCCAATAATTTTGTATAGTTAATTTTTGCAGTTTTGTGTGAAATGTGTCAGATTTGGCTTTTTGTTTCTCCACTTTTTTGTGTCATGCCAATACAAAAAAAAGAAATAAACATGAGAATGCCTAAACATTTGTAATTGCAAAAATTTTCTGGGCGAAGTGGTGCATTATCTGACAGAAGCAGGGGTGCCAATATTTTGGGTCCCCAGCCTGCCATCAATTGAAGTTGTGAAGCAAAGTATAACCATGGGTTGGAAACAGCCAATGTGGATTAAATTTCATCTGATTCTTGCTGAATTGGCTGAAATTAGTTCTGTGGGTGGCCCTGTCAGAACCACCACCCGCACAACTAGAGTTTTTGCATTCATTTTTCAGGAGCCAGGCAGAAACATTTCCAGCAGAACAGGTCCTGCATCCAATGAAATACAGTGGAATTTTGGATTATGAGCATACTCCGTTCCAGGAGAATGCTTGTAATCCAAAGCACTCGTATATCAAAGCATGTTTCCCCACAGGAAACAATGGAAACTCAGTTAGTTCGTTCCACAGCACTGCTTGTCAATGCAGTGCTGTATATGGCCAGAGGTCTGGGGGCGCCTGGTGTATGCAATACTGCATTTGGCCAGAGGTGTGGTGGTGCTGGTGAGCCTCTAAGACGTCGGAATCATTCGGAAATGCTCGGGAACTGTTTACACTTTAGGTATTTCCGAGGATTTCCGAGCTCACCAGCGCCCCCGCACCTCTGGTCCCATGCGGTATTGCATGCACAGAGGCTAAATTCTGCTCATTTTGCGAGACAGTACTCGCAAACTGAGTCAGAATTTAAAAAAAAAATTGCTTGTATTGCGAAACGCTTGTTAACCGCGTTGCTCGCAATCTGAGGTTTTACTGGTATAGGTACAGTTTTGGTATGGCCAAATTAGGTCTCTAGTGTGATATGGGCTTATCCTTTCTTCCGTAGACATATCAGATATTGATATCACCCCTGACTTGTGATCAATTGTGTAAAGCCATGACAGGAGAAGGAAATACTAAGCAGATGGCTTTATAGGACAGCATCCTGGATAGCCAATAACCCTGTAAATGACTACAAAGGGGGCACTGTGCTCCTGTCATCCCATTCCTTCCTGACACAATATTATCTGATCTACAGAACTGCACAGCAGGGAGTACAGATAAGAGTTTACCTTGTCACTGGCACTCAGGTCATATCATACCATTGCATCCTCTGTTCCACTGTGCTTCCTTTCACTGCATAATCTTGTTGCTGTCACTAAACATCAGAAGGTCCTTATTCACAGTGCTATTTTCAGTGACATTCACATTAAATGCAAAGCCGATGACATTGCAGTGTTTCCCCTAGAGGCGCATAGGTTACAGTATATGCTGGCAGCACCTACGTAGATTTCAGCAATGCAGTTCCCTGGAGGAAACCTCAGATAAGCTTGCATGAAAATGTACAGATCCTTAGATATACAGGAGCATATGCTCAGTAACAGCTTTATATGAGGCTTGTTAAAAGCAAATCATTGCAGCATTTACCTAAAAGTACATCTGCTAAACACTGTGTACCATAAACAATTGCCATTTTTTAAAGTAACATTTTTATTTTATCCTTTTTTATCTCAGAGCTACTGATCTCCTTCAGACTCCTTTGGAGCAACTTCAGTCTGCATGTTCTTCATGATAGCTGCAAGGCATTTCTAAGGGCAGGTTTCCTGATGGCGACAACAGTGGACCATGTCTGTGTAATGTGTGTCAGTACAGTCACCTGTAGTCCTATTGAGATAGCCTGTGTCAGGGTGGTAATGCAGAAGCACAATCGGAAGGCATGGACAGTGGTTTGTCATCCAATAACAAGAAGTGGCTGAACAACCTTTGTGGCAGGATCACCAGGTATTATTTTAATGAAAGTTTCAGATATGAATATGTTAAAGCTGAAGTTTAGGGAAAAAAATATTCTGTATAGCGTTAGTGACCTAAGTTACCAGTAATAAAGTATGTTCCATGTCGTGTAGGCAGCTGCATCATATAGAAATCTTCTGTGTAGGGATACCCAATCCTCATCCTGTATATATTTTTTTGGGGGGGCGAAGGGCAATAAACAATGCACCCACAGCCACCCCCCCCCAAGTCACGGGCAACCCCCCTGCACTTACCCCATCTAGGTCAAGGGCAGTGCTTCCCCTGTGCCTCCTTCTCGGCATCACGGCGGCTCCAATAGGATCACCGGACCCGCTTCCTGATTGGCCAAGAGGAGAATCAGGAAGACAATAACCAGAGCCCACCCTTTTTTGAAGCCTATTAGAGCTTCCAGATCTAATCATGTGCTTCAAAAAAAAACCCCATTTGAAATGAATGCGTCCGGCGCCCTGCATGTAGATTAGGGGCCGGGCGCATGGATTAGGAGGACAGCATCCCTGTATGGACGGGCCGCCACTGGCTCCAAATTTTCTGGGAAGCCACAGAGAATAAGACAGGCCATACATGGTGCAAATTTCTTTCCTGCAGCCATGAGATACAGGAAAGAAATTTGCACAGACAGTGCTGACAAGGGAATCCCTTCGGCCAAGCAATTGTCTGCTCCCGGTGAAGACAGTTATTATCACTAGGGGCTATAGAATGCGCTAGCGATAATCGTAAGAGAATCTGGCAGGCTTATTGTACCCAAGTTGATCAAATGATCAACTTGGTACATTCAGCCTGCCCATTAAAGTGGCTGTAAACTCTGTTACACCACTCTTGCCTACAGGTAACTCTATAATAAGGCTTGCCTGTAGGTGCTGTGAATATCTCCTAAACTTGCACAGTTTAGGAGATATCACTGTATTTGCATGTCACAACGTCATCTGGGGCGCCGTTTCTTCAGGGCTCATGCCGTGACTGGCGGCTCCCACGCGCATGCACGGGAGTAACGTCATCGCGGTTCCGGCCAATCACAGTGCCGGAGCCCGTGAACCCGGAAATAACTCCAGAAGACGTTGCCAGTCACAGCGGTGTGCGGGCACCTCTGCAACAGCAATGCATCATAGCTAATTATGCCTTTGTTTTGCAAGTTTTTTTTTCTTTATATGGGTTTACAACCGCTTTAAATGTTCCTGCTGAACTGGCCAAGATTCGAACCGTGTATGGCTAGTCTAAGTTCTCGATGAGGAACTGCCCCCTTCTCCTCTATCTGCTCCATTGAGAATAGTTGTTTCATAATGTATAAGTTCATTGACAAGAAGAGGACAGGGTATCCCTGCACAGAAGATTTCTACAGGATCCGGCTGACATGCATGACATGAGATATACTCCATTACATAGGTCACTAAAGTCATAGAGATTTTTTTTTTTAGTTTAGTTTAAATGAGATATTAGTAATTGGGTTTATATTTTGTGCTATGACTTCACATTTTTACAAGTTTTCTTCTCCTTATTTTGGTTATTTAAAATGCTAGCCAGATATAACAGATACAAATTAATGCAGGTCTGCAATCATATAATATCTGCTGCAGCATTAATTTGTAAGTATATATATATATATATATATATATATATATATACAGTATCTCACAAAAGTGGGTACACCCCTCACATTTTTGTAAATATTTTATTATATCTTTTCATGTGACAACGCTGAAGAAATGACACTTTGCTACAATGTAAAGTAGTGAGTGTACAGCTTGTATAACAGTGTAAATTTGCTGTCCCCTCAAAATAACTCAACACACAGCCATTAATGTTTAAACCGCCCGCAACAAAAGTGAGTACACCCCTAAGTGAAAATGTCCAAATTGGGCCCAAAGTTTGAATATTTTGTGTGGCTACCATTATTTTCCAGTACTGCCTTAACCCTCTTGGGCACGGAGTTCACCAGAGCTTCACAGGTTGCCACTGGAGTCCTCTTCCACTCCTCCATGATGACATCATGGAGTTGGTGGATGTTAGAGACTTCCGTTTGAGGATGCCCCACAAATGCTCAATAGGTTTCAGGTCTGGAGACATGCTTGGCGAGTCCATCACCTTTACCCTAAGCTTCTTTAGCAAGGCAGTGGTCATCTTGGAGGTGTGTTTGGGGTCATTATGTTGGAATACTGCTCTGCGGCCCTGTCTCTGAAGGAAGGGGATCATGCTCTGTTTCAGTATGTCACAGTACATGTTGGCATTCATGGTTCCCTCAATGAACTGTAGCTCCCCAGTGCGGGCAGCACTCATGCAGCCCCAGACCATGACACTTCCACCACCATGCTTGACTGTAGGCAAGACACACTTGTCTTTGTACTTCTCACCTGGTTGCCGCCACACACACTTGAAACCATCAGAACCAAATAAGTTTATCTTGGTCTCATCAGACCACAGGACATGGTTCCAGTAATCCATGTCCTTAGTCTGCTTGTCTTCAGCAAACTGTATGCGGGCTTTCTTGTGCATCATCTTTAGAAGAGGCTTCCTTCTGGGACAACCACAATGCAGATCAATTTGATGCAGTGTGCGGCGTATGGTCTGAGCACTGACAAGCTGACCCCCCACCCCTTCAACCTCTGCAGCAATACTGGCAGCACTCATACGTCTATTTCCCAAAGACAACCTCTGGACATGACGCTAAGCACGTGCACTCAACTTCTTTGGTCGACCATGGTGAGGCCTGTTCTGAGTGAAACCTGTCCTGTTAAACTGCTGTATGGTCTTGGCCACCGTGCTACAGCTCAGTTTCAGGGTCTTACCAATCTCCTTATAGCCTAGGCCATCTTTATGTAGAGCAACAATTCTTTTTGTTCAGATCCTCACAGAGTTCTTTGCCATGAGGTGCCATGTTGAACTTCCAGTGACCAGTGTAAGGGAGTGAGAGCGATAACACTAAATTTAACACACCTGCTCACCATCTACACCTGAGACCTTGTAACACTAATGAGTCACATGACACCGGGGAGGGAAAATGGCTAATTGGGCCCAATTTGGACATTTTCCCTTAGGGGTGTACTCACTTTTGTTGCTAGAGGTTTAGACATTAATGACTGTGTGTTGAGTTATTTTGAGGGGACAGCAAATTTACACTGCTATATAAGCTGTACACTCACTACTTTACATTGTAGCCAGGGCTGTAGATAAGGGGGGGGGGGGGGTTTGTGGTGTTCAAACCCCCCCCAGAGCATCCTGCCAAAAATAAAAAGTGTCTCTGCCCTGTCGTCTCTCATGGTGCCAGCACTGCAACAACAAAGGGCGGAGCACAGCAGTCAGTATTGCGGGTGAAGTGGATGCAGCAGGTCGGGTGTAAGGCACACTGTCACAGGCACTTACGTTACCCTGTTATGACCAGGCTGTGCTGGGTTCCCGGTGGACAGATCATAGACACAGTTGGAGCGGTCGGCGTCTGTAGTCCCGCCCACTGTGTCCGACTGTCTCTACTCTCTGTACTTCCCGTCTTGGACTTCGGAGGAGAATGGAGCAGAGAACATGCAAGGTAGCAGTACTAATGCTAAGGAGCTGAGCCTCCCTCTTTCCTTTTCGGCTAGCTTGCTGCCTGAGAGACTGTCATCCCAGACCACTTACCACCACTGCTATGCTGCCATTGAGGTAAGTGAGTCTGTGGCAACTGGCAAAATTATTCACTAATCACTGGATATGTGGGTTACCATTTTCCACTGCTTGGTTGGTACTGACAGTCCAGCCTGGCTCTGTCGCTATGTTGTGGTGCTGACTGCAGAGCCAAAGGGCTGAGGGGTTGCCAGGCACAACAACATTGCTGCCAGAGCCAGGCTGGACTGTTTGCTGCCCTCAGTGCCCTGGCCCTTTTTAATTGTGTTGAAAAGGCAATAATAAGCCCCGGTTCACACTAGGATGTGGTGCAGAAAACCTGCAACGCATCTCCCGCACAAGGCTGTCTTTAACATCATTGTTGAGGGGCACAAAGCAGCTGCCCCTTGCACCTGCACTGCCCGTAAATAAGATGTAAATACTACTGGGGTGGAGTTGGACTACAACTGTGCGGCTTGGTTCCCGGCTTGGTGCTCTGTCATCTCTTCCAATTCCCAACCAACCACTACTTGAGCAGCCGTCACATGACCTCCACATCCCCCTAACAACCAATCACTCCACCCTCTAACTACCAGACCTGTGATCAGTGGGGAGGAGAGGTAGGGGCGGCTCCTCCCTCCTCTGTACAGTCCATGCTGAAAGTCTGGAACCTGTCCTTATTGTCGGTGTCACACAGAAAGTAAATGACATATGTGGTGTGTGGGGACACTGACAGCACCTGTTATGGTGATCAGGAAGTGAGTGTTCAGCAGACAATGTACAATGTACAGGGATAGGAGATAAGACAGTACATGGATGGTCTTTGACCATCCCCTGAAGTACAACTGCAGTCTCTGACCATCTCCTCCAGTATGTCTGGAGTCTCTGACCATCTCCTGTAGTACGTCTGCAGTCTCTGACCATCTCCTGTAGTACGTCTGCAGTCTCTGACCATCCCCTGTAGTACGTCTGCAGTCTCTGACCATCTCTTGTAGTATGTCTGCAGTCTCTGACCATCTATTGTAGTACGCCTGCAGTCTCTGACCATCTCCTGTAGTAGTCTGCAGTCTCTGACCATCTCCTGTAGTACACCTACAGTCTCTGACCCTCTCCTGTACTTTGTCTGCAGTCTCTGACCATCTCCTGTACTATGTCTGCAATCCCTGACCATCTCCTGTAGTACGTCTGCGGTTTCTGACCATCTCTTGTAGTACGCCTGCAGTCCCTGACCATCTCTTGTATGCCTGCAATCTCTGACCATCTCCTGTAGTACACCTACAGTCTCTGACTCTCTTCTGTACTATGTCTGCAGTCTCTGACCATCTCCTGTATTATGTCTGCAGTCTCTGACCATCTCCTGTACTATGTCTGCACTCTCTGACCATCTCCTGTATTATGTCTGCAGTCTCTGACCATTTCCTGTACTATGTCTGCAGTCTCTGACCATCTCCTGTACTATGTCTCCAGTCTCTGACCATCTCCTGTAGTACGTCTGTAGTCTCTGACCATCTCTTGTACGCCTGCAGTCTCAGACCATCTCACGTAGTATGTCTGGCAGTAAATGATATGCACAACCCTTTGGTCTGTCAGGGGCTGCAGTTGAGGCCCTGAAAACCTCATCGGTTGGCCATCACTGGGATGCAATCTCAAACCAAGCTATACATCCACACAATAAATGGAGTGTATGAGAGTCAGAACAAGCTGTTCTGGTTTAAAGTAGACCTTTCACCATGAAGGCCTCTTTTACACTTACTGCATTCTCTACTTTCATAGCTGTGTGTGCTCTGCTTATTGGTAATAACACGTTCTAGGAGTTTTCTGTCTATTGATGAGTCCCCCACCTCCCCAGTCCATGGTGTGCAGGCAGTGAGATGTGCTGTAACCTCCAGCAACCAATCAGTGAGCAGTCATGATGTGAATGGGGGGGGGCGAAGAAAATGTTTGCTCAGTGTCCAATCAATATTAAAGGTGGCCCTGTTCCTGCACTACATTCAAATTGCACTGCCCTTGCAATCTATAGCGGGTGTCAGTGAAATCTTAATGACAACCCAAATGCTCTGTGCAATGGTTTTGCACAGAGTGACCCTGATCCTCCTCTTCTCTATGTGCCGCAATAGAAACCTGCTTGCTACGGGGCACACAGTGCATGCTCACTCCTGTGCTGTGTGGGTCTAAGGAGCCATGCTCCATAGACCCACACAGCGCTGCTTGGCCCCCCCCCCCCCCGCTTCACCACTTGGTACCTGCTGCTGAACCCCCCCCAGGACAAAAAATTATCTACGGCCCTGGTTGTAGCAAAGTTTTGTGATTGGACCACAGCTATCACATGGTACCTGGGCCAATCACAGCACCATGTACCATGTAATTATCTGTAGCCAATCACAGCATGTCAACAGAAAGCAAGCTGTCATGAATGGAAACCCATTAATGACAGTTAAAATGATTGCTATTACAGTGTTCATCAGTCTCCACCAGGGGTGCCTGAACAAGGACCTGTTTGACAGGATCACAGGATGCCAACGAACAGGCAGCAGTTGGGGCAGATGCGGATTGTAGGGTCATATTTTAGCAGACAAGGGATAAATGCAGTGGTTCTTGTGGTTTAAAATGTATCACTAACCAAAAAAAAAGATTAGTTTTATATTGAGTATAAAAGGGCTAGAACATTTGTCAAGTTTTTAGTGCAGTCACCACTAGATAGAGTCACCCTATCTGTTTATCCGACTATGTTTTGTGATTATTATCAGTGATACAAAAAATGATAGGAAATCCAGATCTTTACAGTTGGGGACACCTGTTCTGGTGATGAGGGATACATTTTAACAGCATAGTGAATGTGTTCCTTGCCCACAGTAAACCCCCTAATACCAGCTGAGCATCAATTAAATGCTACAACATTACGAAGTATTGTTAATGACAATTTGCCTGCATTAATGGCCCCCTCCTACCTGTTCTAAAATGATTACTTCAGTTAGAAATAAGTAAATTATTCAAAATCACTTCCACTTTTGATCTCCATGAATTCATCCAAGAACTACTGATTTTTCTCAAATTGCTCCCTGATCACTCTTGCATTTCCTAGATGTAAAAGATAGTCCATTAACGTGGAATTCCTGCAGTGACAATGAAGGCAGATTATTCCCAACTCCCCATAAGATAGCATGCCATGTCACTAAATATGCATCACCTAAAGCTGGTTCCACAAGAATGACAAAAACTCTGTAGTTGCCTTCACAGTCCCCAGATCTCAATCCAGCAGACCTCTATTAGGATTAAATCAATTGAGAGGCTTGAAGTATCAATGTGTGAGCAACAAACTTAAGGAAGCCATATGATCTTATTGAGTCACCCTGGACCAAAGCCTCTAAGCCAGTGGTTCTCAACTCCTGTCCTCGGGACCCACTAACAGGCCAGGTTTGCAGGATAACTTAAATACATCACAGGTGATATCATTTGCTTCTCAGTGATTGCAGTATTCTAGTCTGCATCTCCCCAAGGCAATACTTAAAATCTGGCCTGTTGGTGGGTCCTGAGGACCGGAGTTGAGAACCACTGCTCTAAGCAATATATTAGAAAATTATTTAAACAGTGTCACAAACAATTCGGGGTCTGCAAGAAAAAGGAGGATCTGCCTGGTCCCAGAGCGATACAATGAATAATTTAATTTATGTCTAATTTTCAGCCAAGTTCTTAGCGTTTAAACCTCCTAAATTGCACTTGAAATAAAAGGAGGAAGATTTGCTATCCTACATTTAGAAGATTTAAACATGTTTATTGGGCCTAAGCAATTACATGAAATATGCAATATTTGCTCATCCAATGCATTGTGCCTCTGACTGATAGTCTCACAAGATTTGGAGTAAAAGAAAAATGTTTATTTAAAGAAGATAACAAACATGTCATACTTTCCTGCTTTGTGCAGTGATTTGGCACAGAGCAGACCTGATCCTCCTATTCTCGGGTCACCTGCCAGTGCTCTGAGCCCCTCCCCCTTACCGAGTGCCCCCATAGCAAGCTGCTTGCTGTGGGGGCACTTGTGTGTACTCAGCCCTACCCCCGCCTTGCTGGCTATGATTGACAGCAATGGGAACCAATGGCTCATGCTTAGGTAAGTATTAGGGGGGCTGAGGTGGGGAGCTGCACACTAAATGTTTTTTATAGACATGTGCGATTAGTTTCGTTCCAAATTAAAATTCAGACAAATTTTTCTTTTTTTCGGAAATTCGTATGTATCCGAATTTCCGAATTACAATAGTACCGGATTTAAACGAATCCGAAATAACGAAAAAGAAAATTCAGATGAAATTCGAATTCTAATAATTTTTGAATCGTCTTCAAATACTTTTCGAATTCAAATAGTTTTCAAATTCGAACAGGTTTCAAATTCCAATAGTTTTCAGATTTGAATTCGAAAAGTCCTCAAATTTGAATAGTTTTCCAATTTCGAAAGAGAACAAAATAGAGTAGAAAACAAAGGAATAGAACAGAAAAAAACCCAATAGACTACAAAAGAGTATAACAGAAAACAAAAGAATAGAATACAGCAGCTCTGTTCCACTCCACCACAATATATTCTTGCATTTTCTGTTAAATTCCCCTCTATTGTATTCTATCTTTTTCCATTCTATTCCTCCGCTTTCCACTCCACCCCATTCTCCTTGGAAATTGGAAAACTATTCAAATTCAAAAACTATTCGAAATTGATCCTAAAACTTTTCTAATCGATTCTAAAACTTTTCTAATCAATACGAAAATGAATAAACGAAACGAATTACGAAAAAAAATTGAACGAATGAAACAAATCTAACTAAACAAACTTATGTAAATAATGAATCAAAACGAAACAAAACAAAACAAATTTTTTTCGCTCTGCACATATCTAGTTACCTTCATGTATAGAATGCATGAAAGTAAAAAACCTTCAGCCTTTACAACCACTACAGGGTGGGCCATTTATATGGATACACGTTAATAAAATGGGAATGGTTGGTGATGTTAACTTCCTGTTTGTGGCACATTAGTATATGTGAGGGGGGAAACTTTTCAAGATGGGTGGTGACCATGGTGGCCATTTTGAAGTTGGCCATTTTGAATCCAACTTTTGTTTTTCCAATAGGAAGAGGGTCATGTGACACATCAAACTTATTGGGAATTTCACAAGAAAAACAATGGTATGCTTGGTTTTAACGTAACTTTATTCTTTCATGAGTTATTTACAAGTTTCTGACCACTTATAAAATGTGTTCAGTGTGCTGCCCATTGTGTTGGATTGTCAATGCAACCCTCTTCTCCCACTCTTCACACACTGATAGCAACACCGCAGGAGAAATGCTAGCACAGGCTTCCAGTATCCGTAGTTTCAGATGCTGCACATCTCGTATCTTCACAGCATAGACAATTGCCTTCAGATGACCCCAAAGATAAAAGTCTAAGGGGGTCAGATCGGGAGACCTTGGGGGCCATTCAACTGGCCCACGACGACCAATCCACTTTCCAGGAAACTGTTCATCTAGGAATGCTTGGACCTGACACCCATAATGTGGTGGTGTATAATGATGTTGCTCTCGTGTTTCAAACTCCTTCATTCATTCTGTGGATCTGTATTGCTAAGTGTCCCCTGCTACTTCTTGATTAAATCCCCACCAGTTGTCATGGGGTGGCTCTGACATAATGAATAAAGTTAAGCTCCTTCACCTACATTACTGCCTTCCCACAGAGACACAGCGCAGAACAATGCATGGTAAGTCAGTAATGGGGAAAACAGTAGCATGGAGACCACAGGCAATAGTGGTGGCCAGTTGATTGACCCCTACTTGCCTTTCCTGGGCACAACTAACACAGGGTGGGTGTTCTTTGCTAGTTCCTCAGGATTGGAGGGCTGTAAATTTACCTGCCAGGGAACTTTGGATACTTACCAAATACCATTATGAGCAGCTGGGACAAACTCCTTATCCCATGTTACCTGGATCTCATGGAATACAGGTGCAAAAGTACTCAGTGTTCTAGTTCAAGACTGGTAACTTTAGAAACTGTAAATTTGCTGGCTGGTGGATTGACGTATGTTAACACAGAAAGAGGGTCTTGGCACGATTAAAGGGTGCCATTTGAATAAGGAAGTAGAAGTAGAAGCTTCCACTTAACATACACACACTCTCACAGTGTCCCTTTCATCAGTTTAGGCACTTTGTTAGTAGGAAATAAAAGGGTGAAAATCTCTATCAGGTTTTTATTGCTGCCACAGAAAACAATAAAAAAACTTACATAGTAGAATGGGGAAGGGTAAAAACTATTGCAAATGGAGAGTATTTCATGAGCTCCAGTCCAGCCAGCAGAGTACATGTAAGGGCTACTTTTACACGTATTTAAAAGAAAGAAATGCATACAAGAAACAGGGTTACCCTTACAGGGGTCATTCAACTTATCTCCGCCAATAGCACATTTCAGCCTCCTGGATTTCTATGAAGCATTGCTGACCTGGCCCTCAGCCTTGGCGCCCCTGACTGTTTCTCCACAGACAGTCCACTCCAACTCTTAGCAGTTTGCACACAGTTTGGCTACCACTGCAGCACTGGCCTACCAGCCCAGTCCCTGTTGCCTGGCACTAGGACTCTGGGTCCTGACTTCTGACTTTAGGTCCACTCTTTTTATGGACTGATTCTACCTGAGCTCAAAGTGATACTAAAGCTTATTTTTTTTTTTTTTTTTTTTAAATAACAAATATGTTATACTTATACTTACCTGCCTTCCTTCCCCTTGAGCAGTGCCCCCAGAAAAAGCCCTGGGGGCACCGCTGCATGCTCGCTACTGAGCCGCTTCTCTATGCGTTCATAAGACACCTGCTCTCTCTTCATTGGCTCACTGGTGATTGAGGGAGAGTCCCCACACAGCTGAGGCAATCATGAGCATTGCTGGATCGGAGGGGCCTTAGATAAGAATTGGGGGGGGGGGGGAGCACACAGAAGGTTTTCTCTTTCGTTCATTGACGGGCACAGCAGCTTCATGGACAAGTGGGTTATACTGCCCTCTCTTCAGGAGTGACTAGGCTGAACAGGCAGTTCTAACAGCAAAAGAACAGACAGACACAGCCCCTCCCAAGGGGCAGTCCCCACTGGCAGATAACCCTCCGCCCTGCTACTGCTAGCTCAGTTTTTTCTGCCTAGTGCAAGGAGTAGACCTGGCTCCCTGTTGGGATCTGTGGTACCTCTCTGGGTCCACTTCGGCTGTCCTGGAGGACAGCCTAACAGATAAAGACTGAAATAAAGTAGCCGAGCTGGGTGACAGGCTGGGGTTTAGATCCAGGTAGTCTCCCCAGCCGGCCATTGAGCGCACGCAGACCTTAGCTCCGTGCTGAGTCGGCCGTGACAGGCCCCGGACCGGACGGGGTGGCCCCGCGGGTTAAACGTCCTGCCTCT
>BLSH010530463.1:888816-911177 GCA_018402905.1 Glandirana rugosa
GGGGAGACAGTACCTGTCTAAGTACGTCTCGTACTTAGATACGTACCGACGGGTACTGGTGAGGGGGGGGTAAGTACGCCGGCCGGGGAAACACCGCGGCCGGCGTACTTAATGGCGCCGCCCCCACAGGTACTTCGGGCACGCTTTGCGCCACAAGCCACACTTTAATGAAGCCAATTAGAGCCTATGGCTCTAATGAGATGCTTCATGGACACCCCCGCCGCGGTAATTCATGCGGCCGGCGCCACAAAGGGGCCGGCCGCATGAATGGGGGGGGAGTGGTCATGGGCAGCCATGCATAGATTCATGCTCTGCATGAATCTGTCCATGACAGAGGGGGTGGCTGGAGAGAGATGGACGGGCCGCCACTGCTGTTTTTTTCATTTATTACTTGCAAACTTTTACCAAAATAAAACGAGCAACTCGCCAGATTTTAAGAAAGTTTGCCTTCAAGCTGCCTTCTTCACAGGAAAGGTGATCCACACAACTAATTGCCCACAAATATATATATATATATATATATATATATATATAAACAGTATCTCACAAAAGTGAGTACACCCCTCACATTTTTGTAAATATTTTATTATATCTTTTCATGTGACAACACTGAAGAAATGAAACTTTGCTACAATGTAAAGTAGAGAGTGTACAGCTTGTATAACAGTGTAAATTTGCTGTCCCCTCAAAATAACTCAACAAACAGTCATTAATGTCTAAATCGCTGGCAACAAAAGTGAGTACACTTAAGTGAAAATGTACAAATTGGGCCCAAAGTGTCAATATTTTGTGTGGCCACCATTATTTTCAAGCACTGCCTTAACCCTCTTGGGCATGGAATTCACTAGAGATTCACAGGTTGCCACTGAAGTCCTCCTCCACTTCTCCACAATGACATCACAGAGCTGGTGGATGTTAGAGACCTTGCGCTCCTCCATCTTCCATTTGAGGATGCCCCACAGATGCTCATTAGGGTTTAGGTCTGGAGACATGCTTGGCCAGTCCATCACCTTTACCCTCAGCTTCTTTAGCAAGGCAGTGGTCGTCTTGGAGGTGTGTTTGTGGTCGTTATCATGTTGGAATACTGCCCTGCAGCCCAGTCTCTAAAGGGGGGGATCATGGTCTGCTTCAGTATGTCACAGTACATGCTGGCATTCAGGGTTCCCTCAATGAACTGTAGCTCTCCAGTGCCGGCAGCATTCATGCAGTCCCAGACCATGACACTCTCACCAACATGCTTGACTGTAGGCAAGACACACTTGTCTTTGTACTCCTCACCTGGTTGCCGCCACACAGGCTTGACATCATCTGAACCAAATAAGTTTATCTTGTTTTCATCAGATCACAGGACATGGTTCCAGTAATCCATGTCCTTAGTCTGCTTGTCTTCAGCACACTGTTTGCGGGCTTTCTTGTGCATCATCTTTAGAAGAGGCTTCCTTCTGGGACGACAGCTATGCAGACCAATTTGATGCAGTGTGCGGCACATGGTCTGAGCACTGACATGCTGAACCCCCACCCCTTCAACCTCTGCAGCAATGCTGGCAGCACTCATACGTCTATTTCCCAAAGACAACCTCTAGATATGACGCTGAGCACGAGCACTCAACTTCTTTGGTCGACCATGGCGAGGCCTGTTTTGAGTGGAACCTGTCCTGTTAAACTGCTGTATGGTCTTGGCCACCATGCTGCAGTTCAGTTTCAGGGTCTTGACAATCTTCTTATAGCCTAGGCCATCTTTATTAGCAACAATTCTTTTTCTTTGACATGAGATGCCATGTTGAACTTCCAGTGACCAGTATGAGAGAGTGAGAGCGATAACACCAAATTTAACACACCTGCTCCCCATTCACCTGTACACTCAGTACTTTACATTGTAGCAAAGTGTCATTTCTTCAGTGTTGAAGATATAATAAAAATATATAATAAAATATTTACAAAAATGTGAGGGGTGTACTCACTTTTGTGCTATACTGTATTTACAAAAATGTGAGGGGTGTACTCACTTTTGTGCTATACTGTATTTACAAAAATCTGAGGGGTGTACTCACTTTTGTGAGATACTATATATATATATATATATATATATATATATATATATATATATATATATATATATGTATATATATATATATTAATATCGTATCATATATAAAATATATTATATGTTTCATTTGAAAGAATACAACACATTTGTGTATTTTGTGTGTATATGTTTTCTGTGCTGTTTCTTTTCCATTTTCATAAGCATATTGGCATCTCTTATGCTGAATGCCTTTTACAGCCTGCCATGTATACAGTACACCCAGAGAGAGGAAGAGAAAAGACAGATACAGGGCAGGGAATCTGATAAAGCAGCTTGCAATGCAGCATCTCAGATTCCTACAGACATTGCATTGTTCTGGAAAGTGATGAGGTCATCCCTTTCCCTCTGTGGATGGTGACATTGAGAATATTTCTGGATATATTACAACAGATCTGCAGGGACCACACCCTCACCCAACCCCTCCTGGCACAGAGGGATGCAGAGAGAGTCTGGTGTGGCCGACTGTCTACATAGGGAAGCACTATAACTGCGCTATGACTTTCATTTTATAACCTTGTACGTTTTCTTTTCAAAACCTGCAATATAAGTATACAATTTTTCATGTTTTTTAAAGTAAATCTAAAGCTAATCTTTAAAATCTCATTTAATTTTTAACATGTAAGACTGATTTTAAAAGTAAGGTTTACTCTTTTTTAAAGCTGACCTCCAGCTAAATGCAAATGTACTGAAAAATGCATATAAGGCAATTGTTTTACCTGTTAATGGATTTGAATTTCTGACCATCCAGTCCTGAGATTTACACAGCTCTGTCAATTGATTTGAATTTCTGACCATCCAGTCCTGAGATTTACACAGCTCTGTCAATTGATTTGAATTTCCGACCATCCAGTCCTGAGATTTACACAGCTCTTTCACACAGCAGAGACCTGACTGGCAAAGCAGAAGCCCCAAATTTTCACAACTACAATTAATAACATGTAAAGATCTTATTTTTTCTCCAGCCTTTGACCTGACATTGATGCTTCATTCACACCATGGTTTCCAGATCATAGACAGAATCGCAGCGGTTCTGCCCTCGATATCCGAATCGCCGCAAATCATGGGGCGTCAATTGGGGTACCATTGAAAGTAAAGGGATCGCAAGTGGGTCCTATGATTTGCAGCGATTCGGGGATCACTGAATTCTTCCCGCGATCCCGAACGCCATGGTGTGAAGGGAGCCTGAAGGGAGAACTCGTCTCTCTATAACTCTTCCTCCTACCAGCATTTTCTTTGTTAGCACATGAGCAGTCTAGCTCCAGCTGGCACCTAGTGCAGATTTTTCCTCTTCCATTCTAAACTCTGCTGTACATAGACTGCAAAAGACTGATACCAGGTGAAATTCAGGTGCTTACACTGCTTAAAAGAGCTTAGTAAATGAGTGGGTGCTTTGCTAACGTCTATCATCCAATCATGTACAAGCAAAAATACTTTTTTTTTCCTTGCATGTGATTGGGTATTCTTTGCAAAGTGAAGCTTCACCTCACGTATTAAAGTATATGTAAATCCTCACCTTGTAAAACAACCCAACCAGTTTAAAATAGAAATGAGAGGCAAAACATTTGTGTATAGATATAAAAAAACCTTATAAATACCCTTTCCCCCCTCTTTTATAAGTGATCGCATTCTCTCTGTTCTCAGCTACATAAGAGCTTGGGGAGGAGAAACAGCCGCACACTGAGCTTCCCAGTGAATGGCTGTGCTGGGGGGATGGGTGTCATGACAAGTGTGATCATTGGCGGAAAGCAGGGTGAGTTCCCAGCATAGCAAAAGAACTGACCACAGTGTGTTCTCCTGCTTAAAGAGGAAGTAAACCCAGATGGGGTTTACTTCTTCCACAGTCCCCTGTAAATTAGAAGCATAATGGACTACTATGCATCGCATAGTAGCCCATTATGTGCCACTTACCTGCAAACGTAGCCTGCGATGTCCAGCGATGTCCCCTGTGCTGGCCGCGTCCATCTTCTGCCCCTCTTCCTTCTGGGGCCGCAACTCCGGCATGTGACTGGCCGGAGTCACGTGACGTCACTCCCGCGCTTGAGCGCGGGAGCCGCCAGTCACGGCACAGTGGAGAAATGGCATGGAGTCCGTTTCTTCACTGCGCATGTGACGAAATTACGTCGGCACATGCAGAACACTGCATATCTCCTGAACTGTGCAGTTCAGGAGATATGCAGGGCACCTACAGGTAAGCCTTATTCTAGGCTTACCTGTAGGTTAAAGTGGTTGTCACAGGTTGACAACCACTTTAATGTGGTCAAATTTGAATAGGAAAGCAGAGGGACTGGCAGGGACAACAGGGATTTGACACAAAGGAAACAATACAAAGAGAGTAGGATACTTTTTTCATACAAGTACATGGTACAGCAGGCACATATCAGCAATAGAGATGGGCTGAATTCCCCCCGGTTCAGTTCACGCCAGAGTTTTCGAACATCGCAAACGTTTAGAGCCAAACAACAAACACCATCAAAAGTCTATGGGACCCGAACTGGAAAAATAAAAAGTGCCCATTTTGAAGGCTTATATGCAAGTTAGTGGGCATACAAAGGGTATGGGGGTCCAAGTACTGCCTTGGGGGACATGCTTTAATGTAAAAAAAGTTTTTTAAAAAGATCATTCTTAAATGAGCAATGATTAATTATGCTTAACCACTTGCCGACCGCCTCATGTCTTTTTAGTGCTGCAATGTGGCAGCATAGCGAGAAGCGGCATTTATAAATGGTGATTCGCACAGGCGCGAGTAGCGGACAGGCGCTCTCGTGCCCGCTTCTTGAGTGTGGCCTCTGGTTGGGTGGACTCGATGTCCGCCAGTGACCTGCGATTGCCTAATACAGAGAAAGAACGGTGAGCCGCCAATGTAAACACAGTTGTTCCCCGTTCTGTCAGGCGGCATGACAGAGATCTACTGATCCCTGTGATCGGGATCAGTTAGATCTGTCATGCCCCGGCCAGCCCAGCCCCCACACAGTTACAACACAGTGAGGGAACACAGTTAGCCCCTAGATCGCCCCCTATAGGTTAACCCCTTCCCTGCCAATGACATTTATACAGTAATCAGTGGCTATTTTTAGATCTGATCACTGTATAAATGTCAGTGGTGCCAAAAAAGTGTCAAAAATGTCCAATCTGTCCACCGCAATATCGCAGTCCCAATAAAAAATGCAGATCGCCGCCATTACTAGTAAAAATTAAAAAAAATTGTTAAAACGCCATAAATTAATCCTCATAGTAAACGAGGCAACTTTTGGTCTATCCAGTAATCCAGTGGATCGTCGACTGGAAAGCCATCCATGTCTGTTTTCACCCCTAGATAATCTCCCACCTTATGATGCAGACGCTGCCGATGGGATGTGGAAGCTGACTACCCTGGGCACCGAAGATTAAAACATTTTTGAAATACATCAGTGAGATGGCCCCCTTCTCCACCACTCCTCCTTTGAAAAAAAATAGAAGACTGGAATGAGATGTACTGGTGCAGGACTTCCAGTAGGCCAGGGAACCACAGCTGAGCAGATTTGGAGACAGAGGAATGCAGATGCAGACTGAGTTGTCAGCAGGTGGACAGCATGATCACAGGCAGTAGACTGGAAGCAAAGACAGGATACAAGCCGGGTCAGTAACAGGTGGGCAAAGTGGTAGCAGGCAGAGGAGAAGTCAGGATACAAGCCAGGATTCATTAACAGACGGGCAGTAAGGTACCAGGGAGCAGACAGAAGAGA
Source organism: Glandirana rugosa (assembly GCA_018402905.1). Lineage (NCBI taxonomy): Eukaryota > Metazoa > Chordata > Amphibia > Anura > Ranidae > Glandirana > Glandirana rugosa. The sequence continues at coordinate 894,625 of BLSH010530463.1, forward strand.
AGTCAAACAAACCTAAGTCAGGTGCAGGCAGATATTGGGATAGTCGGTGTAAGCCAAAGCCACAGGAACAAGATCACAGATGCTACAAACAGCAGGGGTCACAGGGAACGCTGTAGACCAGACAGCAAGGATTCCAAGCCACAGTCCTCTTTAAATAGCCTGCCATGAGTCAGCAATTGTCACAAAGTGCGCTTGCGCACCTTCACATGCCCGTATGCGCACTTGGATTCCTTTCCTTTGCCCGTTGGCACATGGGCCGGATGCCTTTTCTCCTGGAAACGTGAGGAATGGGCATTCCTAAGTGCCTGCGGACCAGTGTTAATTTTAGCAGAAAATTTCGATTTAGTTTTATTCTTAGTCTTAGGACTAAAATGGCATTTTAGTTTTAGTCCCATTTTCGTCTTCTGCAATTGTTTTAGTTTTAGTCCTATTTAGTCGCCTAAATCTCCAGAACATTTTAGTCACCTAAAATGTCCTACGTTTTAGTCGACTAAAATCTCCATTACATTTTAGTTGACTAAAACTCACTTTAGTCATCTAAAATTTAATGGGTTTAGTTAAATTGTAATGCATTATTTAAGCATTTCTCTACAATTTCCAAATTCATTATATTCTGCTGGAGTGAAAACTCTAATATGTTATTATTTATGGTATTGAGGTATGAACATCACTACAGACCAGTGTTCATTTTGACGTCTAATTTCAATTTAGTTTTAGTCTTAGTCTTTTGACTAAAATGGCATTTTAGTTTTAGTCCCATTTTAGTCTTTTGACTAAAATGCCATTTTAGTTTTAGTCGTATTTTAGTCATCTCAATAGTTTTAGTTTTAATCGTATTTTAGTAGACTAAAATGTTTTAGTCGACAAATTAACGCTGCTGCAGACCTGTCTTCATCTATGGGGATCAGATGAAAATGGATCGAACATCCCATCCGATCCGCCAGACGGATGAAAAATAGGGTTTCCGTCCTTCTGTATGTAGCGGATCGGAGAAGATCGGATGTCAGCAGTCATGTCAGCACTGACATCCATCGCTCCATGGAGGAGAATGGAGTGTCTGTTCAGGTCCGCCTGAAAAACTGACAGGCGTACCTGAAAAGTCCGCTTGTGTGAAAAGACCCTTAGGCTTCATTGCCTGCCTAAGTGATTAGCACTGTCACCTGGCAGCACTAGGGTCTTTGGTTCAAATCACAACCACGGCACTACCTGTCTGGAGTTTGCATGTTCTCTCTGTGCTTGCATGAGTTTCCTCCATGTACTCCCACACTCCAAAGACATTCTTTTATGTTAATTTGCCCTAGTATGTGTACAATGTGAATTAGGGTCCTTCGCTTGTAAGCTCCACGAGGGAAGGAACCAATGTGAATGTACAATATATATATATATATATACAGTATAACACAAAGGTGAGTACACCCCTCACAGTTTTGTAAATATTTTATTATATCTTTTCATGTGACAACACTGAAGAAATGACACTTTGCTACAATGTAAAGTAGTGAGTGTACAGCTTGTATAACAGTGTAAATTTGCTGTCCCCTCAAAAAAACTCAACACACAGCCATGAATGTCTAAACCGCTGGCAACAAAAGTGAGTATACCCCTGAGTGAAAATGTCCAATTTGGGCCCAATTAGCCATTTTCCCTTCCCAGAGTCATGTGACTCGCTAGTGTTACAAGGTCTCAGGTGTGAATGGGAGCAGGTGTGTTAAATTTGGTGTTATCGTTCTCACTCTCTCGTACTGGTCACTGGAAGTTCAACATGGCACCTCATGGCAAAGATCTCTCTTAGGATCTGAAAAAAAGAATTGTTGCTCTACATAAAGATGGCCTAGGCTATAAGAAGATTGCTTGAGAGTAGTTAAGCCACACTTTTTACGACCCCCCTCTAAAGCTCTAATAGGGGGTGTTTGCGGTCACAAAGCTTCGCTCCTGTGGCAATATCTAACTGGCATGTAGCAATCAGTGGGCAGCAAGCCCAGCAAATGCTACCCATTTGGGCAAATGGAGAAGCAAATGCCCTAAAACTGCGCAATACATACAGTTGCGAAACATTAGTCAGCAATAAAAATAGGGTTAAAACAGGTGGTAGGGAGGCATAACATCGCCTCCTTACTGCCTGTCAATCGCCTCTGAAAAGCAATCTAAACACAAAGACTGGTAGATTTAGACACACATCTAAATCTGCCTTTTAACTTTCTAAAAATAGCAAATTAGGACTTATTATGTTAATTGAAATCTTAGGGTAGCAGTCAGCTCATATTATTTTAAAAATATCTATGGGCCTTGAGAAGATGTAAATAGCAGGTAATTTCAAATATTGCAAGCGTATCTCTCTAACAGATCTTGTGGTGTGAGGATGTTGAGTCATGCTGAAATGAAAAGGGTTTCCTCCACAATCTAAAATATGCACTGTGCTTGAAAGCAGCAGAAGGACCATTATGTATTCTACAGTAAAAGTAGATATAAAGCCAAGCTATAGGCAACACCCAGCAGAAAAGCCATTAGGAATGGGCTGAACGACCCCCTGTTCGGTTCACACCAGAACTTTCAAACGGAACCAAATAACAAACCCCATTGAAGCCTATGGGACCCGAATGTGAAAAATCAAAAGTGCCTATTTTGAAGGGTTATATGCAAGTAATTAGGCATACAATGGTTATGGTGTCCGGGTACTGCCCTGGGGGACATGTATAAATGAAGAAAACATTTAGTAAAAAACATCATTTTTAAATGAGCATTGATTTATTGATGCTTAAAGTGAAAACATAAAAATGAAAAAAAAAAAAAATTCAATATAGTGCCTGGGGTGTCCCCTTAGTCTACCTGTAAAGTGGCACATCTGTACTGTGTATAGAAGTTGCTGCAGCAATAATTGCATTTATAAAGCAAAAAAAATGACACTTTCTCTCCAAGCTTTCTTAATTTTGTAAGCAATGGCTTGGGGAGTCAATCTGTATGATGAAGCCACAATGTAGTGCACTGGGAACAAGATTAGAGATTTTTTGGATAAATTCTGGTGTCTCTTCCACAGACTTTGGATAGAAGTAAGGGATGTGGACAAATTGGTCTTTGGGTGTCAGTGGTGCCTTCACATTATAACACTATAGAGGGTAATCTTGATGAAAGCAAGAATTGGCATTGCTGCCAAAAATTGCAATAATATACACCAGTCAAACAGGTGCGGAAAAATTGGTCTTTGGGTGTCGGTGGCGCCTTTACACCATAACCCTATAGAGGTACTCTTGATGAAAGCAAGAATGGCCTTGCTGTCAAAAATTACAATGATATGCACCTGTCAAACAGGTGCGGAAATATTTGTCTTTGGGTGTCAGTGGCACCTTCACACCTTAACCCTATTGAAGTACTGTTGATGAAAGCAAGAATTGGCCTTGGAAAAATATTGCAGTTCAGAGTATATAGTGAAGTCTGTATAGTATATATATTGCAGTTCAGAGTATATAGTGCAGTCCGTATAGTATATATATTGCAGTTCAGAGTATATATTGCAGTCTGCATAGTATATATATTGCAGTTCAGAGTATATAGTGCAGTTTGTATAGTATATATATTGCAGTTTAGAGTATCTAGTGCAGTCCATATAGTATATACTGTATAATGCAGTTCAGAGTATATAGTGCAGTCCGTATAGTATATATAATACTGTTCAGGGTATCTAGTGCAGTCCATATAGTATATATATTGCAGTTCAGAGTATATAGTGCAGTCAGTGTAGTATATATAACACAGTGTATTGAAGTGGTTAAGGGGAACCCTATGACAGAATTAAGAACAAAATCGGCATGGGGTTCCCCCCAAAATCCATACCAGGCCCTTTGGGTCTAGTATAGATTTTAAGGGGAACGCCATGCCAAATTTAAAAAAAAATTGAAGTGGGGTCCCCCCAAAATGCATACCAGACCCTTATCCCATCATGCAACCTGACAGGTCAGGATAGGGGGGACAAGCAAGGGTTCCCCCTCCTGAACCATACCAGGCCACATGCCCTCAACATGGGGAGGGTGCTTTGGGATCCCCCCAAAGCACCTTGTCACCATGTTGATGTGGACAAGGGCCTCTTCCTGACAACCCTGGCTGGTGGTTGTTGGGGTCTGAGGGCAGGGGGCTTATCGGAATCTGGAAGCCCCCTTTAACAAGGGGGTTCCCAGATCCCATCCCCCTCCTATGTAAATGGGTATTGGGTACATTGTACCGCTACCCATTCACCAAAAAGTGTCACAAAGTAAAAACCATAATAGACAGTTTTTGACAATTCCTTTATTATAAAAAAAAAAGTGTCCCACGATGTACATCCACCATTAAACATGCCGCCCGACGGACCCGAAAAATAAGAAAAAATAGAAAGCGCATCCGCCTCTCTCAGAGGCTACTCGTCGAACGGGCTGTCTTCGGTTTGACAGCTGTTATATAGGCAAGGGCGGGTCCACCTGGTGACGTAACTGGGTGACCCCGCCCCCTCTGACGGCACATAACATCACGTGACGTCAGATGGGGGCGGGGTCACCAGGTGACATACCTAGTGACCCCGCCCTTGCCTATATAAGAGCTGTCAAATAAAGACAGGCCATTCGGCAAGTAGCCTCTGAAAGAGGCGGATGCGCTTTTCATTTTTTTTATTTTCCGGTCTGTAGGCGCCGTGATTCACGTGGATTACATCGCGGAACACTTTTTAATTTTTTTTATCTTTTAATAAAGGAATCGTCCAAAACTATTTCATGTGGTTTTTACTTTTTGACACTTTTTTGGTGAATGGGTAGGGGTACAAAGTACCCGATACCCATTCACATGGGGGGGCGGGATCTGGGGGCCCCCTTGTTAAAGGGGGCTTCAAGATTCCGATAAGCCCCCTGCCTGCAGACCCCGACAACCACAGCCCAGGGTTGTTGGGAAAAGGCCCTTGTCCCCATTGACATTGGGAAAAGGTGCTTTGGGATGGGGGGCGCAGAGCCCCCTGCACCAAAGCACCCACCCCCCCCATGTTGAGGACATGTGGCCTGGTATGGTTGAGTAGGCGGGGCTACATGCTCGTGCCCCCCATCCAGCCATGCCAGGCTGCATGCTCGGATAAACGGCTGATATGGATTTTGGGGTGGGGGCACGTCAGTTTTTTTTTAAATCTTGACATGGAGTTCCCCTTAAAATCCATACCAGACCCAAAGGGCCTGGTGTGGGCTGGGAGGACCACACACCATTTTTTTTCATAGATTTTTTTTCTATATTGCCAGGAGCCTGCAATACATTACAGCCGCGAGCAAGTTTAAATTACATTTTTCCTTTAGAAATGTAATTGTGCTGCAGCACTGTTCTACACATCACGCAGATGCACCACTTTACAGGCAGCCTAAGGGGACCCCCCAGGCAGTGTTGCCAACCTACCAGATTGAAATTTACTGGCACAACACCCAAAATTTACTGGCACAGCCAAGTTTTTACCGGCATTTTACAAAAGTTACAAAATTACAGTTTTCAGTTCAAATTTCAGTATTTAGGCTACAAGCAAGTACACTGTGCAAATAACAATGTGATTTAAGGTAGATAGCAAGGTGTTATTTTCAATATAATAAGGGCAGATTATTTAGTCCATCAGTTTTGTCACCTATGTCAAATTGTAGAGATTTCCCCTTAATTTCTGTTCCATAACCACCACAGAAAGTGACGTGAAATCCCTGGTAGCCACTAGGATCACCAGAATTTATGTCCCCACTTCTAAAGACTTCTTGTCTCCATCCCCTCCTGTTTTTATCCCTCCAGCCTCCATCACTCACTGTCCCGACTTTTTGGCTGGCTTGGAGAGGAAGCATTGTGCACTCACCACTGTCACCAGGAGGGCTGCAAGGTCAGCCAGAGCAGGGAGGCAGGCAGGAATCAGGAGGATCCATCCATCCAGAGTGTCTGCTCCGGTCAGGTGCTGGCTGGTGGTGGTGTGGTGGGAAAATACAGTAACCTCATTTGAGGGCGGATGGGCTGGGCAGAGGCGCTAGCTGGCAGCAGGAGGGAGTGGTCGTCCAACTCGTCTCAGAGTCAGGATCGGATCTTCTCACTCGCCGCTCAGAAATTTCCATAATTGCACATGCACAGCTCTGACCGGAGCCGATGGCTACCATTTTTACTGGCACTTTTCAGCTGCTACAGACTTTTACGGACACCCAAAAAACTGCCCTGTTTTTACTGGCTGTCTGTAAATTTACGGACGGTTGGCAACACTGCCCCCAGGCATGATATTTAAAGGAATATTTCATTTTTATTGTTTCACTTTAAGCATTATTAAAATCACTGCTCCTGAAAAAAGATTGTTTTAACAACTTTTTTTGCATTGATACATGTCCCATAGGGCAGTGCCCAGGTCCCCATACATTTTATGGCACTTTTGATTTTTTATGTTCATGTCCCATAGACTTTAATGGGGTTTGCATGTTTTCCAGAACTTTTTGCCTGTTCGCTGTGTTCTGGTGTGAACCAAACCTGAGGGTGTTTGGCCCATCCCTACTGGCCAAGTTCTGGCCAGTGGTCTATTCTCATCACCCAGTAAGCCAGTGGATTGCCAACTGGAAAGCTCTCCATCTCTTTTTTCGCCCCTAGATAATCGTCCACCATGTGATGCAAATGCTGCCAATAGGATGTGGAAGCTGACAACCCTGGGTGGCGAGGACTAAAAAAATTGAGAAATGCCTTCTCCACCGCTCCTCTCTTGAGAACAGAAGCCTCAAACTACGTTTTCCATAACACTGTAACCTACCAGAGTCAGGAAAAGCATTTGATAAACACTCTCTGTGGGGATGGGATGAGTTCTGAGACTTTCCCCTTGTAATGGTGGTCAAGTAGAGTTGCCAACCAATAGTGACCCTTCTCCTTCTTGGGTCCTTTCGCAGGCTTTGAAGCATGAGGGAGCCCATGCACCATAAATTTGCAGAGGCGTGAGAAGCAGACTCCTCGGGGTCACTCAGGATTATAGTATCTGGAACTGCCTCCTCCCAGCCACGTACTACTCCCAAGGGTTCTGGGGATGGAAAATCATCTCTTACTGTTTGACCTATGTCTTCCTTTGCTTCAATGCCTCCAGAACTGCCAGAATCCTTCTCCTCTCTCTCCTCTTGTATGTTCTGTGGCTTAGGAACAATGTTGTCTGCATAAAGTGGGCCTTGAGAGGAAAGGAAGTCCTCCTCTACCTCCCGCTGCTCTGCCTCGAGTGTCCATAATTCCGCGCAGAGTCTGCTCCAGCCGGAATACCACAGGGGTTGTGTCACTGATGCATGCATTGTCATGGCTAACCATCCTTGTGGCCTCCTCAAATGGTGACAGTACAGTGCATGCATCCTTTATGAGCAGCCATTGGTGTGGGGAAAAAAAGCCTAGCCAGCCTGAGCCTGTCGTTGTGCCATACTCACACAGGTATTCATTGATGGCCCTCTGCTGCATGTGCAGCTGCTGCAGCATTGCCAAAGTCGAGTTCCATCTGGTGGACATGTCACAAACCAGGCGGTTTACGGGCAGGTGGAATTCCCAATGAATTTCAGCCAACCGAGCACTGGCTGTGTATGACTGCCTGAAATGGCCACAGACTCTTCTGGCCTGTTTTAGCAGATCTTCCAACCCTGGGTACCTATTTAGAAAATGCTGCACCACCAAATTGAGGACATGTGCCAGGCATGGCACATGTGTCAACTTTCCCTGTCTAAGGGGGGACAGGAGGTTTGTGCCATTATCGCACACCACCATTCCTGGCTCCAGCTGGTGTGGCGTGAACCACCTCTGGGCCTGTCCTTGCAGAGCTGCAAGAATCTCTGCTCCAGCGTGGATCCTTTCCCCTAGACACACCAGCTGAAGCACTGCATATCACTTTTTAGTCTGACTCATTGAATAACCCTTTGAACGCTTAGGGGGTTCTTGAGGTTCATAGGACAACTCAGCAGAGGAGGCCATGGGGTAGAGCTGACAAATCTCACATCATCACCAGCTGTATGGAGATGTGGGGGCACAACAAGCTGCAGCTCTGAGCCCTGTCATGTATCCTTCCGAGTTGCAAGCAGAGTTGGCCAGTTTGCTGTAAATGAAATATATATCATCCCTGCCAATGCTTGCTGGACCATGTGTCAGCTGTAATGTGGGCTTTGAGGCTGACTGTCTTGCTCAACGATGCCACAACATTGCCTTTCATGTGATGTTAGAGAGCTGGAATGGCCTTACATGAAAAGAAATAGCGACTAGGAATCAGCCATTGTGGTACAGCACATTCTGCAAATTCACAGAAGGGGCACCAGACAGAAAGGCAGAAGTTGTAGAGCCAGCAGCTTTGACATGCTTGCATTTAGATGCTAGGCATGTTGGTGGCAGTGACTGATTTTTTTTCCCACTGCAGCAGATGGGGCAGATAAATTTGGGGGCTATAGTCTACAGCTGGTGGTGTGCTGCTGGCAGATGTGCTGCAAGGACCTGGGACACCCTACGCTATACCATAATCCCTGTCAGTGGAGGCTGCTGAGAGGTCATGTGGTATAGCAGGGGCAAATTGAGGTGAGTAAGGAGGAGGGACAGATTTGTACCTCTTTTGTGTGGCTTTTAGGTGCTCTTGCCAACAGGCTGAGTGGTGGGAGGTTAAATGCCTTGTCAAGCATGTGGTACCCAAATGGCTGGTGTTTTTGCCACGCTTGATGTGCTTGAGACAAAGTTTGCAAATAGCAACAGTGTGATCGGCTGCACATATACTAAAAATGGCCCAGACAGCTGAGCTGTGGGAAGTGGGCCGGGAGATAACAGCTCCACAATGTGATGGAATAGGGTGGCTGCTCTCTACTCTTCAATGATAGCTGCCTTGTTGGGGTTTTCCCTTACTTTCCTCCTCTGCTCTATCTGGCATCCTAGTTGCATCAGTGACCTCATCATCATCATATCCTCCATCCTCATAACCACTGGAGACACCTTGGTGATACACTGCAGCTGGGGGAACATGAATGCCAATTTGTGTATCAGGAGCCAGGTTTAGCCACTCTGGCAGCAGCAGGGGACTGCACACTAGCCACTGCTTGGGTGACGGAGGGTGAGGAGGATGAGGACGGTTTTGTAAGCCAGTCCACCATCTCTTCTGCATGCTGTGGCTGGATAGCATTGGCTACATCACTAAACAGAGGAAATTATGCCCTGCCTGAGGACATACCACTTCCACCTTTGCCTGTGGACACATATGCTGCTGGCCCCCTTACAGTGCCATGGAAACGTCTGTCTCTCCTTGTCCTCCCAGACATGATGGGGGGGGTGGGCTTATTAACAAAATGTAATAAAGATGTGGAAATGTGTACATGGATACACTTTAATCAATGGAAAGTGATGTTTGGTGCACTTTAATTTGAGTACTCACTACACAGACACACCCCACACTTATACACTATAATATACTTCAATATACTGCGTCAAACATGCAGTAATGCACAGAATTATACTATGTTAAACATGCACTAACGCACTGAAATATACGCCATGAAACTTACAGTAACGCACTGAACTATACTGCGTTAAATAGAAGGAAACGCACAGGAGTATATGGCGTTAAACTTGAAGTAACGCAATGAAATATACGGCGCTAACTTGTAGTAACACACAGAACTATATGGCATAAACTGGCAGTAATGCTATGAAATATACAGCTTTAAACATGCAGTAATGCACAGAACTATATGGAGTTAAACTTGCAGTAAGGCACAGAAATATATAACGTTAAACACTTCAGCCCCGGAAGGTTTAACCCCCTTCCTGACAGAGCACTGCGCCGCTTTAATTGACAATTGCACGGTCGTGCAGCGTTGCACCCAAATTAAATTAACGTTCTTTTACCCCACAAATAGAGTTTTCTTTTGGTGGTATTTGATCACCCCTGCTGTTTTATTTTTTGTGCTATAAACAAATGAAGAGCAACAATTTTGAAAAAAAAAACAATATTTTTTACTATTTGCTATAATACATATCCAAAAAATAAAAAAACAAATGTATTCATCAGTTTTGGCCGATTTATATTCTTCTACATATTTGTGATAAAAAAAAAATCGCAATCGGCGTATATTGATTGGTTTGCGCAAAAGTCGCCGCGTTTACAAACCATGAGAATTGATTTATGGCGTTTTTACTTTTTTTTTTACTACTAATGGCGGCAATCTGCACTTTTTATACTTTTATACTTTTTTATATTGCGGTGGACAGATTGGACATTCTTGACACTTTTTTGGGACCATTGACATTTATACAGCGATGAGAGCTAAAAAAACACTGATTACTGTATAAATGTCATTGACAGGGAAGGGGTTAACCTGCAGGGGGCAATTAAGGGGTTAACTGTGTTCCCTAGGCGTGTTCTAACTGTGTGGGTGCTGGGCTGGCAGAGGCATGACAGATCTTACTGATCCCGATTACAGTGATCAGTAGATCACTGGCATGCTGCCTGTCAGAATGGGGAACCGCCGTGTTTACATCGTTCCCCGTTCTTCCTCTCCAGAAGGCGATCATGGGTCGCCGGTGGACATCGAGTCCGCCCGACCCGCAGCCACACTCAGGCAGAGTGTGGCGGGCAGGAGAGTGCGCCCACCCGCTACTGTTCATAGACGGCGATCTGCACAGCAAAGCCGTTTATGTACGCAAGGTGGTCGGCAAGTGGTTAAACTTGCAGTAACGCAATGAATTATACGGCATTAAACTTGCAGTAGCGCAATGAAATATACAGCATTAAAATTGCGGTAATGCACAGAACTATATGACGTTAAATTTGCAGTAATGCAATGAAATATATGGTGTTAAACTTGCAGTAAAGCACAGAACTATATGGCGTTAAACTTGCACTAACGCACTGAAATATACGGTGTTACATTTGTAGGAACGCAAAGAAATATATGGCGTTAAACTTGCTGTAGCGCACAGAACTATATGGCATTAAACTTGCAGTAACCCACAGAACTATATGGCGTTAAACTTGCAGTAACGCAATGAAATATAGGGCGTTAAACTTGCAGTAATGCACAGAACTTTATGGCATTAATCTTGCAGTAACGCTATGAAATATACGGCGTTAAACTTGCAGTAATGCACAGAATTATATGGCGTTAACCTTGCAGTAACGCAATGAAATATGCGGTGTTAAACTTGCAATAACGCACAGAAATATATGGTGTTAAACTTGCAGTAACGCAATGAAACTTGCAGTAACACACAGAACTATATGGCGTTAAACTTGCAGTAATACATAGAAGTATATGGCATTAAACTTGCAGTAACGAAATGAAATATACTGCGTTAAACTTGCAGTAACGCACAAAACTATATGGAGTTAAACTTGCAGTAACACAATGAAATATAGGGAGTTAAACATGCAATAACGCACAGAACTGTATGATGTTAAACTTGTATGATGTTAAACTTGCAGTAACGCAATGAAATATATGGTGTTAAACAATCATTACACTCACACTGACTGAACTGTCCCTAGATTCACACTAATGTAAAGATGAATAGTGGTCACACACTACACTCACACTGCCTGAACTGTCCCTAGATTCACACTAATGTAAAGATGAATGTTGGTCACTCCACACGCACACCGACTGAACTGTCCCTATATTAACATCTTAATGTAAAGATGAATGGTGGTTACTCACTACACTCATGCTGACTGAAATGTTTCTAGACTCACACTAATATAAAGATGAATGGTGGTCACACACTACACTGACTGGACTATTCCTAGATTCACACTAATGTAAAGATGAATGGTGGTCACGACCCACTACACTCACACTGACTATACCTAGATTCACACTAAACGAATATTCTATACTGACAATAGAATCACAATAGCACATTATAGCACACTAACTTTCTAGCAGCGCGGAATAGAGCCCTGTTCTATCTCTCGCCGATATCACACTAAAAATGTCCGCTATTGAAAGAATACTTTTATAGTGTGGGGCAGGACTAAGAGCAATGAGCCATGATTGGATAGAGTCATCATGACAGCATCCAATCATGGCTCTGACAGCCAGTGCCAGTGTTCGGGCCGAACCATTCGCCCATCCCTAAAAGCCATATACACGGGACTGTTGCATAAAATGGCTAGATCGGGCAGTTGTTACTCTGGCCAGATATCTACTTATATGACAGTTCACTTTCATATACTGTATATGAACTTCTTAGCTGGAGGATGGGGAGCTGGGCAGAGAAAACTCACAAATACAGGCTCACAGGGTAAACCCTATGTGCAAATAGCGCTTGCAATATAATTAATAAATTGATAAACATATAGGCCGTGCAATTAACCAAAAAACTGTGTAAAAAAACCCAGGATGGATCCCTGTGTGCAACTAGCATCAATCAATAAATATCAAATCATACAGGAAGAGTACATGAATATAAATCAAAATCCATTCAAAACAAAAGCGATATATTGTAATATAAATTGCTCAGTCCCAATTAAATGTAAAAATTGTGCAATCGTCCACATAGAATAAAGTGCCTTGTGCTTTTCTTCACATAATATTTCCACTCCAGTGCCACCAATTCACCGCGTGTATGATATGGGTCCCCACTTACCAAATGTAGTTGACCTTCTGTCATATGACTGAGAGGAGTCAAAGATCGCTTTGGTGGTCTCTCTCGCAGACCAGTGACATCCTCAGATGTTCATCAGTATCCTTTTCCCGCAGTGGTCTTTCGTGACATGTAGAATTGATAATGGCTAAAAAAGAGAGGACGGGCCTCTCATAGTGTAAAAAGTTTCCAATTTTATTAAAAAATAGTCCATAGCTACTTACATACAGCAAAGTGATGCAACGATTAAAAACATGGGCATCCCATTGACCAGCGGAAGCCAGAGGCCGCTAGACTCCAGCTGTCAGGAAAGATGGAGAACTCGTGTTTCCATAAGAAGAAACAAGGTGCGCAGGCGCGTGCACGAACGAACGGACGGCACGACGTTTGTGCGCACGAGCGACCGGTAGGTGCGCCTCCCCGTTCGTAACCGTTCTTGGCGCCAAAGGGGCTATTTAAACCGGACAGTGACATGGGATCAATGCCGTTTGGTCTACAATGTTCGTGAGATTCCTGTTACCTGCTTATCTGCTGATCCTGAATTCTTTTGATCTACTGGCTTGACCCTGACACCGCTGCTATCTGCCTGCTCTGACCCTTGGCTTTCCTTGATGATCCTTCTGCCTGCTCCTTGGTACCACGCTGCTAGCCTGTTGCCGACCCAGCCTGTGTCCGACCATCCTTCTGCCTGCTCCTCGGTTCCTGATCCGCCTGCCTGCTGTCTCATCCAATCTGCCTCAGGCCTTCTCATCCAGCATCACCTGCTTGGTCCAGCCGGATGGGACTATTGTCAGCTGTTTCCCAGAGTTCCTCCTCTGCTCCAGCTAGCTGCATCTCCAGCCCTGCCTGTGACCACTGCACCTGTGTTCCAGTCAAGCACTCGTGCCATTCTGCACTCTTGAGCCTCCTGTTCAGCGTATCAGGGGTTCCTGAGTCAGGATTGTAAGAGAGGCTGTCCTCGGCAATTGCAGACTCCACCACCAGGTACGTTACAGTACCAAACGGCCATGTCCGAGTCTGCGCCAGGACTCACTCCCATGGATGAACTTTGCCGACATCTGGCTGGTCTTACGTAGGCTGTTAAAGACCTTCAAGAGGGCTATCACCGCTTGGAAGAACATGTACAAGAACTTTCCTCACCATCTTCACCCCGCACCGGTCTACCTGTTGCTTCCACCAGCACAGCTGCTTCACCAACTGTGGTTATGTTGCCTCCTGAGCCCAGAGTCCCGACACCTGACAAGTTTTCCGGAGAACGCAGCAAATTTCGCTCTTTCCGCAACGCATGTGAACTGTATTTCGCATTGCAACCCCGCACATTCTCCCTGGAAGCAACCAAGGTGGGATTCGTAATCTCTCTCCTACAAGGGGAACCATAGTCCTGGGCTCACCAGCTCCTAGAACAAAAGGCAGCATCTCTGGGGGACCTGACATTCTTTTTTGAATCCATGTCCCTATACGAGGACCCGTACCAGTCTGCAACAGCAGAGGCAGCACTGCATGCACTCCAGCAGGGGCGCAGAGCAGCAGAGGACTATGTATCAGAATTTAGACGTTGGAGTTCTGATACCAATTGGAACGACACCGCTCTGTGTTACCAATTCCGCCTGGGCCTCTCTGAGCCCCTAAAAGATGAACTGGCATGAGTAGGGGTCCCTCAGACTTTAGACGCTCTGATTAAACTGTCTATTCAGATTGATCGACATCTGAGGGAATGAAGGTCTGAACGTCAGGCAGGTCCATCTCGCCCCACTTGGATGTTGCCTCGAGGCCCTGTTTTCTCCAGTCCAGCTTTGCCATCCCCGGCGGCTTCTCCACCTGATACCTCTGAACCCATGCAACTGGGCCTGCTCTGTCCTTCTCTTACGGCTGAGGAATGCCAGCGATGTCGGCTGAGCAACCTCTGCATGTACTGCGGTGCCCCGGGACATTATGTGAGGACCTGCCCGGCAAAGCTACGTAAGTGTCTGACCATCACATCTGATCCTGTGCCTGCTTGCTCCGACAACCCTGCTCAGATTTCTGTGCTTGTCTCATTCCAGCTTCCAGATAGGAGCATCCTGGTCCCCGCCATTATTGATTCTGCAGCCTGCAGCTGTTTCATAGACCTGTCCTTCGCCACCAAGCACCAGATTCCGCTTCAGCCTAAAGCCCGAGGACTGACTGTTCATCTAGCGGATGGGTCAACTATCAAATCGGGACTGGTCACCCATGAAACAGTACCACTGCCTGCCACCATCACCAGCACCCACCATGAACTCTTACGCCTTGACGCCATAGCATCCCCATTGTTTCCAGTCATTCTGGGTATGCCTTGGCTACAGGCGCACAATCCGCTCATCAACTGGGCCAAGGGGGAGATCCAGTTTCAGTCGGACTACTGTTCACAGCATTGTTTACAAGAAAACTCCAGTTCTCCTCCTACCTTGCTTTGCTTGGACTCTGATGTCGACTTAGAAACCTGCCAATCTGTGCCAGAAGTATACCATGCCTTCTTGGACGTTTTCAGTAAGAAAGGGGCAGAGACCCTTCCGCCCCATCGGCCTTATGATTGCCCCATTGAACTTCTGTCAGGAACTGAAGTCCCGTTCGGGAGAATTTTTCCCCCATCTGAACTTGAACTGGGTGCTCTTAAAACTTATTTGGACGAGAGTTTAAAGAGGGGATTTATTAGTCCCTCCACATCACCGGCAGGCGCAGGCATTTTCTTTATGGAAAAGAAGGATCATTCCTTATGGCCTTGCGTTGACTACAGAGAATTGTACAAGATCACAGTTAAGAATGGCTACCCTCTCTCATTGGTACCTGAACTATCCCAGAGACTTGGAACGGCAGTCATCTTTACCAAGCTGGATCTCCGAGGAGCATACAATCTTGTTCGCATCCAAGAGGGTGACAAATGGAAAACTGCCTTTCGCACCCGTTTTAGGCATTATGAGTACCTAGTAATGCCATTCGGACTCTGTAACGCACCTGCTACATTCCAGCATTTTGTAAACAATATCTTCAGAGACTATCTTGATCTTTTTGTCATCATCTACCTGGACAATATCTTGATTTTTTTCACCATCTGTGGAAGAACATCGCTAACATGTCTCACGTGTTCTGGAACGTTTAAGACAACATGGAGTTTACGCCAAGTCTGAGAAATGTACTTTTGAGCAGCAAAGCATTCAATTCTTGGGACTGATTATTTCTGTCAAGGTCATCAAGATGGACAACCAGAAAGTTTCGGCCATCTTGGATTGGCCCACACCCAGCGACAAGAAGGGGATCCAACACTTCGCTGGATTCGCCAATTTCTATTGAGAATTCATCAGGGGATTTTCTGCTATTATTGCGCCCATTACACATTTGACCAGGCAAGGAATCTGGTTCCATTGGTCCAGGGATGCACAGTCTATTTTTGAAACCCTCAAGGGTCTGTTTACATCTGCACCCATCCTGAAGCACCCTGATCCAGTCCTCCCATATGTCCTTGAGGTTGATGCATCTGAAACAGTGGTTGGGTCAGTACTCTCCCAGCGACAAGGCGCCAAAGCTCTGTTTCATCCAGTTGCCTTTTTCTCTCGCAAATTATCTGTACTTGAGAGGAATTATGATGTTAGTGACCGGGAGCTACTGGCAATCAGAGGCGTAACTAGAACCTTCAGGGCCCCGGGGCAAGGAATTATGAAGGGCCCCCCTGACCCCTGGCCAGGGAACTTCCCTCTTCCCGCTGATCCTAGGGCCCTTTACTCCCATCGCGGGTCCCTTTATTACAGTCCCACCGAATAAACGTATAGTTGTGTGCCGAACCTCCCATCCTCAACCTTCCTATAAACCTAACAGTAATCCTCTTTGCAGTGGCGTAACTAGATCCCTCAGGGCCCCGATGCAAGAAACCATGAAGGGCCCCCCTGGCAGGGCCCTTTCCTCGGAGCCCGGTCGCAAGTCACTTGTGCCTCTAATCGGGGGGGGGGGGGGGGGGG
>BLSH010530463.1:911858-941922 GCA_018402905.1 Glandirana rugosa
CCATATAACGCTGGGATCTAAGAATACGAAGCCAGACGCACTTTCATAAATGTTCAACGAGCCTGGGAATCCTTCTTCTTCTGACACCATTCTGCCCGAATTTTTTCTTGCTCCAGGAAGATCTGTTGTCACAAATTAAACATCTTTATGTTGCTCCTCCTGGAAACAATCTCCAGTGCAGAGAAGGATTATTGTGGCATGACAACAGGATCTTTGTACCTGAAGATGTGCGTACCACGGTTTTGGGACTTTGCCACGATCATGAACTTGCAGGACACTTCGGTACCTACAAAACCGCTGAACTGCTCCAACTCACATTTTGGTGGCCACAAGTGGGGGATGATTGCAAACGTTACGTGGAGTCTTGTACCACTTGTGCTCAAAATTAAAGGGCAGCAAAAACAAGGCTTGGGGTCTATTGAGGCCATTGCCAGTTCCGGAAAGACCTTGGAAGATGATCTTGATGGACTTTATTGTCGAATTACCCACGTCGGAAGGATTTTCCTCCATTTTTGTGGTGGTGGACAGACTGTCTAAAATGGCCCACTTTGTACCCATGAGGGGTACACCTTCTGCCCCTGAGACTGCTAAAGCTTTCATTAAGGAAATCGTCAGGCTCCATGGGATACCAGCCAACATTGTCTCCGACAGGGGGGTGCAGTTCACCTCCAGATTCTGGAAAGTTTTATGTGGGGCCTTAAAGATTGAACTTTCGTTTTCTTCAGCCTATCACCCGCAGTCCAACGGGC
This sequence comes from Glandirana rugosa, assembly GCA_018402905.1. Classification (NCBI taxonomy): domain Eukaryota; kingdom Metazoa; phylum Chordata; class Amphibia; order Anura; family Ranidae; genus Glandirana; species Glandirana rugosa. The sequence continues at coordinate 912,608 of BLSH010530463.1, forward strand.
AGACTGAAAGGACTAACCAAACTTTGGAACAGTACCTGAGATGTTTCTCGTCCTTTTCTCAAGATGACTGGGTGTCTTTACTACCTATGGCTGAATTTGCTTATAATAACTCCGCTCATTCTTCCATCAAACAGTCCCCGTTTTTTGCAAACTACGGGTTTCACCCGTCCTTCCTGTCCAGCTCCATCCCTGAAAGTACAGTCCCGGCTGTGCAAGAGACTATGGATTTTTTCAACACCAACAACAAGCTGCTGCAGGAAATGATGTCAAAGTCCCAGGAATGTTATAAGAAAGTGTTTGACAGGAAAAGATGAGGTGAACTGAACTTGGAGCCAGGGGAACAAGTTTGCTTGTCAACTGCAAACTTGAAACTGGCGTGCCCATCAAAGAAATTGGGACCCAAGTTCATAGGGCCATTCCCTGTGAAGAAGAAGGTTAACAGCGTGGCTTATGAACTAGAATTACCAGACTCATTACGAATTCACCCAGTGTTGCACGTGTCTCTATTAAAGCCTGCAACTTCACCCAAACTTGTGATTGTTGATGGGGAAGAAGAATTTGAAGTCGAAACCATCTTGAACTGCAGGAGAAGGGGTAACCAGGTGCAATATCTCATTAAATGGAAAGGGTATGGTCCGGAAGAGAGCTCTTGGGAACCCAAAGCTAATATTAATGCTCCAAGGTTGATACAGAGTTTCCAAAGATCTCACCCTGAAAGGTTTGCCCGATTGGGCATCCGGAGGCTGCCCATGGGGGGGGCAATGTCAGGAAAGACGGAGAACTCGTGTTTCCATAAGAAGAAACACGGTGTGCAGGCGCATGCACACACGAACGGACGGCACGAACGTTCCTGCACACGCGCGACCGGGAGGCGCGCATCCCTGTTCGTAACCGTTCTTGGTGCCAAAGGGGCTATTTAAACTGGACAGTGACATGGGATCAATGCCATTTGGTCTACAACGTTCCTGAGATTCCTGTTACCTGTTTATCTGCTGAACCTGTTCTTTTGATCTATTGGCTTGACCCTGACACCGCTGCTATCTGCCTGCCCTGACCCTTGGCTTTCCTTGACGATCCTTCTGCCTGCTCCTTGGTACCACGCTGCCAGCCTGTTGCCGACCCGGCCTGTGTCCGACCATCCTTCTGCCTGCTCCTCGGTTCCTGATCCGCCTGCCTGCTGTCTGATCCAGTCTGCCTCAGGCCTTCTCGTCCAGCATCACCTGCTTGGTCCAGCCGGACTGAGCTATTGTCAGCTGTTCCCCGGAGTTCCTCCTTTGCTCCAGCTAGCTGTTCACCATATCAGGGGTTCCTGAGCCAGGATTGTAAGAGAGGCTGTCCTCTGCAGTTGCAGACTCCACCACCAGGTACGTGACACCAGCGTGCGATCCAGCTGTATGTCGGTCTACGCATCGTACGTTCCAACTTGAAGCGTTTTGTCACCACGTAACATCTTCAGAAGTCCCTTCAGAAGTGTGAAAACTCACTCGGGGGAACTCATAAAGTGTGTCTATGACACTCTTTGGAATTCCATCATGCATCCACACAACAAATGTTGTGGGCAACAGATTCATGTACCAGTTGTAAACAGGTACATAAATCTGGGGCAGGCACCACGTGTTTGCCTTATTGACCCACTGTCCTCAGTGCAGCTGAGCTTTCCCCCTCACCACTGTAACTGTCATGCAGCATCTGAGAATTTATGAAGCTGGGTGGGCGCAGCCTGATGGGGATTTATAGGCACTAGTTCCCCATCAAGTCTGTTTGCCTTGTGATTGACAGCAAGCAGTGGACAGATCCATAGTTAATATACAGCCTATTGTTGGCTTTGGAATCTATCCACTGTGTGCTGTAAATGACAAGCAGAGAACGGACCTGATGGGGAACTAGTGTCTCAGCTTCCCCATCAGGTTCCGCCTACTGTCAGCATCACTGGTTGCAAGTCGGCTGCCAGTGACAGGTGGAGTGGGGTGGGGGTAGCAAACATGCCGTCTACTAGGTCGCATGCAGAGACAGGCACCCTGGCCTGTCTCTGTACACCAAGTTAAAGTTGGTCTTAACTTCCTCCGCTTTAATATCTATGATTGATTTTTTAATGTGATTATTTTCAACTTTGGTGCAGTAATAACTTAAAATAGCTTTGTAAAACTGACCCTAATAACTACACTGCCACACAGGTCAGCAAAGCTGCCAAAACAAGCAGCAAGTATTATTTACAGTTCATTTAAAGAACAATACCTCCAGAGAAATGTTGTTGGACTTTTTTTTTTAATTTCCAAGACTGTGGGGTTGATTTACTAAAACGGGAGAGTGGAAAATCTGGTGCAGCTCTGCATGGTAGCCATTCAGCTTCTAACTTCAACTTGTTCAATTAAACTTTGACAAAAAAAATCCTGAAAGCTGATCGGTTTCTGTGCAGAGCTGCACCAGATTTTGCACTCTCCAGTCTTAGTAAATCAGTGTTTACCCACTTATGGTCTTGGAGCCTGGTCCAGCTTAGACTACTTCAGCTATGAATTTTTTAGAGGGACTGGCCACCTAGTTGGAAGTTAGGGGTAAGAGCACCATACAGTATACAGTATGCATGTTTTCATGGGGTTATCGCTTCTCTGTGTTACGGGTCCATTTGTCTGTGATTAACACCAGCAAAGTACTTCAGCTTGCATTAGAACTTGTTGGTTTACTTTATCTGTGAGACTGCAGATTACTTTGCGGTAATGTATTTCTCTTACCTCACTTAAAGTCAAATAACAGTTTCACACAGATCACCAGTTATTACTGTTCTGTCTTTATTTGAGTGTCACCACTTTAAATGGTTAAATGTATCTTCAGTACATTGCATGGAGCAATCATGGTCACCGCAACTTTTCTATGATGATCAGACTCTGGGGTTGATTTAATAAAGGCAAATAAACTGTGCAATGCAAGTGCAGTTGCTCCAGAGCTTAGTAAATGAAGTAAAGCTTTACTTTGCAAAGAATAAGCAATCACGTGCAAGGAAAATATAAAAACAGAATTTTTACTTGTACATGATTGGATGATAGAAATCTGCAGAGCTTCTCCTCATTTCAGAGCTTCTCTTCAGATCCAGAGCAAATGCACTTGAAGTGTACAGTATAGTTGCCTTTAGTAAATAAACCCCAGTGTGTTGGTGTCTTTCTGCATGTCAATATAAAAAGGTTTAAAGTTAATGTCTGGGCATAATAAAAAATGCATTCATGGCTCGTTTCCATCTGTGAGGTTTAAAATGCGATATGCATTTTTTTGAAAACACATCTATAGCGTTTTTAGTGCATTTTGTTATAATTAAACACAACATATCATGCATTTTTCATGCATTCTGCATGTGATTTTTTCCCAAGCCACCTGGGAAAATGGACACGTGACTCAAAAAATACACTTAGAAAAATGCGTGTTGCGTTTTCAGTGCATTTTCTGTGTGCTATACTTAACTATAATGAAAGCTGCATTTTTGGTGCGTTTTCCACAAAACACTCTGAAGGTGCAGCAAGCAGGACTTTTCAAATGTGCATGTAACCAATTGCATAGCATTTAAAGGGGGCTGTTTTACATGCACTTTCCATGCTCTGGGAAGGTGCATTTTAGTACAGCAAAAAAGCACAGATCTGAACAGGCCCTCTGTACATTTGGAATACATGGACATTTCTGCATGTTTTTTCCTCATTAAAAACAGCAAGTACAGAAGAAAAACTGTTTATCATGCCAGTTATCCAGTGAGCTCCTTACATTCTGTCCTAGTGTGTCCTGTTGTGATGTGGAGGCTGGCAAGTGGAGCCACTGTACAGAGCGAGCGACCAGGAGACTGACACTCCCGAGGTGTCAGTTTGTAAGGAAGACTTTGGGGGATGATTTATTTGCATTGCAGTGCCATTCTGCAGTGTGGAAACCAGGAACAGTTTTTACTTTCTCTTTTACAGGAACATCTTTGATTGGCATGTTTGGTTTTTGCGAGAGTCCCTTTAAAGAAGAAAAGGAAAGAAGCCCTCCAGTATAAAGCATCACTTACACGATAAAAAGTACTTTATTGAATCAAGGTATCAAAAGACATTGAATATTTGAAACATTAAAACATATTTTTAGAAATGATATGTCTTAAGTATGTTTGTGATATTCAATGCCTTTTGATATCTTGATGCAATAAAATTGTTTCTATTTTTATACAGCAACAGTGCCTGCTGCTTACATTCATGGAGGCTTTTTCCTTTTCTATGGTCTTGTTATGTTTCACAAATGGCCTTGGTACCTAACACATCAGCTATATGTTCTACAGTATATCTAACTAGTACAGGCTTTTTAATACAACCTGGGTATATATATTTGAGATGCTCATGAGTGTTTTTTATGAATGAGGGAGGCTTCCAATGTTTCCCACTTACACTGTTTAGTTCCAGGTATGTAGGGTGGTTGTCACCCCATAGGACCTTGTTAGTTCTATCACATCATTCATTTGCAGTTTGGCCCAAAGAAAAGCTTGCCGGTTAAACTCCTAATATCAAAAATACTGTATCTTTAATAACCTGTGTTTAGGTACATTTAGAGCATTTGAACCTTGGAAACATGGCCTGCTCCTGGCTCTATGTGTTGTTTCTTTAGAATTAGCACTATTGTGCAGTGATCCTATGGCTAACTGGAATTCTCAGTTTTTTCCTCTGCGGTGCATATGTTAGGTGCCACTACTGTAATTATCCAAATTTGTCTTGATTTCATCCCCTCAATGGCAGCACTCAGTCTAATAGAGCAGTAGGAACCAACCAGACTCCACTGCAGTGGAAAGCAGAATTAGCAAAGGGAATACCTCATCATTGTGCCTAATCTCCAATAAGCAGGCTAATGCAATGGAGGAGGAGGAACTGAATATGCTGTTTGGCAATGGTGTCTTGATTATAAAAATGACTAATGACCATTGCAAATGAATTCCAATTGTATCACAACTAGGTATTTATCCGTTTGCATGGAGTCCATTATTAACAAAAACTATAATACATTCTTTGTTCAATTCTTTGAATAATATGGCGCCAATAGTGGCCTTTTCCACTATAATGTAAGATCTTGTCCTAGCACCTTGCAAGAGCCAACATAAGAGGAGGTCCTCACTTCACCATCTGTCCAGCTGTTTGCTCCAGTATGCACTAGCTGAAAGATGATAGGGTTGCTTCTTGAAAGTGTCCTTCCCCTCACTACATAGATTACGGGTAAAATGAGAAGTTGCCCACAAGTCCTATACCTATTGGTATACTTATGGCTAACCTAAATACTTTACCGTATTGAAGAATAGAGGTAATGTTATATCCATCACTGTAAGTTCATCACCTACAACATATAGTGGCAGCAAGTGGTTATAATGGTGTTGTTGGTCCTGGATTGGCCTCAGCCAAAAACATTTTGAGCAAAGGCAACATCAGAACTGCCATTGATAGCACTATGAGAAGAAGTCCTAGGAGTACCATCCTGTATCCAGAAGGGCAAGCAAATATCTTTCAGATTAGGCTTACTTGTGTCCAGCTTACACATGCAAATAGATCTTGCATAATAAAACTGTATTAAAGTAAAGCTTGCCATATGTAATTTTAAGTTTTTAGAAAATCACACAGAAAGCAAATTTACTATATTTTTCCCACCTATTCATAAGTCTTGCTACTAATGAATTAATACACTTAGATTATAGCATGAATGTATAAATGTGTTAATATGTTATATTATTATTATTGTAACATACTCTGAAGCACATTAGTCCCTGATATACAGTATAAATATCGCTGCTTTTAGTAAAAAAACAAAACTGTATCTAAGCTCAAAACATATCTAGATACATGTGGCTTTGTTTGATAATAAAGTGTCTTCATTTATCTTGAAAATAAAGACAATTTACTGATACAACATTAGAAAATTAATTATATCAATATAAATAAATCAACAGCATAGTGCAAAATAAATATTATGAAACGAGAACATGCAGTACTGGCGTAGTTTTTGGAGTAGTCACATCAGAGAAATACAAACAGGCTTTATTTGAAATAACCTAGTTCTGAAAATGCTAGTTGCTTGGCTGTCACAGGTTTAATACTTCTCTAGTCTCGGAACTGAAACATGCATTTAAACATTTGAAATCAGAATAATATCAGAATACTATTGGATCAAACAACCAGGTGCCATGCATTTTCAGAAGCTGAGGTCAAGTGTGGCATCCTAGGTTATTCTCTCAATGCAGGTTGAAGAACAACTAATGATACTTTATGTATCATTAGTTGTCCTTCAACCTGCATTGAGAAAAAAAACCCTTAGCAAGCAATCCGGTTTTAGCTTACCATAATGATTCAGTTGAAGCTGAGGTTTAATGACTTCATGTTTTGCCTTCCCTGGTTCCTCCTTATTACCTCGTTATCATGCTAATAAAATGTTCAAATAAATCCTTTAGAGCAGGGATATGCAATTAGCGGACCTCCAGCTGTTGCAAAACTACAAGTCCCATCATGCCTCGGTCTCTGGGTGTCATGCTTGTGGCTGTAAGAGTGTTCCTATGCCTCATGGGACTTGTAGTTCTGCAACAGCTGGAGGTCCGCTAATTGCATATCCCTGCTTTAGAATTTCATTACATACTTTATGTTAGACCTAGTCATTACTGGGTTTTGACTTCTCTACATCATTTGCTTCTCTACGCAATGCAAGCAGATGATGACTGATGAGAGGGGCTGGGAGGGTGCTGTACATAACTTCCTCAAAACATCACAACCAAATCTGCCTCAGTATTCTTCTCAAGAACCCTCAGCCCTGAAGCAATACATGAGCTGGCTCTTGTAAACAGTTATGCAAATATCAAAATGCTCTGAGGAGTGGATGTCAGCCTGCAGGGGTGCTCCTAGGCAGGTTGCATCCACATGCAGTCTGCCCTAGGTAGCACCTACATATAAGCTGAGCCTCCATGAGTAAAGAACTGAAATCCAGTGAATCAAAGAGACAATCATGCTGGGGAGAAAAGCGCTAGATGATACTGGACACCTCTAGCCAGGAAATGAGGCAGACTCATAATGCATAGTGAAATCAGATTAAGCAATTTCAATACAGGAAATAAGACTGTACAATTGTGTAAACACTAAAGGTAAGGCTCAAGTTCAGCTTTAAATATTATCCACCTTATTTAATTTAATTTAATATAGCCTTCAATGTCTTCATTTACCAGAACATCCTAATGAACTGGATTCACCTAAATAATTTTCCTTGCCACAACATAGCAGAATGAACACTCACAAATATTGGCTTGCCAGCTCTTTAGAATGACAATATACCTATTTTGGAAGTACTTTTTGCAAATCATTGAAAATATTTTTAAACAATGAGACACAATGCAATAGTTTCAATATTACCTTTTATTGAGCAAGGCTTGCTTTTACATAAACTGTCAGCAAGTTGTGTTAAACTCATTCAGGTTCTCCCATGACCTGCAGTCTGTTAATTGCACCAGTGAGGTAAACATAAGGATAGATTTCATTTATTAAGGCGAGAAAACTTCCGTTTCATGGTCCCCTCCCTCCCATTTTTGGCTCAGTTAGTTCTTTGCATAATTCAGCTGAGGACCCTCATATCATTAACTCTCACCCAGGCCCACATCAACTTAGGAAACTCTCATCTATGTTTGTCCTTTTCACAAATCATGCACCTGTTTGCTTTTTTATTGTGAATTCACCAAGTTGTGTGGGAGGGGGTTCATCTGAGGCTTGCATGCATTTCCCCGCCCCGAATATTGCACAGAAAGTAATATTACAGTGTCTGGAGCCCCCACCCCACGAGAGAACCCCATCTGCTAGAAGCCCATTAGAAGCTGTCACGTTACATGCAGTTTATCTTATGGCTTTTTCAGTCCTGCTGCTTGCTGGAAGTGCTATGACTTTGTTTTCACTTATTCTCAGTGACTTCCTTGACCACTGCATGTGATGTGACTTTCTCTACCTTCTTTGTGGACACTGATTTCTCCTGGACGGTTTCTTCATGTTCCTCCACTTTCTGGGTGACGGTCACTGACTTGGTGATGTATTTGGTACCATCCTCACCCTCGCTGGTTGTGGTTTCAATCTTTTTGGTGATTACAACAGTTTGGCTCTTTCCACCGTCTTTATCCTCAGAGGGACTATCATCCAGGCCATTGGTAACTACACCGTTGTCCTCACTCTCTTCTTTCTCCTCTTCAACATCTCCGTTCACTGCTGTATCTTCCTTTCCATCATCCCTGGGGCTACTCGCTTCCTCTGCTTCTGGTTCTTGCTCCTTTACATCACCTTTTTCTGTTCCCACAGAAGCTGCCTTGGACACAGTGACAGTCTCCTCCACAATTTTCTCTTCAGGGGATCCAGCTTTCTCCTCTTCTGCTTCACCTTCTTCTTTGTCTTCTCCAGCTTCCTCATCTTCTTTGGTTTCTCCTTCTGCTTCATCTTCCTTCTCCTCTGACTTTCCTTTCTCCTCTTCCTGCTGTTCAGAGCTCTCAGCTGCCTCTCCTTCTTCCTCATCTCCAACTTTTTCCTCAGTTTCTTCCTCTCCCTTCTCTCCCTCTTCCTCATCTCCACCCTCTTTCTCTTCCTCTGCTTTCTCCTCTGCTACTTTCTCTTGTACCTCAGCTTTTACCCTCACAATTTTAGTCTCCACAATAGGCTCTTCTACTACTTCATCTTCCTCTGCATCCTCTGTAGCTTCTTCTTCTCCTTCTGCATCCTGCTCTCCCTCTCCTTCCTCCTTTTCACCCTCCTCTTCCTCCTGTCCAGCTTCTTCTGCTTCTGCTTCTCCCTCACCGCCTTCTTCTTCTGCTACCTCCTCTTTCTCTTCTTCTGCTTCCTCTTTGTCTCCCTCTTCATCTGCCTTTTCCCCCTCTTCTTCTTCTGTCTTTCCCTCCTCTTCCTCACCCTCTGCTGCTGCGTCTTCTTCTTCCTTTTCCTCTTCCTCTACCTCCCCCTCTGCTGCTTCTGCTTCTTCCTCTTTTTCCCCTTCTTCTTCTGCTGCTTCTTCTTCTTCTTTGTCTCCTTCCTCTTCTCCCTCTTCTTCTCCTTTCTCACCTTCCTCCTCTGCCTCTTCCTCTGCCTTCTCTCCCTCTTCTTCTGTCTCTTCCTCCTTTTCCTCTCCTGGTGCTGCTGCCTGTACTGTGGATTCTACAGCTGCTACAATCTCCTCTTCAACCTCACCTTCTCCCTCTTCTTCTCCTTCTCCCTCTTTCTCTTCCTCTCCTTCATCTTCCTTCTGTTCATCTCCATCTAAAAGACCAGCTGCAAACTCTTCTGCCATAGCAGCCAAAGCTGCCTCCATGTCTGACCTCTCATCTTCCACTTTGGTCTCCTCAATGATCTCCTCAACAAATTTGTGTTGCACTTTAACTCTTGGTGCCTCAGCTCGTGAATGTTGTACTCGGGTGGAGGATATCGTGATAGGCGCCTGTCTGGATGGAGCTGGAGGGCCTGAGGGAATGCTGGAGAATGAACTGTAGCGGGTTTCTTCCCCTTCCAAAAGTTTCCTATGAAGACAATTGTAGATTTATTAGAACAAGGATTTCCTCAACTTTGTAAACTTACAATTATTTACAATGTAACAGTTTCACACTTTCTTGGAGATGGTGAGGCTTTATTAAATAAAGCAAAATAAAGGTTTTGTAACAAGCTACAACTCCCAATTCATGAATTTTAAGATGAGCTAAGAAATGTAATTGGTTCCTATGTTCAACGTATCCAGTTTTTGTAAATTCACCCAATTGAATACATTTGGGATTAGTTGACAACAGTGCAAAAAGCATTGCTATGAATAAATATGCAATTAGAAATCAGATCTTAGTTGTCCAACTCAGTAATAATTGCATACTGTATGTTATTATCACTACAGATTAGGGAAGCCTGTGTGCCTAATTTGGCTTTTTTTGTATGTGGTATTTCCTATGTCCCCTCTAGTGCTTTTAAACTGCATGGAGTAAAGCAGTCTTATGACATCACTGCCCAAGTAAGCCCATGGGACTAGAATGCCATTAACAGCTGTCACTTTACACCCACTGTGCCATATTAATCCTTTAAAATGTTCCCATTAATGGTATTAAATGGAGGACAACATTTTGAAGGTTGAATTAAGTTTAGAGAAAAAGCGGCCCATCAGTTCATTTAGAATTACACAGAACATGAGAATCATCTCAACAACATGAGGTAAAAAGTGTGCATGAGTGACAGGTCCCCTTTAGGTTCGAATGTGTTGGAAAATTGTTTAATAAAATGTTAGGTAGTCCAAGGAATAATAAAGATGATCAATGTGCAGTCATCCATAGATAAATTGTGATAGGTATTTGAGTCTTTCTTTATTAAATATACTCAGAAAATCATATCTTCATTACATCAGGGTGTTTATTATCTGGAATACTTCTGCAAGGCAAATGCTGTTTAAAATTTTTGCCATACATTTTCCATTTGTAATGTATTATATTCTCAGTGATATGTAAATGACTCAATTTCTTAATTTGTCTTGCTTTACTCATCTGCTTTTGCCTTGCCCTTTCTAGTTGCTTGCTAAACTTGAACCTGATGAATCTGTCCTTTAATGACAAATACATGCCGGGCTGCACTGGCCATAAAACTGTATACATTTAACTTTAAAACAAATGAGAACATATAATTCAACCGATTTAGAACACAGTCTCACTATACCTATATTTATTTACTGACTTTAGTGTCCCTGAAGTAAATCTGGGTAATAAGTTGTAATTTTATACCCAGCCATGCATTGCATGTAGTAAATTCTCTTTATCTTTGTATATTTGTATGTTCATAAATGTTTTACAAGAACTTTGCAGTGCCCTCTGTACAGTGTCCCTTTGATTCTTGAATGTGTTTTGCCTTGCTATCATTCCTTAACCATTTTTCTGCAGACGTTTCCACTGGAAAATGTTTAATATACACAATCTTGCAAATGTGAGCTTCTCATGCAATACTCAGTTTGGGACAAAATATGAGGATTTCTCTGCATTGCTTTGCTTGTCTGCTTCCTGATAGGCTGCAATCCTCTCTGTTTCCCTCCCACACCCTGAGATGTGAAAGTTTTTTCCCATCCTGCTGCTCCCTGCAGCCTCTGCAGTGCTATTAATATTCTGCTGGCTGTGCCCTGGTACCTGTATGCAGCAATTTCTATATCCAGAGCCATCTTGACATTGAGCAGGTCCTGGTATTCCCTCAGGTGGCGGGACATTTCCCATTTTGTTCCTCTGAGCTCATTATCCAGCTGCTGGATGGTTTCCTATGGAAGGAACAGACCCTATCATGAGGATTAAGCATAAAGCAGCTGGCAGAAAATACTTTGATGTGACTGGCAAGGGCATCCTGTCACACTGCACCATATAGATATGCTGTCATATTGCACCACATAGTTAGGCAGTGCCACACCCCCTAAATTAGACATTTAATGACACAAACTGTCTCACTGCACCAAAACAACGCACTTTGCTGTCTTATCCCATAGCAGTTTACTGCAGCACGCCCCCTACCCCTTCCACCGTGCACAGGCATACAGTATATGCATTGTCACTGCACCACACCCTCACTTTGGAACAGTCATACTGCGTCACCTTGCCCCACACACTGCGCCACTCCCCCTCTATCACAGCCACACTGCGTCACTCACAAGCTGCACCACACCCCCGATCACTGATGGCATGTGTTACTGCAGAGCTTACACAGCAAACACCACTGCACCCTATACACACACATAGGGCTGCCCGCAGCACATTGCACACTCCTACAGGAGGGCGTGGGGCATCCTGGGCAAATGGAACATAGGAATGCAACAGCCACACACACACACACACATATTATACAAAACTCGGTGCAATGCAAACATGAAATATGCACTCTTGTAAAGCAAAAACAGGAAAAAGAAACAAAATAAAATCAGAACATTAACTTCTTCTGTGCCTGGCTGCCGATAAAAGAGACTTTACACACTTTTGATAGCTTCTAAGTTTAAAAGTAAACTCGTTTTGTAAGCGGAAGCAATAATACAGCCCAGTACACCAGACGATGATCTTCTCAGACGCTTCATGTAGATCAAATGTCCTCTTAGAAGTAAATCTGCAATGCATTGCTAAGCAGTCTACATTGTGCTGCTAACTCAGATCCGAACCGGGATAGATTTAGTCTACATTGCATTAACTCAGATCAGCACCATGGACAGCTCCCGGGCCGTCATTGTAGTGTAAGCCCAGTTCAGCACCTTGGACAGCTCCCACATCAAGACTATACTAGGGGATTGGTAACTCGGTTCAGCACCCTGGACAGCTCCCACACAACTACAAGTCTACAATGTATCATGTAGCTCCTTCCTTACATCTACAATGTATCATTTATCTCTTTCCATACACCTACAAATCTACAATGTATCATTTAGCTCCTTCAATACACCTAAAAATCTACAATTTATCATTTAGCTCCTTCCATACATCTTACATAGTTACATAATTAGTCAGGTTGAAAAAAAGACACTAGTCCATCTAGTTCAACCATAAAAAAAAGTCTACAATGGGTCTACAATGTCTTATTTAGCTCCTTCCATACATCTACCAGTCTACAATGTATCATTTAGCTCACTTCATCAGCCAGGATAGTCCATGCACTGTGTCTACTCGCCTAACCTTTAGCCCGGTTCAGCACCCTAGACAGCTCCTGTATTAAACCCCAAAGTCTTCATTGTCACTTAGCTCAGTCCAACTCCAATGATAGTTCCTTCCTTACATCTACAAAACTACAATGCCTCATTTAGTTCAGTCCAGCCCCAAGGATAGCACTTGTTTTACATCTACAAAACTACAATGTGCCATTGAGCTCAGTTCAACTCCAAGGATAGCTCCTTCCTTACATCTACAAGTTTACAATGTGTCATTTAGCTCAATACAGCCACATGGATAGCTCTTGCTTTACATCTACAAGTCTACAACGTGTCATTTAGGTCATTCCAGCCCCATGGATAGCTCTTGCCCTACATCTACAAGTCTACAACGTGTCATTTAGCTCAGTTGAACTCCAAGGATAGCTCCTTCCTTATATCTACAAAACTACAAGGTGTCATTGAGCTCAGTTCAACTCCAAGGATAGCTCATTCCTTACATCTACAAGTCCATAATATGTCATTTAGCTCAATCCAGTCCCATGGATAGCTCTTGCTTTACATCTACAAGTCTACAATGTGTCATTTAGGTCAGTCCAGCCCCATGGTTAGCGCTTGCCTTACATCTACAAGTCTACAACGTGTCATTTAGCTCAGTTGAACTCCAAGGATAGCTCCTGCCCTACATCTCCTGCATCCTGAACACTTACCTGGTAACTTGTCAGGTCATGGTTGTGTCTCTCCTCGATGTCATTGAGTTGCCTCTCCAGTGACTCCTTGGTCCCCCTGACAGACTCCAGCTCCACGGTCTTGCTGTGTAGTTGCCTTCTGTATTCTTGGATCTCATCTTTAGCAGACCTGATGGCCTCCTTGTTCTGTTCGGCAGCTTCTGTGAGCTTGGCATATCTGTTTTTAAAGATCTCCTCGGTCTGCATCATGTTGCTGTTGGAGTGACCCTCCAGCTGGGAGCGGATCTCCCTCAGGGCTGAGGCCAGGTCTGTTTTCTGGAAATCTTTCCTCTCTACAGTGATGTGGGAGGCCTGGATCTGCGCTAGGAGCTCACCCACTTCTTCCTCATGGTTGTTCTTCAGGAAGGCGATCTCCTCCTGCAAGGACTGCACCTTCTTGTCCAGTTCCCCCCTGACCAAGGCCGTGTCATCGATGTCCTTCTTCATAGCCCTTATGGCAGCCTCGGTCTCGTCCCTGATCCTGGCCTCGTCGTCATGCCTGTCCTTCAGCCTCTGGAGGTCTTCTTCCAGGTGCTCGGAGTCCAGGACGATCTGCGCCTTCTCCTGGTTCACTTGCTCCAGGTTGCTCCTCAGCTCCCTCAGCTCCTGCTCGTAGATCTCCCCCAGCTGGCTGTAGCCGCTCTGCTTGTGTCTCAGGGCCTGGATCTCCGCTTCGATCTCCTTGTTCTGCTGCTCCAGGTAGTGCACCTTCTCGATGTAGCCGGCAAAGCGGTCATTAAGTCCCTGCAGTTGTTCCTTCTCGCTGGAGCGGACCTGCTTGAGGTCCCCATTGAAGGCGGAGGACTGACTGAGGTCCAAACTGTCACTGGAGCTGAACCCTCTGGGAGCTGCAAGGTTGGTCCTCTTATAAGAGGAGGAGATGGTGCTGGGAGTGCTCCGGGACCAGCTCTGGGATCTAAAGCCACTGCTGGGGGACGTGCTGCTCCGGCTGTAGCTGGTCCTGATCTCCGCCATCCTCCTATAAGAGGGGCTACCTAGAGTTTCCAGAGAGTAGCTCATCCTGGAGGACTTTCTGGTGTGTGTGGCTCACAGCGCAGGATCTGCTCTCTCCAGCCCTTTATATACCCGGGGAAGATCAGCTGACACCGCACGAACCGCCATTCTCTCCCCTGATTGATCAGAACCGGGACTGAGGTTTCATATAGGGAGGGGCTGCTGTCTGTTCTCCACGTGGGCTGAGCTGCCCCACCCCTCCCCCCTTTCAGTTTGCAGCAGAGGGATGGTGTGGATGGATGGTGCAAGAAGTCTCTGCAAGGCATCTCCTACCAGTCTGCTGAAGAATAAAGGGGTACATTGCATTACAGGCATAATATGAAGATAATGCAAAAATACTGAGATTTCAACATTGCTTCCTGGGCTGATGGTGACTGCTCCTAGGTGACTCAATCTGCAGAGCTGTGCAAATGCTCACTCTTTCACTCTTCAGAGGGGCAGCATGCACTACATATGGGAGAGGCACAGACTGCACAATGCAGAGCCATAGGACACTAGAGGAAGAGTTAGAATAAAATGTAGGCAATACAGAAACACAGCAAACAGCTTAAAGAAAAACAGAGAACAAAGCTCTGATAGGGATTGGGTGGAAATCGGTACCTCTGAGAGTTGCTTTAAGCAGAAGCACAGCCCAGCACCTTAAACAAGGACACGGCACAGTCCATGACCTTAGACAGGGACACAGCACAGCCCAGCACCATAGACAAGGACACAGCACAGCCCAGCACCTTAGACAGGGACACTGCACAGCCCAGGACCTTAGACAGGGACACAGCACAGCCCAGGACCTTAGACAGGGACACTGCACAGCCCAGGACCTTAGACAGGGACACTGCACAGCCCAGGACCTTAGACAGGGACTCAGCACAGCCCAGGACCTTAGACAGGGACACAGCACAGTCCAGCACCTTAGACAGGGTCACAGCACAGCCTAGGACCTTAGACAGGGACACAGCACAGCCTAGGACCTTAGACAAGGACACAGCACAGCCCAGCACCTTAGACAGGAACACAGCACAGCCCAGGACCTTAGACAGGAACACAGCACAGCCTAGGACCTTAGACAAGGACACAGCACAGCCCATGACCTTAGACAGGGACACAGCACAGCACAGCACCTTAGACAGGAACACAGCACAGCCTAGGACCTTAGACAAGGACACAGCACAGCCCAGCACCTTAGACAGGGACACAGCACAGCCCAACCCAGGACCTTGAACAGGGACACAGCACAGCCCAGCACCTTAGATAGGAACACAGCACAGCCCAGCACCTTAGACATGGATACAGCACAGCCCAGCATGGGCATGGACCAGTGTTGCCAACCTCCGGCAGCATTTTTTACTGGCAAAACATGGAAAGTTTACTGGCAGAACACATTTTTTACTGGCAACCTGAAAAATAACAGAACTCTTATTAAAACCTAAGAAAATTCATATTTAAACACAACATGGAAACACCGACAATACCCATATCAGGTAATTTGCCAGGTTTGCACTTACAAAGTCAGCATAGTATAGCAAATTATCAGCCCCTGATATTTACAGACAGTTGTAAAAATCACTGATTTTTACAAACTGTCAGTAAATTTACTGGCAGTTGGCAACCCTGACATGGACACAGCCCAGCACCTTGGACAGGGACGCAGCACAGTCAAGCACCTTAGGCAGGGACACAGCACAGTTCAACACATTGGGCAGGGACCCAGGAAAGCCCAACTCCTTGGACAGGGACAGGGCACAGTCAAGCATCTTAGACAGGGACACAACAAAGCCCAGCACCTTAGACAGGGAAACAGAACTGCCCAGCACCTTGGACAGGGACACAGCACAACCCAGTTCCTTGGAGAGGGACAGCACAAGGTTAAATAAACTGAGAAAGAATAAAACACATTTTAGTATCCCGCATAGGGGCATAGCTTATTTCTGTACCTTGGACAGAGACATTACACTGTTAAGCACTTTAAATAAGGACATCATGCAGTTCAACACCTTAGACAGGGACACATCTCTGTTCTGCATCTTGGAGAGGGGCATAGCTCAGTTCAGTATTTGGATAAGGACACATCTCTGTTCAGCACCTTGGGCAGGGACATTACACTATTTAATGCATTCAGGAATGACAAAACAACTTAATATCTTGGAGAGGGACATACAGTAGCTCAGTTCAACACCCTTCAGCACACTTTTAAGCACCTTGAATAAGGACAACGCACAGTTCAGCACTTTGGACAGGGACACATCCTTGTTCAGAACCTTGGAGAGGGATAGTTCATTTCCACCCAAAAGCGGGTGGAAATGAACTGTCTCTGTTTATATGTCTACCCCCCTATTCCCTGCCACATTTGGCACCTTTTCGGGGGGGGTACCTGGTTTTGACAGGTACCTGCCTTCATTTCCGACTGAGTTTGCCGCGGTGAACTCAGCCAGAAGTTCGCCCCCCCCTCCTCCTTGCCCCACAGCTGGGCCATTCACAAAGTGTAGCATGCTTTGTGCATGTGCAGTAGGGAACCGGCTGTGATGGTTTCCCTCAGCCGAGATGGCGTCGAAAGCACCTGAGAGCCAATTGAAAAATCGCCTCAGGGGAGGACATCGCTGGATTAGTGGACAGGTAAGTGCCCTAATATTAAACGTCAGCAGCTACAGTGTTTGTAGCTGCTGACTTTTATTTTTTTCTGAAGGAGCCTGGAGCTCCTTTAAAGTGACCTTTAAAAAAGTATCCTTTTTGTTTTTTCAAAAATAATTCATACACATCCACTACTTTATGGCCCTGGACTATATTTTTCATGAAATAGTTCTTACTGTGTTTTTCTGACTCTGTGTAATGTCCTCTGTGAGCTCCCAGACCTCTTCTATTTGCCCCACTTCTGCTTGTTTGAAATGAGCAGTGTTCATTGTGGTCACACTGCTCTGTGCACACTACACATCCCATAGTCCATAGTCTATATTCAATCTCAAGAGTGAGAAAGAGAGGGTGTCTACGCTCTTAGGGTGACCATGGAGAATGAACATAGCCTTGCTCCAACAGGAGAGAGAGAGATTTGGAGGAGGTTCAGAGCACTGGCACTTTTTGAGTTAGGAATACACAATATAGGGTATATTTTTTAAACAAGAGTCTAATGTCACTTTAGGCATGTTTTTAGCTCTGAGGAAGGGGACTGGCCTTCGAAATACATAAGCCTCCCAACCGTGTGGCATTGGAGTAGATGACACCACCTCTGGCTGGAATTTTCGTTCAATATGCCTGCTTTTAATCATGTCTGTGAGCATGTCATTGTTTATGAGATTCAATAAATGGTTGTGGTGGTAATGCCCTAGGCGTTTGCACCCTCCTTGTTCTTTTGCACTGTATTGAAGATTACCCAATCTAAGGAGGGCTGCAAAACATTACTTGCCAAGATATCATATGAAGCACCCTTGTCTGAGTACTTGGAGGCAGAGGCGTAACTAGAACCTTCAGGGCCCCGGTGCAAGAAATTATGAAGGGCCCCCCTAACCCCTGGCCAGTGCGCTTCCCTCTTCCCACTGATCCTGGGGCCCTTTACTCCCATAGCGGGTCCCTTTATTACGGTACCGCAGCGGGACCCTTTGACAAGTTCTGCAGTGGGCCCCCTTTCTGCCATCTTCGGGCCTCCCCATGGTGGTGAAATGCCAGGGTCCAGTCACAATTGCAAACTTTGCAATCCTGATAGTTCTCTCACTGGTGTCAGTAGTTTTTCATTTTTATTTTTATTTTCTTTTTTTTACCATTTTATTTCTTTTACAATTTTATTTTTACATTTTTTTAGGAGCTTTGTTGGGGGGGCTTTGATGAGATCTCAGGGGTCTAAACAAACCTCAGCCATCAATCTCCATCTGTGTAGCCTCATCTGCACAGAATGAATGGACAGGAATAGCTGTGCACTGAGCCTCCCATCCATTCAGAAATGGAAGTATAGTAAACACAGTTTACTATGCTTCAGTTACGAATGAACCAATTGGTACCAATCACTGTTCATTCAGAAAAGGAAGGAGCCGGTAAATGACAAATTTTCCGACCCGTTTCCATCTCTCCATCATGACACATCTTCTACAGCAGCTGGCAGGAGAGAGGAGGGGGGAAGACAGCAGCTCTGTTGGGGGGGGGGGACTAGGGAAGCACACAGGGGCCCTGGGAACAGCAGAAGACAAGTAAACTGGATGGAGGAAAATGGAGGAGATTGGGTCCTCTAAATACCATCCCTCCTATTGTACACGGGAGGCACACGGACCCCCTGGACCATAAGGCCCGGTTGCAATTGCAACCCCTGCAACCCCTATCGTTATGCCCCTGCTTGGAGGGTTTGGAGTTTCCAGTCTGAGGACAACACAACACACAGCTCACACTCAGTACATTGACACAGTTCACACATTGGAAAGGGACAATACACAGTTGGAAAGGGATTGCGCAGATTTAGGAAACTGTAATGCGGCACTCATCTATTTCATGGCATTCATTTAATGATCTCTTCTTACACTCACTCATGTAAACATTTTTCAAATACCTGAAGATAAAAGCATGAGACCCGTTGCGATTGTCAAGGAATGCTTCTGTTGTAAACAGTGGGTGTTCCACAGCAGTGTAGGACTGAGATTAGTGTTCCAGTATTGTCATTTTACTCATGATTCTTCAATCAGATTCTGCCATACTGGCTCCAACAAACAACTCTTATGCTGGTGTCACATAAGGCACCACCTTACCAGATATGGGGTCATGGTAGGAAATTCTACTGTGAATAATGTACTAGAGCACAGTATTAGTTGAGTATTCTTGCCTAATGAGTTTATTGCCAGTTTAATAGCTGTAAATCATCCTGTTTGTTGGATGACAGCACTAACTATATTTTTGTGCAGTGGGGTCTGGATATAAGCAATGTAAACTCCCTTAGATTAGTGTAATTTTGTAGAATATGGATACTTAATGCACGCTGTGAAAAATATGTATATCTCTGTTTAGTATATAAATTTAAAATATGGAAGAGCAAACCATAACATTTATTGCATATGTATACCATACTTAGTTCCATTAATTCTCTGGTAGTCAGCATACTGCCTATCTTCAAGTAGCTTTAATAACATTTGATGCTATATATAACTGTAATAGAGAAAATGTGATTTTCATACACAATTATGTGCCTAATAAAAAAAAATCTGTTTTGGGAATACAATATTCCGCATTCTAATCCACCAGTCCACTGATAATTAATACTACTGCAATTTTATATGCAAAATGTAAGACTATAAATAATAAAAAGGGTCTTTACTTCCCTTAACCCCTTCCTCCAAAAGGACGCACGTGTACATCTGTATACTGGGGCCATGGCTGCAGCTACAATCATAACCCTGGTATTGTTTTTTCAGCTGGCGATGCTGAAAAATGTAAAAGTAATCTGAGCAGCTAAAAATACACTGGATTGCTGTTACATGTGGCGTAAAGGGGTCCCTCCCTTCCTTGCCCTCCACTTCCTTTCTGGGCTCTCCTGTCCCACCAGGGAGCCCAGAAGTGAAGCTGGTAGTTCTGCTGGCTTACCATAGAGATGACTGAGGACCGGAACATCCCTGATCAACTCTATGGTCTAATAAATGGGAAGCAATGAGTATTTTGTCCCTTCCGGTTTGCCCTAATGTAAACAAGCCGCTACCGTTCTGTGAAAGCAACTGATCAAACCAATCTTGGTTTAATCAGATGATTTTAAGGGCAGAGGAGAGATCTGGCGTCTAATAGACCTCAGATCCCTCAGTAAATAGTACCTACCACTGCCCATGCTATCACAAGGGATGTTGTTTATCCCTTGTAAAATCAATAAAATTGATAAAAAAATGAAAGAGACTGTGTAAATTAAAATAAATAAATAAATAAATAATAAAATAAAATCAAAAATGTAAGTACTTCCAACCCCCCATGCTCACACGCAAAGGCAAACGCATACGTAGGTCGCATATGCATATGTAAATTATGCTCGCACCACACATGTGAAGTATCTCCATGAACATCATAGCGAGAGTAATAATTCTAGCACCAGACCTTCTGTGTAACCCTAAACTAGTAACTTGTAAAGGCTTATAAGTACCGTGGTTTGAAACCAGAACCTGTAAAGGCTCATAAGTATCATAGTTTGAAAATTGCTGCCCAAAAACTGTGTAACATAAAAGAATGCAACACCCACCATTTTAATCTCTGGTTTTACCTCTAATTTTATATCACAACTTGATTTATAATATACTGTCAAAAGTATTGGACTGCCTGCCTTTACATGCACATGAATTTTAATGGCATCCCAGTCTTAGTCTGTAGGGTTCAATATTGAGTTGGCCCACCCTTTGCAGCTATAACAGCTTCAACTCTTCTGGGAAGGCTAGGTCTAGAAGTGGGTCTATGGGAATGTTTGACCATTCTTCCAGAAGTGCATTTGTGAGGTCTGGCACTCATGTTCGATGAGAAGGCCTGGCTCGCCGTCTCTGCTCTAATTCATCCCAAAGGTGTTCTATTGGATTGAGGTCAGGATTCTGGTGCACTGGTCCAAATCATTTGGTGGAGGGGGGATTATGGTGTGAGGTTGTTTTTCAGGGGTTGGGCTTGGCCCCTTAGTCCCAGTGAAGGGAACTCTTAAGGCCTCAGCATACCAAGACATTTTGGACAAATTCATGCTCCCAACTTTGTGGGAATAGTTTGAGGATGGCCCCTTCCTTTTCCAACATGACTGTGCACCAGTGCACAAAGCAAGGTCCATAAAGCCATGGATGAATGAGTTTGGGGTGGAGGAAATTGACTGGTCTGCACAGAGTCCTGACCTCAACCCGATAGAACACCTTTGGGATGAATTAGAGTGGAGGCTGCAAGCTAGGCCTTCTCATCCAACATCAATGCCTGACCCCACAAATGCACAAAAGGTGGGCCAACTCACTATTGAACCCTACGGACTAAGACTGGGATGCCATTAAAATTGATGTGCGTGTAAAGGCAAGTGTTCCAATACTTTTGACAATATAGTGTATGCATATATGGAAAACAATATGTACACTTATTTGCTGCTTTACTCACACCCAATGCACAGAACGGAGTACAGGTAACTGAGTGGGCTTAAGTGAAATGTAACTTTTCCTGCAGAGTTAAATAAAATCAGATTAATTGTGGATAAGTAGAGGATCACAAGATATCTATGAATTTTTGTGAGCTGCAAAATGAAGTCATGGATTGGAAACCTGCTCCCATAAGGGGCGGAAAAGCTGACCAGGATTTGCAGCAGTAGAGTAGATGGTGACGAAAGCCACAATGTGGACACACAGAGGACGACTTGGCTGGCTGTTCGTTAAGGCCACATTCACACCGTCATGAGTTGAAAGTGACGTGGTTTTGAGGGCATGGTTTTGATGCCATTTCAGGGAATGCCTGTTCAAACCTGAGGTCCATGGACCTCAACTCGCATGAAAGTCGGACCAAACTATTGCAGGGACTACTTTGAAGTTGGCACGACATGAAGTCGTACAGATATGAATGGTTGTCATTGAAAACCATGGGGAACGACTTGTCATGTGACTTTGCAGTCTAAAGTCGCAGGACAAGTCGCACAAGTGTGAAAGGGGCCTTAGTGACGTTGAGAACCCTGCGAAGGGCTGAGGTGCAGGGTCTATGACACTGCCTGATCTTCAGCAGAGCTCCTGAAGATGTTGTCCAGGTTGCAGTCCTCGGACTTACCCGAGCAGGCCGCAACCAAGAGCTGGTGAGATTCTCTTGCCGCACTGAAGTAGTGGGTAGACTGGGAGACAAGCAGAAGTAAATGAAAACACACTGAGACTCAGGGGAGTAACACAGGCATGGAATACAGGTGGAGGTAACATGGGCTTGAAAGACACACAGAAAGACAGGACACTGAAAGGAAATCACTGGATAACTCGGGTAGAAAACATGCAAAGGAACAGGAGGGAAACAGGCACAGGCACTGGGTACACAAGGCTGAAAACACAAGGGACATGGAAACACTACAGGGTAGCAAAGTAAACACTAATTTGAGTGCTGGAGAACACAGGGGGTCCAGCTACTAGAATGTGGACATGTTGCTTGAACACTGAGCAATCCACGCACTAGCCCTCTCTGGGAATGGCTGGGAGCCAACGGCTGCACCCAGAGGGAAAAACCTGGTGTTGGAGCCTGGAACAGGTGAGTGTGACAATTGACTTGATCCAGTTCAAATCTTAAACACTGTGCATTGACTTTGTAAGGCTTATCGTTTTGTAAGGCTTATCAGACCAACAAGTCCCCTATTGTTTTAAAAAGCCAGTGTGGTTGCTTTTGAAGTGCAGATCACTGTTTCAGTGGCCTGGATAATCTTTTCATAAATCACACACATAAGGTCCACTAGAAATATTATATTACAAAAAATGATATTACTGGTTAGATTAGGTAATTTATTAATTAGGGATGAGCAGAGTGATTTCATAAAAGTGTATTTTGTTACAAAATTACTGATTTAACCATCAACAAAATTTTACCTTGCAAGGGAACATTAACTTAGCCTAGTAAATGGGGTGGCATTCTGCTAATTCTATCATTCAATGATATGTAATCAAAAGAATATATTTTTTTACTTTTTTATTGAATGGGATTGGGTATGCTTTACAAAGTGAATTTTCACCATATTCACTAAGCTAAGTGAAAATTCCCTTGCAAAGTGAACATGCTCTGCTCCTTTATTAAAGCGGAGTTCCACCCAGAATTTTTTTTTTTTACATCATTCAAGTCTTTTGCCTATATAGACTTACCTTTGAAGGAAATTTTTTTTTATACTCACCCTAAGTCGCTTGTTGCTAGGTGGTCTCTGTAATCTGCCCCTATTAGGTCCTAGGCTCTTCTCCTCACTTCCTGCTTTCCCTGGTCTCCTGGGAGATGTGACTCATCATTTCCCAGGAGTCAGTGGGCTTTCTTGTACTGTAAAATCATGTTATTTCCAGACAGGAAATGATACGATTTAAGGTGGACCAAGATCGAGGGGTGCATGATGGTTACTCACCATGCACTTCTTTCAGGAAGAGATGCTAGGAGACTAAGGATGGGCTTCAGATGCCCTCACCTAAAATGGAAAAGTCCAGCAGTGAGAGAAATGAAATTTTGAGTAAAAAATACATGTAATTACTAGGCGGTTTGAAAGAAAGGAAACAAAAGGTTACATCTATTTAGTATTAAAAGAGTGGATGCCCTTTCCCAAAGGGCCCATTGCTTTTAATCATAGGTGCAACCTCTAGTTGCAGTTTGCGCCGTCCCCGTTGCGGGACCGGGGCTCGTAACCTCCCTGAGTGTCACTCCACACAACCGAAGGATGTGCGCCTCGCTGCCTGGACCATCTGGTCACAGTAAGTTCCCATTAGGGGTGCCCAGATGGGTAGGCGCTCACCTCCGACGTAAAAGACCTGCTTTTAACTGGGAGCCTTCTCTCCCCCACTCTTTTTTCCTTTTTTGCTATTTTTAGTATAGACTTTTGTGAACTTGGCCCCCCTTTTTCACTGTAGCTGGGCCCTCAGTTAATCAGTTAATTGAATGATTTATTGACTAGTTGATGGGTTTACGATTCTTGGTGAATTGGGCGACGGGTAACTACTTTGGATCCAGGCTGGGACTCCCTTTGGGGATCCCCGTCGTGAGGGAACCGATTTGGTTGTTGTATGTTACTATGTTAGCAACTTATGATATGTGTACCCTAGATCCCTGTATTCTATCCACAAGTTGACTCCTATAAGCATTTGTGAATATCATCTCAACTGATGCTGCCTCTAGTAGTTGCTTCTAAACGTAAGTGGAAACTACGCATTGTACTTTTTATGCTTGCTTGTTTTTGTTGTTTTCCTGACTTAAACTCTAATAAAAAATTATTGAACATAAAAAAGAGTGGATGCCAAAAAAAAAAAAAAATTCTGGGTGGAACTCCACTTTAAGTAAGCCCCATTATGAGGGTACAATTTACTTTGTAAAATAATAATAATAATTACTATTATTACTATTTTGTAGCAGCAGTTATAGTAACATTTTTATTGTTGTTTACTCTTATGGCTTTATACCTAACTGGTGCAGTGCTGGATTGCTCCAGGTTATTTAAGATAGAGAATCTGATCCTGCAAAGCAGGCTAAAAATTAATACAAATCCTACACTCAATCACACATGTTCTGTAACCAGACATGATTAAACTGTGACACTATAGCTAATGTTAACTAAACGATACATGATAGTATGCCTAGTTCTAACTCCCAGCTAACTCTTACTCCTTGAAGTATTTGCACAGCCCAGACTACTTTTTAGTGCATTTTTAGCTATTTTATCACATTGTAGAGATTTTTCTTCACTTCCTGTCCCAGAAGTATGAGTAATTTCCCCCTAAGGCAGCTAACTCCATATATACAATGGAGGAGTAAACTTAGCCTCCCAGTGACAGGAAGTATGCTATTTACAGGATTACATTGAAAAAAAAAATAAAGGGAAAAAGGCTGAAAAAATAAAACTAATTAAAACAATACATCAAAGGTCTGGAAAGCAATATATTTATTTATTGTTTTGGGGTTTAGGTACACTTTAAGACACCAGGGAGAGATGATACCTACAAATACCTCATTATTATCATAAGCATACATCTTTACCATCATTTTGTGTAACTTCCATGCCATGTGTGTATACTGGGGAGAATTTGTTGCTATTTAGATGGTTTTACAGGTTGGGTTTGCTGTATTATATAACAAGTGATTTTCTGTACAATATTTTACTATACCATTTTGGTTATAGAGATTGGTGGTGCAGCTTGTTTTGATGGAATTCTTCCTTTTGCATTTATTATTTCTAACTGTAGCACTAGGACCACCTATCCTGACTACACCAGACAGCCCAGACATGGAGACAAAAGAGAAAAGTCCCTGGCACAACTGGAATCATAATAACAATTTTTCAGTAAACTGCAGGCCCTGTGATACTGTTAGGAGTCCTCTTACACTGCACCATAATCACAGTGACACTATGGGGTTGATTTACTAAAAGCAAATAGACTGTGCAGTTGCTCCAGAGTTTAGTAAATGAACAGACGCTCTGCTGACTTCCATCATCCAATCATGTGCAAGCAAAAATGCTGTTTTTTGAAATTTTCCCTGCACTTGATTGGGTACTCTTTACAAAGTGAAGCTTTACCCCATTTACTAAGCTCTGGAGCAACTGCACTTGCAAAGTGCACAGTCTATTTGCCTTTAGCAAATCAACCCCTATGACCAGTCCTGGCTGCATCACATTCACAATAAGACCGACCTTGACTGCCCTTACAATTGGCATTATCCATCTGGCAGGTTGAAGTATAAAAGTTCAATGGATTCACCAGTGTAATGCCAATTGCTGAATACATGATATTTGATTAAAGTAGAAAAAAATATTTTTTCTCTCTTCTAGAAGATTTTAAATCTTTAATTAGGCTGGAGGCTGGTATTCAGCAAGATGACAGAGCAGCTTGGTATAAAATACTCAGCAAGTCAGGAAAGTGCTAGGAATCTATTATTAGAATGCAGTTATTATTGTTTTGTGTTTACTGGGCACAGAATCACAACTATAATTATACTAATGTGATGGATGTACAGAACTGTGCCCTATGGTTATTATAATTTGTATTCAAAGTAACAAAGAAAATACACATTGTTTCTTCAATGAAATGAATTTCGCTACTCAGAAAGTTAACATTTGGATTACAATGTTAAACAGAGACAACACTCAGATAATATCAATGTATAGTACTTGTCTGTTAATTAATCATCTATAGTAAAGAATCTAAGTAAATCCCTCAACTGTGTAATTAGGAATCATTAAGCGTAACTGTTGACATTAATTAAATTAAAATGAGTTTGTTATTGGAAGTTTAGATTTTTTTTTTTTGTGAATATTAAAAAGTAATTATTCTAAACCATGCACATTTACTGGAACACCAAAACATCCATTAAAGGGGAGGTTAAAGAATTGGCATTTTGTTGAGTTATACATTGTTTGGCTTAAATACCTAATTTATATTGCCTCTGTACACTAGCTGAGTACCACAACAAATTAGGCTACTTTAGATCTATAGATATTGCCATAAGAGTGGTCACATGATTACATCGCAAAAAGTTCCCAATGGCAGCAAGTGATATGGAAACACTACACACTGCATACATAGAATACGAGTCTGTACATGTATAAAACAGTAACCCCAGACCACTGAAAGGAAGGTATTCCTAATATTACCCAGAACACATTGCTACTGTACTAAAGTTAGATAGCCAACTCAATTTACTCTTAGTGCCCATTCACATAAGGGCATTTTGTGAATGCATAAAAAATGTGTACTTGCGGTGCCATTCATTGTTAATGGCACCCTAAATGTGGCAAGCAGGCATGAGCTTTTATGTGTGCAAACATGCTTGACTAATCGTCTAAATGCAGGGAAAAAAAATGCATGAAGCTCAGCTCTCAAAAATGTACTTGGGCTACTTTTGCACGTCTGTCACGTATAGGGCAGTCCCTATAAAACGAATGGGCTGCCCTATGCATGGTGCATGAAAACACACACAAAATCATACGTTTACAAAATGCTAAGTGTGTATGGGGCCTAAATTTACCTAAACCATGGCACCATATCATATGCACCTGTACATCAAGTCAGCTTTCTTATTGATCTATACAGTTGCTTCAGATCCAGCAGTGTTCTGCTATGCAAAATATGCCCCCTTCCACCTTCTCCTAAGCCCCGCTATTGACCCATTATTGTGATAGTTAGCTTCACAGGTTTATAATAATGCCTAGGATACAGGAGGAGGACTCGCCGAGGTATCAACAGAGGAAGCTGGATCAATATTTTATTTACTGACCCAGGATGCTAAACAGGTCAACTGACCTGATTTCCAGGAATCTGGATGTTTATGCCATCTGATATAAGGGGCAATTTTCCTGCTTTTTCCAGGTGGATTGCAAATTTGTATAATCACATGTCAACAGATTTATTGTTTTTGGGTATTTTACTGTCTTTTAATTGGTTTTAACATGTAGGAGGTGGGTGTGGGGGGGGTTAAGCACTCATCTTGAGTTGTCAACCAAATAAGGCTTTTTTGAATATATTATTTTGATTCTCTTGAATTCTTGTAGTATGCATAGATACATTTTTTCAAATTTTTTGAAGGGACACCTGAAGCTCATATGATATGCAGTATCTTGAATAAGAGTAAAATATACCTGGTTGATTCTGCCTTCAGCTGTCCCTCCCATGTTCTCTGTGTCCCCACTACAGTCTGAGATTGTGTAGACCAGCTGGTGTCATCTACAGGGGATGTTCCAGTTTCAATTCCCTTCTAAGCTTTTCATATCCTCCTTTTTCTTATCTGTGCAGCCCATATGACTATAAAGTCACACATGTGGGCATATACAATGGTGGTAAATGACACTGCCCTCCCTCCCTCCTCCTCCACGTCCTGCTAAACATTTTGTGGGCGGGATATAATATGCTGATTGATTGCATTCACTAAGAAACTCACAAAATACTGTTTTAATGTAAATCAGTGTTAAATATGAAATCAAATCAAATGTAATTGCTAATACCTGTAAAGTAAAAAATAATAAAAAGCCTTGGGTGAAAATGTTGTCTGAACAACGCTAGTGTCAGCCATCTTTGACTCTACCTATAACATATTAATGCACAAAAAATACACATTTGATGTTCAATTAAAATTTATAGGGAGCAGTAAAAGAGCCTTCTTGATTTTTAGAATTTAACATGAATTGCTCTTCTGAAACAGTTTTTTTAGTCACGTGACTGGCACAACACCAATCAGGGCTGTGCAGACAGACTAATAATCAGGGGCGTCTTTAACGCAGGGCAAATGGGGCAGCTGCCCAGGGCCCAGTCATTGTTGAGGGGCCCAAAACAGCTGCCCCTTGTCATGGGGAGCCCTGAACTGGTCGCACAGGAGAAGGAAGAAGCAAAAGTCCGGGAGGGAGAAGAGCTCCCTGACCACCAGAGAGGTGAGGAGCAGCAGGTACAACATACCTGATGCGGTGGCGCCACCCAGATCCTAGATTCTCCCAACCTCCTCACCACTTCCAGCTCTGACATCGGCTCCCCGAGGACCGGCGGGAGGCACATGCAGCCAGGAACTGGTTCCTGCCCTCCTCTCCACTCCCAGTTCTGTCAGCACCGCTACCAGCCCTCCTTTTCACTCCCAGTGCCGCAGAGGACAGGCAGATCGGACCCCCCCCCCCCCAGGACCAGTGGGAGAGGCATTCAGCCAGGGACTGCAACCTGCCTTCCTCTCCAATCCCAGCGTTGAAAGCACCGCAGAGGATAGGCAGATCGGGGCCCCCGAGGACTGGCGGGAGGAGCATGAAGTCAGGGACTGCCACCTGCCCTCTTCTCCACTCCCAGCTCTGTCAGCATCGCGGAGGACAGGCAGATCGGGGCCCCCGAGGGCCGGCAGGAAGAGCATGAAGCAAGGGACTGCTACCTGCCCGGGACAGTGGAAGGAGCAGAGCACTTCAGCCAGAAGGAGAATGGACCCTGCCCGCTGCTGGGCAGCATGATGAACATCCTATGGAAGGTACTGAGCAAGACACACACCTACCCACAGACAGGGCCAGGGGGTGCAGAGGAGGGACTGCAGACAGGGCTAGGGGTCTCTCTCAGACCCCCTCTCTCTCTTACCCCTCTCTCTCTCTCTCTCATCTCCTCTCTGACCCCTCTCTTGCCCCCTTCTCTCTCTCTCTCTCTCTCTCACCCCCTCTCTGACCCCTCTCTTACCCCCTTCTCTCTCTCTCACCCCCTCTCTGACCTCTCTCTCACACCCTTCTCTCTCTCACCCCCTCTCTCTGACCCCTCTCTCTCTCACCCTCTCACCCCCCTCTCTGACCATTCTCTTGCCCCCTTCTCTCTCTCTCACCCCCTCTCACTGACC
>BLSH010530463.1:942814-955148 GCA_018402905.1 Glandirana rugosa
GCACGACCTCCCTTCTGATCCCATCTCCCCACAAGCACTGCCACTCATCCCATCCCCACTAGCACTGTCTTCACTCATCCCACACCCCCGCCACTTATCACGTCAACCCCCTAGCTCTGCCAATGATCACACCTCCTTCCCTCCAGCACGGCCATTAATACCATTCCACCTCCACTGCCACTGATCACACACCCCCCTAGCATCAGCAACAAATAGGTGAGCAGTGATGATGTGCAGTAACCTCTAGCACCCAATCAGCAAGCAGAAATAATGTGCTGTGACCTCTAGCAACTAATCAGTGAGTGGTAATGTTATGCTGTAACCTCTAGCAACTAGCAGGTGGAGAGCAAAACTGCATGCAGGAGGGCCCACAGAAAATGTTTGCCCAGGGTCCAATCAATATTAAAGATGGCCCTGCTCATAATCTAGAGAGCATACATCCACAGAGTAATAGAAGCCCCTCCCAAAGGTCTTTCCCTGCAGATGCCAAAGAACAGGAAAATATCATGTGACCACATAACAGAGTTGTAGGAATAAGGTATTTAGAGGATTAAAAAAAACACAGTGGCATGATATATACTGTATATGGTTTAAGTGAATGAATTATTGCTTCTCTGTTTAGTATCACTTTAAGGGTTAATGTTTTCTGTTTTTCATAATTTATCATTATTTTTGGTGGGTTTTATTTGGATGGAACAGCAGTCCATCCTAGGAGTGATTTCATGATGTCTTTTGGCTCCAGTTTGCTCAAGCAAGGATGCAGCGGACTCAGAAAGAAAGCTGGAACCAGGGATCACATTGGCCTGCATTTTACATGCTCTGATTCAAGATTGTTGATAAGGAATAAATCTTGACAACTATATGGCTTGACCAGTGGACATCCAGATGTCTGGGATGAATACTGAAATCAAGATAAGAGCTAATCAGCAGGTAGGCTGCAAATGCTGAGATTTCTCAATTGCTGCCCTGCTCAGTCATAGTTGTCTCCTACTGGTCATTTAGGTAGTCATGCATTTCCTTTGTATTTCTTTATAGTCCTGTACCCCCACAAGTAATACTGTGTGAGTGATTTTTGCTTAAAATGCTGCTTCCAGCATTCATACTGCAGTGTCTTGTGCTGGCAGAGCTGAGTAATAATCACACCCTTTCTCACACATACATGCATTGCAGAGAAGGGGAGGACAGACCAGTCTGTGTAAAATACAGAAAGCAGTGGGTCTTTTCTAGTGCCTGTTGGCCTGCATAGTCCTACTGAGATGTTTTGCACAACTGCTGTAACTGGAAAATAGAGGTAAGATCAGGAAAAAAGCGGGGTTGTCAGTATAATGTTTATCTGACTACATATCTCTTTCTGAGACTTAAGTAGGGCTTTAAATATTTGGCAACTCCTCCACTATCAAGTAGATTTCTGGCTCAAACAAAATTTACTGGGTGGTTTAAAGCTCTTAACTTCTTTTAAAACCCAATTGCAGGTTTTTCCTACCCTTTGTGTTGTTGCCCCCATACCTCTTGGATCAACACGCACACACATACAGAACTTTATTTTTTGAAAAATTTATGAATTCATATAGGGGGCTGTTTATAAATATTTTCTCCCAAGATTCACACATTTTTTATCTGAATCTTCTTGGGTGAAAAATTAGTCTACTGTAAATGTTTTATGAATCTTGGATGAAATCATTGATAAATAGACTGCATTATTTTTTTGTATGGTCTTTGGTTCAGTAGAATGATATTGTGGGTCATCTTCCTCTGATGGTGGGTGGGTCCTAAATGCTGCAGGAAACGGTACCACATGATGGCATGGTGCTATTCTCTAAAGTATTTTCCTGTAAGTCCAAGGTGGCTTAACGATGTACCACCTGGGTGTAGGTTCTAGACACCCTGGTATTTTGGGAATTGGGTTGAATGATGCTGGAGCAGTAAAAGAAGGCTAATGCTAAAAAGCAGAGCAGTAAATCAGTGGGAGATAGCACTGTTCATTGGCTTGGTGTTGCAGTGAGCAGTGGCGGCTGGTCCACAGGGGCGCCGCCCCCCCCCCAGCCCGCACAATCCACCGCCCCCTAGCCTGCACAATCAAAAATCATGTGTCTGGCCATGCACTGTGTGGGGCACCAGACCAACGGGTCTCTACCAGGTCCGTCACCCCTTCACAAGCATGTGACCAGAGCCCGAGGCCCCAATTAGCCTCTTTTATGATGTCCTCGGGGAGCAAAGCACTGCGCCCCCACCCTCCCTGCCATACCAGCAAATGAACACTCTGCTTCCTGTCCCGGCCAATCAGAAGACTGAAGACTCAGAACCCAGAAAGAAGATTGGGCCAACACAGAAGCTGGGGGAACTAGGGGAGTCATGAACGCTGGTGGGCTCCGTCTATAGGGTGAGTGCGGACCTGGAGGGGCCCGCCCGTACCCCCCCAAAATCCTAAAGCACCATCTGCCACTGGCAGTGAGGGCTGCTTTTTTATTTCTGAAAGTTATAATTTTATTACAAAAGTGGAGTTGGGCTTTACCCTGAAATATCAATTTAGGGTGTACTGACTTCTTTTGTCGAAAAGTGTCTTATGCATGGCCATACTTTTTCACATCAGAATCAAATATGAGATTAGATAGTGGTCTTTGGTGAATTAGACAACAAAGGCAGCCGTTTATAATTAACAGCTAGCAAATAAAATACTTCAGATGCAATTAAATAGTTGAAAAGTGCCCTTGCAGACTGCATTCAATTATTGATAGCTGTGTTTTGGCAGGTTGCAGAGGAGAGTTAGATTATGAGATATTACAGTGAAATGACGCAACATGCAATGATATGGGACTAAAGGCTGGTAGAGGTTGTATCTGCATTTGCTGTGAAGATCAGCCAGTTCTGCAGAAGAGGAGGTCTCCTCCAATCAGCTGAGCAGGGAGTGAGGCCACACGCTGGCACCAGTCCCCACCCTGCATTAAGAGTTTTTCAGGACAAGGAGAGGGTGAGGCTCCTGCATAGTGATATATAGTCAAGGCATTGGCATGTAAATTAATCAGCCTTTTATCCTAAAATGCTGAGGCTTCTGCATCAACTTTTCATTACATGGACATAGAGACTCAGACAAGTATAGGGAGTGAGAAGAATGGTATAGGACCACTGAGGATACAGGTCTGCGGAGGGTTTTCTTTGGTCAGTACAAGCACAGAATCAATATACTGAGGGAAAGTTAATCGATATTAACCTCTCTGTGCCTGCGTCCTATTAACTGAGGCCTGTTCTCGTTTGCATGCTATAGTGCCAATACATTAAAGCAACAAACAATTTGCATATTGTACTGACCCACAGTTACCAATTGGCATTCATTTTTTGCAGACCTGAAATTGTTCCTTTTGTATTATATTTCTATTCTAAAACAATACTAATATAGATGAGCAAAAAACCAAGCAGATTCCCTGGAGGCGAATATTCACGTTAAATGATCCAATGTCTGCACCTTATTAATCTGACATTGTGCATACTTTGAGCATCTTTGACCTTTGAATGATTTCTAAGCCTCTCCTGTGCCTGCTTTTGTTTGGCATATGCAATCAGGAGTAGAAACAGAGAAGCAAATCTTAGCAATTACCATTTTCAGTGGCCATTACTAGGAATATGAGGAAGACACTGTTTCTCCTGACTGACATGGAACTGATATACTGCTGCATGGCTTCATTAACACATGAAAACATTTTTTTTCAAATACAAACAGTGTAAGTACCGGCATGTGACTTGGTATCTGCAGCTTGCATCCCCCTATACATCAGAGCTCAGACTGAGAAAAGGGAAATAAGAAGAAGCCAGTCATTTGTGCTCAGGTTCCAAGCTGCAACATGCTGGCAGTAAGGGGCGCATTGAAAGAGGTGAGAGAATAGACCTTTAAGTCATAGGCGTGCGCAGGGGGCGTGCCAGGTGTGCCTGGGCACCCCTTAATCACTAAATGGGATGCTGATTCCCCCCCACTGCCTGACAATGGCAGCTGGTGCCCAAATTGTTTTTTTATTTGGGGGGGGGGGGATGCACAATATTAAACAAATGTGCACACTAGTTCTAAAAATAGGCTGCAGGGGAAAAAAAATGGCAGATTATGATGGAATGTTGGCCATGGAGGAAGCTGTGCACAAGGACAAAAATGAGAATCTGTCCCCATACCCATGCTGTCGAGTGTAAACCAATATAATATTCTGATGCTGCGCAGAATCAGTACATTAAGAAAATGCTGCAGCGCAGCTTAAAGGGCCTGTCCACCCAGAACTGGTACTACGTTTTTGGTGGATGCTAGAGAGATAAATCGCCTGCCAGTTTCTTATTGTCTCATGGGTGCTACTAGTTATATACTGGATTTTCAGGGCGCATCGCTCTGTGCCCTGAGGACACTCTAAAGGAAGCCAATAAGGCTTCTCAGCCACAATCATCTGATGTCAAAAACATCATTATTCTCATAGACACCTGTGTGTCCAGCGCCCCGCTTAAAGGAACAAATTTTTAATTTTTTTTTATGATAACTAGCTTTGGGGGGGGGGCAGTGCCCCTGTGCCCCCTATTGATGGGCCACCACTGCTACCTGGGCTTCCCTTGTGTTGGCCACCCGCCTTGCAGTGCTGCTAGCTTCCCTTCTCTCCTGTCCCCCCTGGCTGCTGCGGGGGATGTTTCAGGATGGAGAGTGGGGTAAGGGGCTAGTAAATATGTAATTTACCAGCGCCTACCTTTTCTAAATGAAAACAGTGAATACACTCGCTCACTGTGTGCATTCATAACTGGAGCATAGTAATGCTATATATGCTTCAGTTTGTGAATAAACAAGAAGCCACTCAGCACAGAGCACTTCCCATTCATTCACTGTCCCATGCAGCTGAGGCTGCAGAGAAAGGCATGGGTGTTTGGACTTTGGGATGCACACCCTAATGCAATATGCTGCACACACCTATGTTTTAAGTGTTACTTGACTTCCGCCAAAAAATTCAGGTCTCCTACCCTGCTAGACAAAGTCTCAGAAATGGAAAGACAGAAATACAAATATAAATCCTTTGATGGGTAAAACAGCACCAATGTATGTGTTCTGCTGCCCACAATTTATAAGAGAACAATTTATAACAGGACAATTTAACCACTTAAGGACCGGAAGGATTTCCAGCTTTAGGACCGGAGCCCTTTTTGCGATTCGGCACTGTGTCGTTTTAACTGAAAATTGCGCGGTCGTGCAATGTTGTACCCAAACGAAATTTGCGTCCTTTTTTTCCCACAAAGAGCTTTCTTTTGGTGGTATTTGATCACCGCTGCGTCATTTCTGATCGCCGCTATAAACAAAAGAAGAGCGACAATTTTGCAAAAAAACCCAAATTTCTTACTTTTTGCTAAAATACAAATCCAAAAAAAAATATAAAAAAACATTTTTTTTCATCGGTTTTGGCCAATTTATATTCTTCCTCATATTTGTGATAAAAAAAATCACAATCGGTGTTTATTGATTGGTTTGCGCAAAAGTGGCCACGTTTACGGATGATGAGAATTCATTTCTGGGGTTTTTATTTTTTTTTTATTTTTTACTAGTAATGGCGGCGATCTGCGATTTTTAGTGGTACTGCGATATTTCAGCGGACATGTCGGACCATTTTGACACTTTTTTGGGACCATTGGCATTTATACAGAGATCAGTGCTATAAAAATGCACTGATTACTGTGTAAATGCCATTGGCAGTGAAGGGGTTAACCTGCAGGGGGCGCTCTAAGGGTTAACATTGTTCCCTGGGCGTGTTCTTACTGTGGGGGGACTGCCCTAGCTGGGGAAGGGAAGTGATCACACTTTCCATGTAGAGAAAGGCTGTGATCACAGCCCTTCCCCCCTCACAGAACGGAGGTCCGTGTTTACTTACACGGACCTCCATTCTTTCACTCCACGGGGGGGGGTATCGCGGGTGGCCGGCGGAGATCGAATCCACCGCATCCACTCCCTGGCCCTCCCCGGACACAGTGAGCATGCGGGCGCGCCTCCGGCGGCGATCCACGCTATCGAGCCACACTGTCGCTGTCAATTGCCGATCAGCCGTCGGCAAGCGGTTAAAAGAGGACTGACACTGGATTGTAGAGAGGGGGAACAGCAGAGAGAAGGTGACTATTAGGCCTCATATACATGGGCGTGTGAAAAAAAATAAGCAAAACGTCGGGCCCGACGTCAGGGAAAAATCTACGTTTTTTTTCCGGGGTTTTGCAATCTTATTAATGAGGGTAAATGCGTGTTAGTGAGTGTCGGCGTCAATAGGCGTTTTTTAAAGAAAATAACATTCCTCTGCTATTTTTTAACCTGAAAACTCCGGTGTCAAAAATGGCAGTTAACGTCAGTACGGCGTAAGTGAGTGTTTTGCCACATCAGCATCAAAAACGCCAAAATGTTAAAGCCTCGGAACACGCTGGCCATGGGTTCTACATTCAGCTCACTAACGCTGACGCCATCTACAGCTCAAAAATGTCTGCGTTTTTATGGGGCCATTGAATAACATGGAGAGCTAAAAATTGCTAAAAAACGTGGCTGTATAAAACGCCTGTGTGTATGAGCCCTTATAGCACAAGCTGCATTTTTTTTTGTTTTGAAATTGGCTATTTATTATTATGTTTTAGGCAGACTTGGACTTTAACCACTTCAATACCGGGCACTTTCATTCCCTTCCTGCCCAGGCCAATTTTCAGCTTTCAGTGCTAGCGCACTTTAAATCACAATTGTGCGGTCATACAACACAGTACCCATATGGCATTTTTTTGAGACAGATAGAACTTTATTTTGGTGGCATTTAATCCCCACTGGGTTTTTTATTTTTTGCTAAACAAACAAAAAATGACAGAAAATCTGGAAAAAAAAAAAAAACAATTTTCTTCGTTTCTGTCATACAATTTTGCAACCAAGTAACTTTTCTTCTTCACTGATGTGCACTGATGGGGCTGCACTGATGGGCACTGATAGGCTGCACTGATGGGCACTGATAGGCTGCATTGAGGGGCACTGATGAGACTACACTGATGGGCACTGATGAGGCTGCACTGATGGGCACTGATAGGCTGCATTGATGGGCACTGATAGGCTGCATTGATGGGCACTGATGAGGCTGCACTGAAGGGCAGTGATGGGCTGCTCTGATGGGCACTGATGAGGCTGCACTGATGAGGTGGCACTGATAAGCTACACTAATGGACACTGATAAGGCTGCACTGATAAGGAGGCACTGATAGGCAGCACTGATTGGCACAGATATGTTGCACTGATGGACACTGATATGCTGCACTGATAGGCTGCACTGATAGGCACAGATATGTTGCACTGATGGACACTGATATGCTGCACTGATAGGCACCGATATGTTGCACTGATGGACACTGATATGCTGCACTGATATGTGCCACTGATAAGCACTGATATGTGGCACTAATGAGGCTGCACTGATCATTAGGCCCTTGATGATCAGTGCCCTGATTATCAGTGTAAATGCCCCCTGTGATAGGAAAGCCGGTTATTAGCTTTTCTTTCCTCAGACACTGACAGTGCTGGGGAAAGGAAATGTCGATAACCAACATTTGTTTATCGTTTGTGATCATCTTTGATTGGACACAGCTGATCACATGGTATAGAGCCTACGTCATCGGTTCTTTACAGAGATTGGTGATGCTTTGTGTTCAAGAGAGGGAGTGGCGTGATGTGAAGGATGTCAGTCAGGATGGTAAAGCCACTGCCCGCTCATCAATCTGCTATAGGCCGGGCAGGAAGTTGTTAATATGTACCACTCATAGCACTAGAGCCTGCTGACTGCACAATTCCTGCAGCTACAGTATCTATGCGGCAAGAGCCCTTTCACATGGGCGATCCAAACAGGTCCACCTGTCAATTTTTCAGGCAGACCTGATCTGAAGGTCCATGCATGCCAATGGATCATGGGTGTAAAAGGAATTGTGTCCATTTCCACCCCCTACCTTCAGGTTTGATTGGAGGCAGCTGGGTGTAAACATACAGCGAAGTCTGTTCTCTTTGCTGCCCTTTTAGAGCAGAGTGGGGCTCTTTCCATGTCTGCTCTACAGAAACTGAGTGGACAAGGACCTGTCACCTGCTTCAATCAGCTGGTTATCAGTGGACAGATCCCCTGCTGATCGGAACAGAAGGCGCCCGTGTAAATAGGGCCTAAAGACAGGGTCATCTGAGTACCAGCTGCACTATTCAGAACATAAGCACAGCTGAATTATTTAGAGGAGGGACACAGTAGGGGTTTACTGGAGTCTAGTTCATAGGGCTCTGTATGGAGTCGCAAGCAAGGAGATGCCAATGGACTGTTTTATAAGTCCAGAATGCTCTGCATATAGCATGATAGAGGCACCCTGTCCTAAAGCAGAGCTACAACAAAACTTTTTTGAGGGGGTTGGAGTAAGGGAGGGTTATCAGGTTTTTTTTTACCATCAGTGTTCCAATGGCGAGATGTCCCAAAGCCAAAAAAGCAAGTGATAGGAAATTCTGTCAAAGTGAGGGAATCCATGGTTGTCACCAGAACGAGTGCACCAATTGAAAGATTTCTCCACTTTTCCTGTTCTGGTGACAATCCAAAATTTGGGAATTTCTTTCACTTTCACTTTCACTCTCAGTGATAATGATATATAGCAGGGATCTGCAATTAGCGGACCTCCAGCTGTTGCAAAACTAGTCCCATCATGCCTCTGCTTCTGGGTGTCATGCTTGTGGCTGTCAGAGTCTTGCTATGCCTCATGGGACTTGTAGTTCTGCAACAGCTAGAGGTCTGCTAATTGCATATCTCTGGTATATAGGATAAATATAGAATGTGAACACAGACAGCAATAAAAACCTGACAGGTGTTCTAATCCCTCCCCAATCTATCCAAAATTAAAAAAAAGGTTTGCCTTTAGTTATACTTTAATGTTAAGGTCATATAGTTTTTTTTTAGTCTTTTACAGTGGTGGTTGGTGGGTCCTTCTTTTAGGGGGCCGGAAAACAGCCAGCACCCCCCGCCTCCATAGCACAGCACTGACAGCAGCACCCAGCCACATACCCACATACCCCCCCCCCCCCCGCAGCGCAGCCTTGACAGCAAAAAAAACCCCACCACAACAGGAGCGG
This sequence comes from Glandirana rugosa, assembly GCA_018402905.1. Taxonomy (NCBI): domain Eukaryota; kingdom Metazoa; phylum Chordata; class Amphibia; order Anura; family Ranidae; genus Glandirana; species Glandirana rugosa. The sequence goes on from BLSH010530463.1 coordinate 951,924, forward strand.
TGGGGGTGCTGTGAGCGGTCTGGCACTTACCTGCTCGTGTGGTGGGCTGTGAGTGTGGGCAGCAGCGGCTCCGGTGTCTCCTCTTCCACCTAAGCACTAGGCATCCAATAGACTGATAGGCCTGAATGGTGGGGAGGAACTCTAGTGTGAACTCTAGTGTGAAAATAGCAAAACTTCCATTCACTACCATCACACAACTGGGTGGGATCGGGCAGTGCTCTGCGCCCCAAGCCCACCCTTTTTTGAAACCTGGCTCTAATCACGTGCTTCAAAAAAAACACTCCCCCCATTGAAATCCATAGGCCAGCGCCCTGATATGTAGATCAGATCAGATATGTAGATCGGATGCATGGATGGGGGGGGCGGCACCCATGTGCCCTCTATGGACAGGCCGCCACTGGTCTTTTCTCAACCAATTACATGTGTAGGTAGTGCAACAAAAGCTTCAAGAAGACAAGTCTCACTATTAGAAAGTAATACTCAAAAAGCCCACCCAATGTTCCCTTAAAATAAAATAACAGCGTTCTTCGGACATTTCAGATATATGTAGTTCCCTTTTCCCAGACAGAAAGGGAACCTACTTGCCCCCAGAACATTGATAGAATGAAGTTATTTTGTTTTCAGATGCTTCAGTAAAACTTAAGTCTTTTTGTGCTAGTCATTTTCTACAGTTTAGATTTTGTTTCTGTCTGTGGCCCCGGAGATTTTCCATGGAGATGTGGAGATCTCAGTGATATTGCTAGAACAGGAAGTAAAGGGAAATCTCTAACAAGGTCACAGCAGAAGTAAAACTGCCATTTTCAGTAGAGATGATGCTAGAAACTCTGTCTCATTCTTATTGCTGTCTCTGCCCTGTTATGGAAATTCCCTTTCTTCCATTGTCATCATCTCCCCAGACATCAGTAAGAAGCTGGCAGATGTTCGAACCCTTCTGCATGCAATTATAGACAAAAAATAGACAAATGACTTGAGTTACAATGGCTGACTTTATTAAATTGTGGTTTTCACGGCTCTAATAATTGTTCTTTCTTTTCTTTAACACTCACTGTAAAGAATCATCACGTTAATGGAAGTGGTATTTTTAACATCTCTATTCTTTGTCTTCCCAGTAACAGTATTTAGCTGGAACCTCTGCACCAATTTCTATTGGCAAAACAGTGTGCACATAATCCCATGGGTGTTTTAAATATGAAGGAGTGGAGGAGACACCATTTCTATTTTCTTTCCTAAAACTGCAGTGTGATCAATATTGTCCAATGATACTCTTTACAGTCACGGGAAAATCCATTCTCCTTACTAATGTTGTTGTAATGACTGCTGACATTCATTGCGGTGGGAGACTGACGGCTGTTCATCCTCCCCCTGCTACACAAAGACACTACTTTTGCCCTTTATATACTGTAGCAGCTAGGAGTTGGGAAGAGTTCCTGTGTTTGTCTGCAGATTTAGAATTCTAATACAGCATTAATGTAATGCAAATAGGCACAGAAAACAGAATTGGTTTAAAAACCTATATAAAGGAGCCATGCTCCCTTTGCTATTTTGTTCCTTAAGCCACAAGTCAATGCCCAACTCTGGGACATATTCTTTTAGCTAAAGAGGTCTCCCAGCCTTTAAAATTTAACAAACAATTAAACATGCCGCACAGGCTACAATACTCACCTTAACACCAAAGAAGTCCTCTGCAGTACCTCTTCTCTGCTACAAGATGTCCACAGTATTCCAACTGAATGACACCCAAAAAAAAAGTGAATCCAAGGTGTCAAGGCCTTGTCCGCTTGAGGGGGCATCACCAGGCTGTCCTGCATTCACTGATTATTGGGGCAGAGATCAGCACTGACACCATCACAACCATAGGTGTGTGCCAGGTGTGCCTGGGCACACCCTAATCACCCATAGTTGCAAACTGTCTTGAATGACATGCACATTATTCAGACAAATCTAATCCCCCTACCTCCTCCCCCCACAGTTTCAGGTGCTCCTGGCTCTTAAGAGGGCTACAGAAACATCCCCAAGCTGGACTCTGCCTCCTCCATGCTTTCATTTACTACTGCAATTAAGTTTGAGTGGGTGAGATGGGGATGCACCTAGCCTCGGAGATCGTGTCTGGCCCGCCTTCTTCTAGCGGTATATATATATATATATATATATACACACACACACACTCGTGTGTTTGAGCTTTGGGGTGCACACCCTAATGCAATGGGCTGCGCACGCCAATGATCACAACTCTGCTTCATTGAGGAGTGAGGACTATCATTAAGAGACCCTGCAAAATCACATGATAAGCCAGAAGACTTTGTAAAAAGTATAGGCATATAAAAAAAATAGCAAAACATACTGCCATGGACCCTTCAGGGAAGAAGGAAGGCATGTGTAGGTGCCCGGAGTTAGACCTTAAGGCTGGGTTCACACTGCTGCACTGTGTGACATCACATGTGATTCGCACCGCACTGCTGTGCAAATCACACGCAATGTCTGTGTGGTGCAAATTCAGCCATACATATGGCTGAATTCGCATTGCATTCGGACCAAAGTCGTGCAGGACCCTTTTTTTTGGTCCGCACCAGAATCGGATCGCATGGGTGAACCCACCCATGCGATCCAATTCCTGTCCGAATTGACAGTTCGCACTGCGATATGCGAATCGATCTGGGGGTGTCATTAACTTTGTATTGACACTCCCAGTGGTTTGCATAAGGCAGTGTTCCAGGGTGCGATGCGGGAACCCGCAGTGTATTTGCAGGGTTCCCGCATCTCATCAATGTGAACTGAGCCTAAAATGCGTGCGCGGGGGGGGGAGTTACTAAAGCTGGTGCGCACAGAATCTAGTGCAGCTGTGCATAGTAACCAATCAGCTTCTAACTTCCGCTTGTTCAATCAATCTTTGACAATAAGCTTAGGTTCACACTGACAGCGGGAATGAAATTGTGCGAGTTCAGCTGAGGGCGGTTTCAGAGACATCTGTGAGGGTTTCTGCACAGATGTCCATGGAAATCACACCCTGAAGTCGCCAAAAGTAGTACAGAAACTATTTTTGGGAATCGTTGCCTCGCCACAAATGCATCCATTCGGCCGGTGCCATTGCCGACAATTGCCACCGATTTGGCATGCAATTTGAAATGTCAAATCCCATCAATGTGAACCCAGGCTAAAACCTGGAAGGTGAGGTTACTATGCACAGCTGCACCAGATTGTGTGTCCACCAGTTCTAGTAAATACCCC
>BLSH010530463.1:955632-977626 GCA_018402905.1 Glandirana rugosa
GGAGTACGACACTTGGTACCGGCGTCGTACACTTGCGTCGGAATTTGCAAAATAAAATCAACTGTATCTGAGCATCAAACACTGAAAACGGTATTTAATTCATTTTTAATATTCAAAGCAAACTCACCCATCCATCCATGTCTCCATTCTTTATTTTACTGAAAAAAACAATTCAAAAAACACCCCTTAACATTTCTGGCTGCAGCCAATATGAGTAAGTATAGATGATTCATGTAGTATTTACCTGGAATCCATCTGCCCTTAGCTCAGGCATGCAGGCAGGAGGGTGTACTTAGCTGGGAAAGCCCCTCCTCCCCTCCTGCAGATAAAAAGAAAAAAAATGCCCTTGACAACTCCTGGGATATATGATATCACTTTGGCCTGGGCCACAATCTAGGAAGAAATTGAAGACATGTAAGAAAAAATAAAACGTTTAAGGCTGCGTTCACATGCTGCGGCCATGGTTCACAGCATGAGGTCCGGTGCGTTCCTGTTCACCGATTCAGGTGTGAATTAGGTCCGAATTTTTGCCTGAATTTGCACCTGAATCAGAACCAAAGACACAGAGGACTCTTTTTAATTTCGGACCACGGCCGCCCCAGAGCTGTACGAACCGGATCCATTGAGAGGCGGGCCCACCCTCCTTCCATGAGAATTAGATGCAGAGAAACCCACATCCAATTTGCATATGTGTGAACCCAGCCTCAAACAATGTCAAATTGCCCTTTTTTCCTGAGTGAGACTACATACACCTCACCCTCTATTCATCATTACATTGAGGGCATTGCTGTGTAGTTCCCTGATACCTGGGAGATTAGATATCATTGTTTGAGATTTCAGTTTGGTTCACATGACTTTTCAAGGACACTGCTTTCTGGCAAGATCAAGACTTTGTCTTAAAAAGCTAATTCAGCCATCACATCTAAGACGTGGGCTGCAATATATTACATTTTTGTTCTTGGGTTTAGGATTTTTCATTTTTAATAAATGTCTCTAGCTTTGTCAGTAGGATTTACTTTCACTTTCTGCTTTACCTGGATAAGAATTAACCACTTGCCACCAAATTACGTGCATGTACGTGATTGACTTCAAATGGTTATACCGGGATGATGCCTGCAGATATACAGGCATCATCCTGGTATTGTTGTTTTCAGCAGGTGATCAGTTCTTTTGTAAAAGCCACCCTAGGGGCTTTTAAAGGATCATCTATAGAGATTTTTAAATACCATAGTTTGTTGCCATTCCACGGGCGTGCGCAATCTTAAAGTGCGACATGTTAGGTATCTTTATACTCAGTGTAACACCATCTTTTATATTTTACAAAAAAATGGGTATGATAATGTGTTTGTGTGCATTCAAATTCATTAAAGTGTATTTATATAACCAGTTACTGACCGCCCGCCGTGGCTTGACGGTGGCAACTTGGTTCGATTTCGCAAATCGTGGCTGCGAGATTGGGCACTGTGTTCCAGGGGGGCCAGGGAGTGGGTAGGGCAGACTCTATGTCCTCTGGCTGACCGTGATTGTGCCACCGGAGGGACAGAATGGGGATCCGTGTATGTGAAGGGATGTGATCGCAGGCTCCCTGTGTATGGAAGCCGTGATCACTCCGCTCCCCCAGCCAGCCCAGCCCCCATACAGTTAGTAACACACACAGGGAACATAGTTAACCCCTTAGACCGCCCCCTGCAGGTTAACCCCTTCACTGTCAGTGACATTTACACAGTAATCAGTGAATTTTCATAGCAATAATTACTGTATAAATGCCATTGGTCCCAAAAAAGTATCAAAATAGTCCAACATGCCCGCCGCAATATCACAGTCCCGCTAAAAATCGCAGATCGCCACCATTACTAGTAAAAAAATAAATAAAAACCCCATAAATGAATTCTCATCATTCGTAAACGCAGCAAACCCAACATTTTATTCTCCAGTGCGTCTGCCAAAAAAATATATGTAATGTTTTGGGGTTCTAAGTACATTTCTAGCAAATAATATAGATTTTTACTTGTAAACAAAAAGTATCAGAAATAGGCCAGTCCTTCAAGTAGTTAATTCTCCTCTAATGGGACGTAACAGCAAAGCTAGAAACAAAGTCTGCTTTTTTTGCCATTTTCAAGCCCATTAAAGATTTCCTTAATTTCCTATAACCCCCAAAACGTAGTCATTGAGATAGGACGCGAGGTGGATTGATAAAAAAGATAGCAATAAAAATATGACAGATGGCTTAAGTTAAAATTTAAAGAAAAAAATAATAAAATGGCTGCAATTGTTGGACTCCCCTTCGCTTGTTGACAGACCAGTTTATTATGTTAATCCAAATCCAAAGGTTTAAATACAGAGACCACCAGATAACTATCGTTTTCAGAAGGATTTCCACAATGGCAGCCTCTGTATTTCTCTCTATACAGGTTTTCTTTGTTTAGCTCTCAGGGATTAATCGTATTTTTCTAAAACCCATGCAACCTGTTAAACCATGTCAGCAAATATGTGCTGTCACTATTCCATATTGCTGTTCTCCTCCAGAGATGTGTGTCCTCTAAAAGTTGAAGAAATACGCTTGCCATAGAGATGGATGTGACCCTGCACAGTCCGGTCATGCATCCTCTAGAAAAAGTGATTTCTCATCATGATGTCAATTGATTTCCAAGATAGTCCTGGATTTCATAGATTTGTCCTTGGCGGCTTTTGTTTCAGGCAATCTGTGTGTTGTCTTGAAACTGAAAAGGTAATTCCCATTGTGTACCTCTATTCAATGGAAGTTACAGAACGCAAATGAGCATTCCATTTCTGTTTTATTTTGCTTAATGAAAATGTGTCTGCATTTATTATTTTAAATTTGCTAGGCGTTATTGAACATAAATAATTTAAATAAACAAATATATAAATATATATATATATATATATATATATATACAGTATCTCACAAACGTGAGCACACCCCTCACATTTTTGTAAATATTACTTAGGGGTGTACTCACTTTTGTTGCCAGCGGTTTAGACATTAATGGCTGTGTGTTGAGTTATTTTGAGGGGACAGCAAATTTACACTGTTATACAAGCTGTACACTCCATACTTTATATTGTAGCAAAGTGTCATTTCTTCAGTGTTGTCACATGAAAAGATAGAATAAAATATTTACAAAAATGTGAGGGGTGTACTCACTTTTGTGAGATACTGTGTATACAAGCAAATACACACATACACACTGTACACATACACTGACACATTATATTCACATACATATTGTGTATATACTCACACACTGTGTACAGATACACACAGACACACTCAATCGCTTATCTCTATGCTCTTTGCCTGAAAATCATGGGGGTGGCAGTGCTGAGGAGGATTGGCATGATGGCCTGTGCCCTGTTTAAGGCCACCCTTCTAATGCTGTGTATATAACGAATGTGGCTACTATGTCAGGAAGCCATAGATAGTAAATAAATATATAGGTGGCAGTGGTGTCAGTGTCCTGAACTAACATCTCCCCTGGGTCAGGTCTAATGCAATCACTCTATTCTAAAAATGCAGTTTGCTAGAAACGTATAAGAGTTTGTAGCAGCATGCAGAGTGTAACTAACAATAAGAGATCTTTTTATAGAGCAGAGAATGTGACTTACACAAACATTCACTTGTGCAGAATCAATCACTCACATTTAAAATGAATGTACCTGGATGGTTCTCCACCAGAGAATGTTTGTGAAAATCACATTCGCTGCTTTATAAATGGACCCCTAAGAAATGCAACTGGTCACTTTTTTATATAAATGCTGTCTGTATTGTAGACAAATTTTGTAGCTCTGTTATGTTATGTTACCTGTGTCTGAAATCCCTGTGTAGATAACTATTTGCTTATAGCCAGGATCCAAACTGGGATGCATCTGGTTCAAAGTCTGGGTATTTGGTTGATGGTCCCATAATGGATAGAATATACTTGTTTGGTGGAATAAGATGCCAGCACAGGCTGATAACATACTGTTTTTCTCTTTGTCATGTCTACAGCTTCCACCAGAAGTCTACAGCGTCCACCAGAAGTCTATAGCGTCTACCAGAAGTCTACAGCTTCCAAAAGAAGTCTACAGCTTCCACCAGAAGTCTACAGCATCCACCAGAAGTCTACAGTTTCCACCAGAAGTCTACAGCTTCCACGTATATTTTAAGTGTATCAAACCAAGATCATTTGTTCCTTATAAACAAATTGAGTAATCTGCCATTTTTTCTTATTGTGTGACACATTGAGTGCACCCAATTTCAAGCTTGTATTCAACTTAATTTCCAGTATGTATTTATCAGTAATCAAAGCATCAGTCCATGTTGACACCTGCACCTACCAAAAGGATTGGTGGTGACAGAAAAATTACATTTCATTTTCAGTTCTCACTCAGGCTACAGTGTGATGTTTTTTTAACATTGTAATATGTGTCCAAATCATTTGGAGGAGGGGGGATTATGGTGTGGGGTTGTTTTTCAGGAGTTGGGCTTGGCCCCTTAGTTTCAGTGAAGGGAACTCTTAAGGTGTCAGCATACCAAGAAGTTTTGGACAATTTCATGCTCCCACCTTTGTGGGGACAGTTAGGGGGTGGCCCCTTCCTGTTCCAATATGACTGCGCACCAGTGCACAAAGCAAGGACCATAAAGACATGGATGAGCGAGTTTGGAATGGAGGAACTTGACTGAGGAACTTGAGTCCTGACCTCAACCGATAGAACACCTTTGGCATGAGTAAGTGCAGGGACTGTGAGCCAGGCCTTCTCATCCAACATCAGTGCCTGACCTCACAAATGTGCTTTTGGAACAATGGTCAAACATTCGCATAGACACACTCCTAAACCTTGTGGACAGCCTCCCCAAAAGAGTTAAAGCTGTTATAGCTGCAAAGGGTGGGCCAACTCAATATTGAACCCTACGGACTAAGACCTGGATGCCATTAAAGTTCACATGTGTGTAAAGGCAGGGGTCTCAATACTTTTGTTAATATAGTGTATGTTCCCAGTTAGCATGACTGCAAAGCATTTTCAGAAGGAGGCATAAGGAATGGAGGGCTCCATGTTCCTGTTATAACAGGTTTCCTTTAAGATCTGGATGATGGTTTGAACAGGTTTTCAGCAAACACTCACCATTGATCTACAGAGGTTAGTTCTTCCCTCATATATGTATATTAAGACAAATGACTATGAATTATGCGATTGGGTTGCATGTAAGGTCATCAGTAAAGCTTATCATCTACATAACAAAGACATAGTCCCAAAACTGATGTGTTGGCTGTAGCATGTCTGTGCTGAATGTGGAGGCTGGGCATCTGGTTGGAATTGCTATTAAAGGGGACTGCATGCACATGGTGAGCCAGTCACATCTGGTCAGTGAGCACAGATTTGTGTAAACGGATGGATATTACCTCATCAGTAATGGAACTGGGGGAATAACACTGTGCAATTAACCTAGGTTAGGGAAAGGATGACCACCTGAACCTTGCTGCATTTACTGATTACAGTAAAGTGATCACAAAGACACACACCATTTGCCTGATATACTGTACTCAAAGCCCACAGTGCTCCATGGTGATTTTTTGAATATATATATATATATACAGTTTCTCACAAAAGTTAGTCTACCCCCCACATTTTTGTAAATATTTTATTATATTTTTTCATGTGACAATACTGAAGAAATTACACTTTGCTACAATGTAAAGTAGTGAGTGTACAGCTTGTATAACAGTGTAAATGTGCTGCCCCCTCAAAATAACGCAACACACAGCCATTAATGTCTAAACCTCTGGCAACAAAAATGAGTACACCCCTAAGTGAAAATGTCCAAATTGGGCCCAAAGTGTTAATATTTTGTGTGGCCACCATTATTTTCCAGCACTGCCTTAACCCTCTTGAGCATGGAGTTCACCAGAGCTTGACAGGTTCCCACTGGAGTCCTCTTCCACTTCTCCATGACAACATCACGGAGCTGGTGGATGTTAGAGACCTTGCGCTCCTTCACCTTCCATTTGAGGATGCCCCACATATGCTCAATAGGGTTTAGGTCTGGAGACATGCTTGGCCAGTCTATCCCCTTTACCCTCAGCTTCTTTAGCAAGGCAGTGGTCATCTTGAAGGTGTGTTTGGGGTCATTATCATGTTGCAATACTGCCCTGTGGCCCAGTCTCTGAAGGGAGGGGATCATGCTCTGCTTCAGTATGTCACAGTACATGTTGGCATTCATGGTTCCCTCAGTGAACTGTAGCTCCCCAGTGCCAGCAGCACTCATGAAGCCCAGATTATGACACTCCCACCACCATGTTTGACTGTAGGCAAGACACACTTGTCTTTGTACTCCTCATCTGGTTGCTGCCACACACGCTTGACAACATCTGAACCAAATATCTAACATGATAACGACCCAAAACACACCTCCAAGACGACCATTGCCTTACTAAAGAAGCTGAGGGTAAAGGTGATGGACTGGCCAAGCATGTCTCCAGACCTAAACCCTATTGAGCATCTATGGGGCATCCTTAAACAGATGGTGGAGGAGCGCAAGGTCTTTAACATCCACCAGCTTCATGATGTCGTCATGGAGGAGTGGAAGAGGACTCCAGTGGCAACCTGTGAAGCTCTGGTGAACTTCATGCCCAAGGGGGTTAAGGCAGTACTGGAAAATAATGGTGGCCACACAAAATATTGACACTTTGGGCCCAATTTGGACATTTTCACTTAGGGGAGTACTCACTTTTGTTGCCAGCGGTTTAGACGTTAATGGCTGTGTGTTGAGTTATTTTGAGGGGACAGCAAATATACACTGTTATACAAGCTGTACACTCACTACTTTACATTGTAGCAAAGTGTCATTTCTTCCCTTTTGTCACATGAAAAGGTATAATAAAATATTTACAAAAATCTGAGGGGTGTACTCACTTTTGTGACATACTGTATATAAACACACTGTATATATATATATATATATATATATATATATATATATATATATACACTATATACTGCACACATATATACCATATACCATATATAGTATAGCACATAGCACATCTCATAAGGAGTGATTAAAATTTTTTAGGGACATCTCTGACCTAGGTAGCCAATATGGCTACCTGGAGGTGTTCTGTACACAGATGGTGCATAGAACGCCAATCAGATATGTAATTTTCTGTTTGTGTGATTGGCTCATTGATTTTCCCAGAAGTCTGCAATAAGATACAAATCAGATTTTCAGCATCCCCTGCAACAAAAATGTCATTTTGGTGAGATACTCCCAAAGAGAAAACAAATTATGATTTTGACAATGTTTATAAATGTAAAGTTATGCACTTGGGTGCTAAGAATAGGCATGCATCATACATACTGGGGGGAGTACAACTGGGGGAATCAATGGTGGAGAAGGATCTAGGTGTTCTGGTAGATCATAAGCTTAATAATAAGCAAGCAAAGCCCTTTCTTGTATTAAGAGCAGGTAAGTGTAACATGTTTGTTATTTAAAAAACAAACAAACAAGGCTTTTCTATTACTTTAAATAGTTTACCACAGCCCTCTAATCACCTCTTTTGCTGGGCACCTTGGCCTGTTAAAAAAAAGTTGAAAAACAACAGATGTACTGGTTGGATCACCAAGCGATAACATAGGAAAAAAACAGAAATATAAAGCTGGTCATAGACAGATCTAAATTCAACTAGTTCAGAAGTGACTGTCTGAAATTTGATCATCTCTCAAATGATAGACATCTGTTGGAGGAGGATGTTGTAAAACATTTCTCCAACAGCGGCTGTATGCATAAAGCAGCTGGTCCCGCTGTCAGAATACAAAGTCCTGGTGGGGGATTCCTCCATCCACCTTGCTTGCGTGTTGTTAGTTTTCTTTGTGCAGCCAGCTGGCTGAACGAAAAAAAACAAAACCTTCCTATGGCCAACTTAATGCAGATACCACATCTTATCTTCAGCATACAATACATAGACCCAGACCCATACATTCCGTGTTCATCTTTTGCTTTAGGGTTTATTACTGCTTTATTTGTTTGTGCTCATGGGAATATTCAGAATTTACTTGATGCTGAGGTGTAACTATAGACACAGCTGTCTAATTATCTGACGTTCTCAACACAATTAAGGTTTTTTTTTTATGCATTTTAAGAATTCCTGTAAGACATAATTAGCAAGGCCAAAATCATCAATACAAGTTCTGCACTTGCTGTGATGGGTCACATTATTATTTATAAGGATCCTTGAGGCATCTCCAGAAACCAAAAGCAGAGTTCAAAGGTCAAGTGTGTCTGTAGCCATTAAGTATAAAGCTTAAAAGCTTCTGCCAGGACCATGTGACAGTAAAATGTAATGGGCAGAATTTTAAAGAATGTCACTTAATGCAGCAATGTCAGTGACCCAATGAATGTTCTATCAATCATCCTCACTGTCACAAATGTTTTTTATTATTAAACAAATTAGTTCTGTCACCACATTTACTTAATTATTTTAACGTAAAAACAAAATCAGGTATAGAAACTTGCCTGCAATTGGTAAGATTGTTTAAAAAATGGGTTGCAGTTCTCCTGGGAACCACTACCACTGTACAGTGCCACTTTTCAATGTAAAGTGCTACTGGGGATGGGGTAGATGTTGTACAAAGCAAGGTCCATAAAAACATGGATAAGCGAGTTTGGGTATAGGAATTTGAGGGGTCTGCAACCAATAGAACACATTTGCTATAAATTAGAGTGGAGACTGAGAGCTTGGCCTTCTCATCCACATCAATGCCTGACCTCACAAACGTGCTTCTGGAAGAATGGTCAAATATTCCCATAGACACACTCCTAAACCTTGTGGACAGCCCTACCATAAACTTTGAAGCCGTTATAACTGCAAAGGGTGGGTCAACTCAATATTGAACCCTACGGACAAAGACTGGGATACCATTAAAGTTCATGTGCGTGTAAAGGCAAGTGTCCCAATACTTTTGGCAATATAGTGTATGTAAAAGAATTGTGAGGTTATTCTGTGTTTCTATCCAACATCCTTAGTGAAATTGAAAAATACACTCGCACCAGGAATTGGGAGTATACAAAAAGCGCTTGACAGGATCAATGGGAATACACAATTAGTAAATAAATTCAAAAAGCCTATATCAACTATGTGCAAAATTCCATTTAGATCAAATCCATAAAATTTGTGCAAGTATCAAATCGACATACTAATTAATATACCATGATTCGCTATTGTGCAAATTGGCAATGTGCAAAATAAATTGTGATCAATTTTCAATAACCACTGTATATAAATAAGTGCAAAAAGTTCTGTTCAAAACAGTCCCAAAACAAAGTCCTTTTTTCAATATGCAAAAGGAAGTAGATATTCCTCCTTGTGTCATAAATAACTCCACTGAAGAGAAGAAACAATGAACACCCAGAGGGAAATGAACACCATGTCGGAGGGTTAAGTAAAAGTCCACACTCACCAGACGTAGTTGATCCCCCCTGCCTTATGACAGAAAAGAGCAGAATGAGCTTATCGGGTCTCCAAAGACCTCCTGGCATCCACGGACCGGTGCCTCTAGGATCCCCCCGAGCTTCTGAAGACGTCACGTATTGATGACGAAACGCGTCAAGCTGAGACGCACGTTGCGCTATTCTATGCTCTTTCGGAATGCACGCTGACTCCGAGAGGGTCCCGCTGCTTCCTTCTGTTTACCACTTATACAGCAGTGGAGTTATTTATGACACAAGGAGGAATACCTACTTTCTTTTGCACATTGAAAAAAGGACTTTGCTTTTGGGACTGTTTTGCACAGAACTTTTTGCACTTTATAGATCACTTATTTATGTAAGGTGGTTATTTAAAATTTATCACAATTTATTTTGCACATTGCCAATTTGCACAATAGTGAAAAATGGTATATTGATTAGTATGTCAATTTGATCGTTGCACAAATTTTATGGATTTGATCTCAATGGAATTTTGCACATAGTTGATATAGTTTTTTTTAATTTATTTACTTATTGTGTATTTGCATTGATCCTGGCAAGTGCTATTTAGTGCACCAAGGTGACACCTTTGCACATTATACATATTTTTAGCCAACATCCTTATATTGTAATCCTAACAAGGGTTCAATTCCCCCCATTTTTGAGACTTTAAAGGCTGACATTAAGAAATGTTTTTTCACATAATTAAGTAAACACAAAATGCAGTAGTCTCTGTGCTTATTTCTTCTTATACATGCAGAGATCACATAGGCACGGAGACATTTTAGAATCAAAATAGCTTCTTCTTCTGGGATAGCTCTGCAATTGGTATGACGTGAGCTATGGTAGAAACCATAACATATTAGAACATCTAAAATTGCATATCACAAAGTAGGGTTGCAGAATATGTATAGTGTACTTACAGAGTGTTCTTTATTCACAGAGTAGGAACAAACTTCATAAAAATAGATAAGAAAATGCTATTGCCATCACCTCCAACAAACTTTTAAACAACCCCAACAATCAATGAATAAGAGGGGGAGGGGCTTTTTGGGCAGGTAGTCCTCAGTCCCCAGAGCCCCAGAGGTGAAAATTGAGACCACCTAGCACTGACATAGGGATAGAGATGTAAGATGTATTAGGGTGGTCTAGAAAAATTGTCAGGCAGAAAAAAAGGTATATTTGCAGGGAATGACCTCCAGATATATATAGAATGTCCAAGGCAGAAAACAATATAAGTAGGTTTTCCTGGAAATATCAGAAGATGTCAATAGAAAATAATAAATAAAGAATATGGGCAGTATACTAAGGTGTAGTTATTATTTATATTCAACAGACAGAGATATTAGTGCTAGGGATTGATAAAAAATATTGTAGAGAAGGTTCACAGGATAATCCCCTTTAGATATGCATGGTGGGATAGGTCAAAAATTAAATAATTGCTTTGCTGTCTGTAAAGAAAAAAAATAGTTCAGTATCAGAAGGTTTTAACTCCTCTCCTCTCAATCCAAGCAAAAATGGGTAGTGTGGTCTCCATTTGCTTACTTGTGTAATGGGTAGACTCGGGTGCCACACCAAGATATCTGCCAGAGGTCATCAGAAGTTGCACGCGAGTCTACCCGTTACACAGGTAAGCAAAAGGGTGTAATACCTCTGTAAGTACAGTCTACTTACATACACTTCCTTATGAGCCAGGAAAAACGACTGAGGTAATATATAGCTGTAATTGGCTTCAAAAAAGGGTGGGCTCAGAGCGCAGAGCCCACCTATTTGTGTGACAATAGCAAATTAATATTCACTATTGTATTCGTGCCGAATTGGCCAAGAGGAGAAGCGACCATATTGACTGGGAGCAGGGAGGAGGTGCCAAGCAGGAGACGCAGGGGGAAGCCACTGAAGCTTCCAGTGATCTGGATGGGGTAAGTGCGGGGCTGATGGGCGGACAGGTGAGTGATGGGGGGTTTGTTCACCGATCGTCCTAGTGATAGGGGGTGGGGAGTTTGACCGTTGTACAAACGGGGGAGGTAGGGTGGTTTGTTTGCTGCTCCCCCAAAAATAGAGCACCAGCCGCCACTGCTCTCCATTGACCTAATCAAGTCTATTTATAGCATTGTGGCTGTAATGTAGAGCCTTTATAAGCACTGAATTTACACAGAGATCCATGTCAGGCTGCCATTGGTAAATATAAAAGGGGTTGATTTACTAAAGGCAAATAGACTGGGCACGTTACAAGGTGCATTTGCACTCTGCAAGGGCAGTTGCTCCAGAGCTTAGTAAATGAGGCAATGCATAACTTCGCAAAGAACACCCAATCACGTGCAAGGACTTTTTTTAAAAAGATGCATTTTTGCTTGCACATGATTGGATGATGGAAGTCAGCAGAGCTTCTGCTCATTTACTAACCTCTGAAACAATTGCTCTTGCAAAGTGCACAGTGTATTTTTCTTTAGTAAATATACCTCAAAATGTACATACGCCATATTTACTTTATTTACAAGAGATAACACAAATTTTGTATTTTTTTTATATTTTGTACTAAGCCTAACAAAAAATGCAAATCTATAAAAGAAAAACACACTATAGAATTCATTTGATGTCACTGATTCTTATATTGTGTTTAGCTTATGCTCAAGAAGAGAATTCCTTCTCTACATGTCTGATAAGATGTGATAAATGATCAGCAGGATGTAACAATATCTAAATGGTTTACACTGCAGGTGGGGAATGCCAAATACTCTGCTGAGAGACAGTTAAAGCTGTTTGTAAGGAGAAAAACAAATGTTATCAAGCAATGGATCACAAACCAGGAAAACCAGTTCAACGCAACAATGTTTTGCTAAATACAGTATTTGGAAGTAATTTTAAAGCAGAGTTTTACAAAACAAAACCTTTGGTTTGGGTGGCGGGTGATGATGGCTGCGTCAGCTTAGAGTAAAGCTGTCCTCAGGGGCTATATACATTTTTGCAATTAAAAAATGCCTTCTTGCTGAGTTGTATTTGCATTTTGTCTATGTTTGCAGGGTATGTTGTACACAGTATAATGCAATATCTCTATATATTCATCCCCATAAAAAATGTACTCATCTAAAAGGCCTTATTTTGTGCCAGAATGCCTACCAGCACCTCCAGGCCCCAGTCACAAAGCCATGACCATCCATGTTTTATTTTCTTCTATGTTAATTCTTCTTCTTTGCTTACTTATGCAACTGCCAGCTTTGTTCTTGGCCTGCCCACCACATGTCAGATCTGTATCTCAAAGTTAAGGAGGTATTTCAGAGAATTTCCCTTGCCTCTGTGCTACAGGCCTAACAGGACAGAAGCCATCGGCTATATAGATGACATATAGAAAGAGAAAAAAGTGGGTGGTTGCGCCATGAAAACCCAGGGCAGATGCAACACAATGCCCAAGGTTGGGTGAGTACAATCCTGGGAGGGGGGAATTTGTGCTGGAGGTGATTTTTTCATGGGGGTGGGGGTAAATTGTTACAGGGTGCAATCTTGGCATAGGAAACCTTACTTACTATTGACCTCTACTTACCTGTTTCCCCTGCATGCTCTGCGTTACTCATGACCTCTGCACTCTGTGTGTAAAGCACTCCTGACCCCTGATCTCTGTGTTTTACGCACTTCATTTTTGGGAGTGCACCGCTCTACACATGTCTGTTGGTAAGGTGCATTGTCTGTCGGAACTGTTTGAGTTACTGCATCACAACAATATGAATCCGGCCTAAATGACTGTTACCAGTCACTATGCATCAGCTTATACGTTTATAATCAAGTAAAAGTTAATTGGGAGGGGGTTTTGTTTAACAGCATTTTATTATGCATAATGAAATTTGATATCCTTTATGCAATACCCCTAAAATATAGTGAACATTCTTTTTTTTTTTATTATTCTTCCATTATTATTTTTCCAATCAGTACACCTAAATACAAAACATTTTTCATTTCACTTATTCATTAATCAATAATGCAAATTCAATAAATTCTGAGAAATTATGTAACCCAATATCTGAACTCTAATATTGAAACAGCTCCTAAATTCTAATTTGTAACACCCTAAATTTGCCAATAAAGGGTATCAATTCAAAGACAAATGTTCTGTAATTTTTATGGCTGTTTTAGTTCCACCCCACTGCTTTCCCTGGAACCTCCTACCTGGCATTAGCTTTTTTTTTTTTTATTGATGTAGCATCCTCGAATGTGCTATTTGTGTAGTATAGGCAAATGTATTTGACTCATGGTAAGTGTGAGTCTGGAATCTGGGCCTGGGTTTATTGCAGGTCAGAATGGATGACTTGGACATGCAGGTCTCCAATGCCTTCCCCTGGTTCTGGAAGTAAGGAGAAACTTCTAGAAGTTAGAAGGTACAGGCAAGAAGGGTTGATCTGCATACTTAGGGAAACTTCACCAATCCTCAGGCAGAGGGCCTGGCAGGGTGGCTAGGCCAGCCCTTAAATATGGATGAGTCATGCTAGCAGGAACGTTGGGTGGAAGATGGAGTGCTGAGGAGGCTGTTGGTGGCCTAGGAGGGGTCTCCTAGGTCTAGGGGAAACCCCAGCCCCAGGCTGGGCTCGGGCTGGCACAGAAGGATCCATTCAGCAAAGCAGTTTGATTTGGAATCTTGCCTGAGAGTAGTGGGGGCAAGGAGGACAGAGTGAGTACATCAGCACACCCAAAGATTTTCAAGGGGAGAGACTGCCACATGTAGCAAGCTTTCTAAAGGGCAGCGTTGTGCTTAACCCTTTTATCCTTGCCCTGGGAGATCTTCAGAGCAGCCAGGGGCACTGGTAGTGCCTGCAAGCAGTGTAGCTTGGAGCCGTTCTACATTAGGAGAGATGCAGTTTGCCTCATCTTTTAGTGCTCTTTCCAAGAGGGGCTTAGAGCTCCTATTCTGTAATTAACTTTTGCTACTAACCTACTAAGGACTGTGTAAGGAAAGGAAATAAAGCAGCTCAGGATCTTTTGGTACAGAAGAGTGAAGTTGTCCCCTTTTTGTTGTTTATTAGTTTCAAGTTGGGTATCGCATAAATCCCTTCACCCCATCCAAGTTGTTATACCTAATAACACATCAAAAACAAAGCCAAGGGACTGACTTCTTGTGTTTGAATGTAAGCGGAGAATGCGTGTTGCCTGGCTGTGCAGGAGTAGTTGGGCCAGACACCAGCAGCGGGTAGTGCTACATTTTTATTTTTAATTACCTTTTCCAGATGTCATCTGGTTGGTCATGTGGCACTTAGGGTCCCTTTCCACTTTGGGCCCTTTTCAATGGTGGATGCTCCTTGATGCAGAAAGTGGCACTGACATAATATTATGTGCATCAATTAACCCAAAAGACTGAAGACAAAAGTGCCGGAAAGGAATTGAAGTGGGCTCAGCACCAGAAATTTGGTGAGAATTGCAGCAAGAGCTTTTTTGTTGTTGTTTGCACTCTACTGTATCCTATAGCAGTGGATGTTTTATAAGATGTGTTAGATAATAACAGAAAAAAGACGTTTGGTTGCTATAGGTTACTGTATTCTATTCTGCATTGCCTTAATATATACAGTTTTTTTTACCTTATATGTGTTATATTAAACTATTGTCCCTTTAGGATAAATGCTCTTTTCAATCCTTTGGGCTGCAATTTGAAAACTATCAAAAACTTTTTTCTGCTTCTAATATCTAAGATGCAGTAAAACATACTTGATTCTCAGTCGATGAGATCATTCTTCTCCGCCTCCCTCCCTCCGAAGGCAAGCTTTAATGAAGTAGTGTAAATGCTTTTCAAAGATAAATCACCCGTCTCCCATCTCACAGAGCATTTAAAATTTTCCATGATCTGCTTAACAAATTAGATCCTTCAGCAGTGAGCAGTGAGATCTGTGATGCACAAGTTTAGTTGTAGCTGAAAAATGTAAATGATCTGTACTCTTAGGAAAAATAGCAGTATTCAAAGAAGGGATGCTGCCAGTAGATTCATTATGTTTCTACTTCTTATAACAGGACACACTTCCAGCAATATTATGGGTACATGAATTCCCAGTCTCAGCAGCTAAACTGTTGGACTAATTGAAAATCAACTAGCAGGGAACACTGACTTTAGCAGACAGATAAAAGTGTAGCGACCCTGCCCTAAGCAGGAGTGTCCCTAGCCTAAATTTAGTGTTGTAGCTAGGCTGTGGTCAGCCTAAGAATTGTTTTTGTTCTGCTTTCATTGCATTTTCCCTAAGATAAGATTATTTTTTGTTTCTTCCTGCTGTTGGGGAGTGTCCCTTGCAAAAGAGATAGAAGATGCAATAGTTCTAAGTTATGTATGTCTTCCTGGCCAACCACTAGGAGGTTTATTGCCATTTGTGCATGCTGGGAGAGGATATTAATATTTGGGGTGACTTTGCAGAAAGTTTGCCTGGGTAGAAGGTTGTGTTAGAAGGAGTTTTTCTGCTAAAGAGTGCCCTTGAGTGTCCCATACAAGTTGCTGCCGTTGGACATTTCAGGAAGACTGGTGGTTCAAGTAAAAAGATATTTGTGCTGCCTGAAGCTGCTCAACAGTTGGCAGTGTGCACATTGCTGGTCTTGGCTCAAAGGTTCTACTTTCTGTAATAATTGTTGCTGGAAGAAAGGCCTGGAGTCATTTTTGGGTATCCCGTGTTTATTGAGCCTTAATAAGCTGATTAAACATTCTAAAGTGACTGGTGCCCATATTCTTGTATCCCACAAAGATTCAAGGATTCTGTCCTAAGGTTTGAGAAGTCCCTATCTGCCTCCCAGGGGAAGAGATGATCCAGAAGCACAGCTGCCTGTTGTTCACAAAGAGAGGTGATAACCATCCTGAAACCTTGGGTACTGGTGGTCACCTTATTAAAGAAGGCTCAGAAAGAGCATAAACTGGCAGGATCAATAGGTATTAATTAAACCTTTACTCGACCAACACCCAAACCTTGCACAGCTACACTGACATAGCAAAAACAACTTGAATTGATTAAACCACTGAACAGTATATAAATACAAATAACCCAAATTATGTGAGCTTTGATTGACAGTCTCTGCAACACAAATAATGAAATGCATGCTAATTTTTCAGTGTGGCTTAATCCAAGAAACATTGAATTCTCCACATTTTTCATATAGTTTTTGACCAAACAGAAGCTATTGTTAACACGTGTCTTTGATTTATACAAATTGCAGAATTATATTTAATTTTCTCTATATCAGATTGATTGTCATGACCTAATTAAAAGCATTGATCTCTATTGTTTCGGGGGCAGATAATTATGAATCAAGAACAACTCCACTCATCAAAAATTCAGTTTTGGGTGGGATTTAGTGTATTGATCCACAAAAATTTTCAACCTCTTGATCTAATCTCAGAGTTACAGCTTTATCCCCATTCCCTCTATGGTTATGCCTTAACAGATCTATCCTAATGCAAAGTTTTGTCTTCCATCTCCTGCTTGATTTTGTTTTGTACGTATAAAGTTAATATAATTTGTGGATAGAGTAGGCAGTTTTTGTTTTTGCCTTTTCTGTCCCATTGGACCTTCCACCCCATAGATACAACAAGTAATGGAGGCCATCTCTCTAAAATGACTGTATTCTTCTTTTAAACAGTTGTCACCAGAAGTGTATCAATTAGAAGATTTCCTCTCTGTTCCTGTTTCTGTTCCAGTAACTTTGACTATATACACATTATAATGTCCCCAACTGGGAGGAGAGGTTGAAACTTCTGAGACTCTCTGATCTCAGCAGCATAACAACATACAATTATACCTGGGATGTGCTTAGTCTATTATATACTATACCGATTCATCTGTTTGGATGGGGAACCATCTGGATCAGACTACAGGACATTGGGATTTCCAGAAGGCAGTGAAGTGGAGTCAGCGGTGCCCTTACAGTGCATTAGCCTCTTGTTAGGCATGCACCGTACTGGACCCTAGACCCCCTGCCTTGTCCTTTGGCCCAGTACCAGGGAGTATTCATCAGAGGATAATCTGTAGTATGCATGAATGTAAGTGTGGGGCCCTGTTCTGCTGCATGTGTGTGACAACATTGTCCACTTTGTTTTTAATTGTTGGCGCTTGGAGGTATCGGTCATTCAGCCAAAAAGTTTTGATAATTGGCCAATTTTTTCAATAAAGTATTTTTTCTAGATAATATTACCGTGGTTGGTTCTCCTTATGTAACTTCTGTTCCTTGGGGTGACCCGTTTGGTTCACCTCTATGCTGGTTTGTGCACTGCATCTGATCTGATCTCTCTTTAGAACCACCAACACAACATGTATGAAAGCACACTAAATCTCATGCAATAGTTCATTTCCATGTTCTCCCAATCGTCTTCACTAACAGGAATTCTAACATTGAAAGGAATTGCACAACATTGTAGCCTATAAAACAATGAAAGAAATGCTTAGTGAAGATCATCTGTTTAGTTGATCGGGTCCTCTGTGTAGTAGTGTGTGAAATGTGAGGCTATTGTAGATAATTTGTAGGGTGTTAGTTCACACAATTGACATATTGATTTTGCAATGTTGTGCTACCAATCTCCAAGATTAAATCTCTTCTTGGATTCTTTTAGTGATTCCGTATTTCTGTCAATACATGTAAAAACTATATACAGTATACATATTATGCAAAGTCTGGCGTTACTGCACTGTAGTAACACTGTGCATGGAAAATGCAACTTATGTTGGTTGCAGGCAGATCTGCAATTATGCAACACATATTTGTTACCACAAGTAAAATATTGGAGCCACCTCTTCAAATCACGTAATCACCTCTTCAAATCATGTGATCAAGGGAACCAGGAGCAAAACATGTCAAAGAAGCAAGATTAGGGGAGAAGAGCTTGTTTAATCAATCAATCTATCAATCAATTATAGAAGTGATTTCAAAATGAAGCTGTATGATTAATATTAATAATTATGAATAAACAGTGTATTGGACAGGGTTGATTTAGCTATCTTTGCATGATTACTCCGAGAACCCTCTGTGTACACCTGTAGGTGAGAATGATGCATTAGTTCTTGCTTTTCTATTTATTCTCCAGAGTGAGAATTCAGCAGATTTTTGTTGCAAAATCCTAAGTTAATTCTCTATTCAAATAACATATATTAGCTTTATGAGGTAGTGCCTCATCTGTTCTCATTATTTAATCACTGTGTCTGCTCTAAATACATGATTTCCTTCAGATTGATATCTTCCTCTTATCCCTTCATCAGCCTAAATCTATTTGTGCATCATGATCTTTCCACCTGCTCTCGCATCCACTCTGTATTATCTCAGACATCTACCCCTACATCTTCCCTGCCCACAGTATCCACCAACCCTTCCATCTGCTCTGAACTCGCCCTTACATCCACACTCAACAATCCCTTTCATATCCATACATTCACTGCACAGTGCCCACAAGCTCTGGCAGCTTTCTCATCTGCTCTGTATCTTTTTTAACACTCCCCATGTGCACCTGGCACTCTCTGTAGTGGCCACCACATTCACTATTTGTGATCTCGTCTACATTCCTATCAACTCTGTATCTATTCTTATATCCCCCCTTTACCTCATATTTTTTCCTACATCTACCCCTTGCATTTAGAGTTTTGACACCCACCTCTTCACTCTTTTACAGTCTCCACCGGCCTCCCCATACTCCTTATTCTCTCTAACCCCAAACTGTTTTACTCCATACGCTCTCTAGCCTTTCCACTCTGTATACCTCCTTTAATACCTCCAGTTTGTACTATCAATACGTTTCATCATTGTTAAGAACTTTTACTATGAGCCACTCTTTTTTTTAAATTCTTTTATTGTGGCAAAGTATCTCAGATACATCGGACTAAGTCAACTTTACATATACCCAACCTTGACAGAAGAGCCATTTGACCACCTTTAAGTGGTATACATCCGTCAGCGTATAAATACACGATCCGTAATAAGTTTGTTGACAACATCAATATAATGGTGCATATTCATTCAATAATCTCTAAAGTCAGTAAAACCAAGGGGCCTACAAGGCCCAAGAGTACATATATCAAAAGAAAGCTAAAGTGAAATGCCAACAAATAAGATGAAGTACATCTAAAGATAAGAGCGAACAGATATACTAGCATTTCTGACATCATTCTTCATTACTTTTATCCACTGATAAGTATCTAGGAGCACTTATCTCCTGAAAGTCTACCAATTTTCAAGTTTACATGAGCAATAGCTAAGCAGAAGATAAGAAAGAGAAATATAGAGGGGGGGGGGGGGGAATCAGGCAAAAAACACAGCAAAACAAAACCAAACAAAAAAAAAACCAAAACAAGACAGAAGGGTCACTCTCCTGGAAGGTAATCCGCCGCCTGAGTATCATATAGGGGCTGTTACCCAAATGTAGCTCAGTGGAGACTCAGAATGGGCAACTTCCAGCAGGTAAGCCTCCATACCTGTGAAATATTTCCATGGCCTCCACTTGTCCCTAAATTGTTCTTCCTTATTATAGAGTGCATCTGTTGGTGCCTCTATACGGTGGATATGATTAATTTTAGAGTACCACAGGACCCTGGACGGGGGTTGAAGCTGCCTCCACAATGCCAGGACACAGGCCCTCACTGCATTGAGTAGCTGCATGGTAAGAGTTTTCTTGTACTTCTGAAGGGGTCTTTCCGCCAGGGGTAGAAGACAAGAGGCCGGGTTATCGTTCAAATCTACCGAGGTCAAATTTTTGATAGTGGACGTCACCTCCCCCCAAAAAGGACGCAACGTGGAGCAGGATCAGAAGTTGTGGAGAATCGTGCCTCCCTCTGCACCACACCGCCAACACATGTTGGGGGAAGCCCTATCCATCTGGTGGAGTATGTGGAGTACTCTATACAATCGAGATAAAATTTTATACCCAACTTCCTGATATTGGCTCGCAATGGAAGATTTGTGTGCCAGAAGGAGGATTTTTTCAACAACCGAGTGTCTAAGTCCTTTTCCCAACAGTGAACGAATGTCGGAGTTGGTTCATCTGCATGAGCTGTCAGATAACCGTGCAGCAGAGGCAATGTGTGCCTGGAGAGCTCCCCCTTCTTACACAAAGATTCAAAGGGAGTGAATTCATGTGGGATATAGTGTGCTTTCTGAAGGGGACTGCAGGAAATGGCTAAGTTGGTTAGTACTCAGATTATCCAATGGCTGATCTAAAAGCCTGGAAATGGTTGCGAGTGCTGGAAGTCTACCCTGAGGGAGATTGATAATATGCCTGATCTGAATGTACTGTGGTACTGTACGAGTTCGGAGTGAGGGTTGTTCATTGCAAAGGTGGGATATGGAAGTGATGCTGTAATACGTAACCAAAGGTGTTTTCCGCTGATGTCAACTGTAAGCTGCCATGTACTATATTTTGAATTTGTTCAATAAAAACACTTGTTGGATTTAAAAAAAAAAAAATGTGAATGATAACACAAAAACTTTTCTTTCACTCATGGTTAGTGTTTGGCTGAACCCATTTATTATCAATCAACTGTGTTTACTCTTTTTAAATCATGACAACAGAAACTACCCAAATGACCCTGGTCAAAAGTTTACATATCCCAGTTCTTAATACCGTGCATTGCCCCCCTTTAACATCAATGGCAGCTTGAAGTCTTTTGTGTTTTTTGTGGATGAGGCTCTTTATCTTCTTAGATGGTAAAGCTGCCCATTCCTCTTGGCAAAAAGCCTCCAGTTACTGCAATGTACACAGTATATTATACAGTGTGTACAGTATATACTTTGCAGTCAGTGTACAGTATATAATACAGTGCAGGTGGTGTACAGTATATAATACAGTGCTGGCGGTGTACAGTATATAGTACAATGTAGACAGTGTACAGTATATAATATAGTGCAGGCAGTGTACAGTATATAATACAGTGTAGTCGGTGTACAGCATATAATACAGTGCAAGCAGTATACAGTATATAATACAGTACAGGCGGTGTGCAGTATATAATACAATGTAGGCAGTGAACAGTATATAATACTGTGCAGGTGGTGTACAGTATATAAGTGCAGGCAGTATACAGCATATAATACAGTGCATGCAGTGTACCGTATATAATTCAGTGCAGGCAGTGCACAGTATATAATACAGTGCAGGCGGTGCACAGTATATAATACAATGCAGGCAGTGTACAGTATATAATATAGCGCAGGCAGTATACAGTATATAATACAGTACAGGCGGTGTACAGTATATAATTCAGTGCAGGCGATGTACAGCATACAATACAGTGCAGTCAGTGTACAGTATATAATACAGCACAGGGGTGTACAGTATATAATACAGTGTAGGCAGTGTACAGCATATACAGTGCAGTCGGTGTACAATGTATAAGTGCAGGCGATGTATAGTATATAATTCCGTGCAGGCGGTGTACAGTATATAATACAGTGCAGGCAGTGTACAGTATATAGTACAGTGTAGACAGTGTACACTATATAATACGGTGCAGGCAGTGTACAGTATAGAATACAGTGCAAGTGGTGTACAGTATATTATACAGTTCATACAGTGTGTACAGTATGTAATACTTTGTAGACAGT
>BLSH010530463.1:1005642-1031027 GCA_018402905.1 Glandirana rugosa
GGTGTCGACTATAACTTTCCCGTGGGTAGTGGGTACGAGTGGGTAGGAGCATGGATGCATGGGTGACAGATGGGTGAGCATGGATAGGTGAGCACGGACACATGGGTGATGGATGAGTGAGCATGGACGCATGGGTGACAGATGGGTGGGCACGGATGCATGGGTGACGGATGGGTGAGCACGGATGCGTGGGTGACGGATGGGTGAGCACGGATGGGTGAGCACGGATGTATGGGTGACGGATGGGTGAGCATGGATGCATGGGTGACGGATGGGTGAGCATGGATGCATGGGTGACGGATGGGTCATGGGTGGGCACGGATGGGTGGGCATGGATTCATGGGTGACGGATGGGTGAGCATGGGTGATGGGTGCCCTTTCAATATCAGCTGTGGTTGGGGCCTGGCTGTTTGGTTATGGGTGTCCCAACACCATGTAGGTATGTGTCTTGTATGCGAGAGAGAGCCCTTTACAGGGCAAAACTGCCAGAAGGGCTAGAAATAGACATTCATGGAAAAGGTGGCGGAACCTTGCCATCCCTTACCTTTGCTCAGCGGGTTCTTGCTTGGTTCATAATGGCCTTGGGGCCTAAGTTTGAGGAACACCATATGTATGGAACCACCTATGGTGAATGGCTAGTAATGTCTGCGAAGATGGCAAGTTGCAATGGTACTGTATAATATATAAAGTGTTCTGCACTGTGACTCTAAACCATGAGAAAGCTCTGTTGCTGTTTGAACTTGAGTTGATGCAGTAAAGCATTGAAAATGCTTTTGGACTGGACATGTGGAGGGGGGCCTCACGCCATGAGGGTGAGTCATCTCAAAAAGTGCCTTAGATCTCCCTTCTTCCGCTCTTTTGCTAATCTACAATCAGACTTCAGCTTCCCCTTAACAGAATCCTTACGTTATATCCAAATTAAGAACTTTTCTCAAAAATATCACTCCCTTACTCTACAGACTGCATTTTCACAATTTTGAACAAATTTGCATATCACCCCCAATAGATAAGGGATTGATCTCTTATATATATTGTTATTTAAATGGAGAGAGGGAAACCCAGAGAGAAAGTTGCAGTGGAGAGCTCCAAGAGATTTAAGCCAAGTGTGGCCAAGACCTCTTGAGCTAGACATGAACATACCTGGCCCAAGGTCTCCACACCACCTCTACTGATCTAGTCGTATCATTAACCACACTAGTAAGTTGTTCATTAAGCATAATCCAAGATACTATTTGTCTATATAGAGACATACAGTATCTCACAAAAGTGAGTACACCCCTCACATTTTTGTAAATATTTTATTATATCTTTTCATGTGTTAACACTAAAGAAGTTACACTTTGCTACAATGTAAAGTAGTGAGTGTACAGCTTGTATAACAGTGTAAATTTGCTGTCCCCTCAAAATAACTCAACACACAGACATTACTGTCTAAAGTGCTGGCAACAAAAGTGAGTACACCCCTAAGTGAAAATGTACAAATTGGGCCCAAAGTGTCAATATTTTGTGTGGCCACCATTATTTTTCAGCACTGCCTTAATTCTCTTGGGCATGGAGTTCACCAGAGCTTCACAGGTTGCCACTGGAGTCCTCTTCCACTCCTCCATGATGATATCATGGCGCTGGTGGATGTTAGAGACCTTGCGCTCCTCCACCTTCCATTTGAGTATTCCCCACAGATCATCAATACAGTTTAGGTCTGGAGTAGAGTTGAGCGAACCCGGACTGTAAAGTTCAGGTCCGTACCGAACTTTGGGGTGTCCGGGACCCGGACCCGGACTTTTCAAAAAAAGTCCGGGTTCGGGTCCGGGGTTCTGGTAATTTTAACAAAAGTTCTGAAAATTGCTGTAAAAAAGTCCAGGGAAGTCCTAGAGGTCTGCAAAAGGAAGGAAAATGGGGGTAAGGGTGGGACAAGTGCCCTACAAAGAAATGGGGACAGGGAAATAACTAAAAGCATTTAAAAAAAAATAAAAACCTAAAAAAAGCAAAAATGGAGGTGGATGTGGACCATCTTCAAACTGGGTCTGAAAAGTATTAATTAACGGTAGAAGCCATATAACTGTTCTAAAATCATCTTCAAACTGTGTCAAAAAAGTATAAATAAGCCGGGAGAACCCATATCACTGTTCTGCAAACATCTGGAAACTGTGTGTGTCACTTTAAATAAAACCGGGACTAACTGAACTACTGTTCTGCAAACATCTGGAAACTGTGTGTAACACTTTAAATAAAACCGGGACTAACTGAACTACTGTTCTGCAAACATCTGGAAAGTCTGTGTGTCACTTTAAATGAAACCGGGACTAACTGAACTACTCTTCTGCAAACATAAGGCTCCCACAGACTGTCCACTTTCCTCTCCCAGCCTGCTCCAGCACTTTCTCTCCTTCAGTTCCAGGGACCGTCACTCACCGCACCGGTGGGTTCCTTAAAGTCTCTCACTGTGTAGCACATCTGCTGTTCTCCTGTTCCTCCTGTGCCGCTCCAAGGATCTCTCTCCTCCCTGGCTGCAGCCGAACTCCCAGGCCCCAAGGTCACCCTCCCCAGACTGGGGGCGACCTCCCGGGTAGGGGCCTGCTCCACAGCGCCTCTGCTACATCTCCGACTTTCCACCTGACACTACTTCTCCCAGATTGGGCTGACTCAGAGTATTTAAGGAGGCCTGCCCCCTGACAACCCTGCATGGGGATTGGTCAGGGCTCCTTAGAATACTCCAGATGGCTCCACCTATCTCCCAGCTTTCTGCCAAGAGACCCACACCAGGTGTCTGGATACAGAGAGAGAGGTTCTGGTGACCTCATCTGTTTAGTCCACCCAATCCTCCCTGAGCCTCTCCTCCCAGCTCAGATCAAAACACCCAGGCTTGCACAATACAGTCAGGCCTGACTAAATTTACCTTTCCTAGCAAAAACCTTGCTAGAAAAAGCACCTACTCTGTGGGGGTGCTTCACACGCTTGACACCATCTGAACCAAATACGTTTATCTTGGTCTCATCAGACCACAGGACATGGTTCCAGTAATCCGTGTCCTTAGTCTGTTGTCTTCAGCAAACTGTTTGCAAGCTTTCTTGTGCATCATCTTTAGAAGAGGCTTCCTTCTGGGATGACAGCAATACAGACTAAATTGATGCAGTGTGCGGCCTATGGTCTAAGCATTGACAGGCTGACCCCCCACCTTTTCAACCTCTGCAGCAATGCTGGCAGCACTCTACGTCTATTTCCCAAAGAAAACCTCTGGATATGACACTGAGCAAGTGCACTCAACTTCTTTTGGTCGACCATGGCGAGGTCTGTTTGGAGTGGAACCTGTCCTGTTAAACTGCTGTACGGTCTTGGCCACCATTCTGCAGCTCACTTTCAGCTTCTTGGCAACCTTTGTATAATCTCAGAGAGTTCTTCGCCATGAGGGGCCATGTTGAACTTCCAGTGACCAGTATGAGAGAGTGAGAGTGATAACACCAAATCTAACACAGCTGCTCCCCATTCTCACCTGAGACCTTGTAACACTAACAAGTCACATGACACCGGGGAGAGAAAATGGCAAATTGGGCTCAATTTGGACATTTTCACTTAGGGGTGTACTCACTTTTGTTGCCAGCGGTTTAGACATTAATGGCTGTGTGTTGAGTTATTTTGAGGGGTCAGCAAATTTACACTGTTATACAAGCTGTACACTCACTACTTTACATTGTAGCAAAGTGTAATTTCTTCAGTGTTGTCACATGAAAAGATATAATAAAATATTTACAAAAATGTGAGGGGTGTACTCACTTTTGTGAGATACTGTACATACAGAGGGTTTCTTCTAAAAATGGCTATGGTGATGGTAATGGCAATGCTCCACATCTCTCACAGAGGCCAAATCCAAGTCCCATGCCCCCATGTAAGGGATTTGTCAATGGAGTCAAGCAGCAGCCTGTAGATAACAGATATCCCCCCCTTATGCCCTGCCTCTTGGACAGACCATGTTTCATAAGGAGTGACTTTGGGATCTTTAGTAACTGAAGCCCCAAGAAATGTAGAAATGAATAAATTATTTTGTGGTGTCATTAGTTAAGAAGCATAGCAGGCAAAGTAATTGTTGCACTCAGCAGTACTGAGACTCTAATATTTTAGCTAACTACTTAGTTGGGCTGTAAGTTGCGGCCAGTGAATATTACTGCAAAGTTGTTAGTGGCAAAATTATGAACTGCAGCATTCAGCTCCCGTTCATCCCTCCTCCTCCTTCTCCAGGACTGCTTACTAATATATATTTTTCTGTAAAGTGTAATTTAGTAACAGTTTCATCTTAATCTGATAACTGAATCTAAATGCCCGTTTTCTTCCCCTTGCTTCTGCTCCTTGACTCAGCGATCATTCAGAAATAAATGAAATGGAGTGCTTGCATTAGTGTGCATGAGTCATGTGGTCCCTAAGTCTGACCTTTGTTGGATGGAAATACATTTCTATGTTGGCTTAGGAAACAGTTGAAATACACAGAGCATTGCTGCAGAGGAGTCTACACATTGTGCAGCATGTATGCACTTATCAAGTCCATCTCTCCAGAGACCACTCTCCAAGGCTGCTTTACCCTCTGTTCTGCTCTTCTCACCACTTCTCTTCATCCTACATATGCCCTCCAGTACTGACCTTGTCAAGGTCAAGATAAATTGAGGCACATTTTGACAGATAATGCTTCCATCAGATTATAGGAGTCTCATGGAAGAGCTTGTTAATAAGTGGCTGCTCAGCAATAGAGCAGATAATAGAGAAGATAAGAGATAGAGACCAAAAATGGTAGGCTATAAACAGGGTGCAAAAGCCATAGTGGAACAAAAGACATTCATATGACAACTTAAGTGCTGTATATATTTCCATTATCCATTTGGCATCTATTATCAGTACGAATGGTCATCCCATATAAGCTTGTAAGCAGGTGCAGCTAGCTAATCTGCCACTAAGTGGCTTTGTGCCAGAACAGTGTCTAGTTACTGCAGTTTTATCAGGTGCTAGGCTACTTTTAGTTAGAGCTGCTCCTGCATTGATGGCATTTGTGAGTAAGTGCCCAGTTATGGGCCAGATTGGGAGGAGGCCCAGTGCACTTTGGGCATGGGAGCCAGCCTCCCCACACCAGCACAGATGTAACCAGCACATGGAGGCCCCGTACAGGACAGGAGGCCGGGGAAGAGTAGACCTGCACCTAGGAGAGATGCCTGTAGATTTTCTGACCCTTATGGAGGTGTGGGGCTAGGGCAGATTGCAAAAGGCTTTTTAGGCCAGGCCAAGAGTTCCCTGAATAAGGCTATTCCCCTGGAGGGTCCTGGGAGAGTTGTACCTATGGAGGAGGTGACTGCAGAGATCTCATTCCAGTGAGCACTAATCACCCCCGGTAGAAGGAAAGTGCTGCATACGCTTTCACATGTGACTACTGCGGACTGTCCACTAATTGTAATTGACTATGCAGTGTCAAGTGACTTCCGCAATGTATGTCAATGCGATGTGACTGTTACATCATTCCCTGAATTTCATCAGTAAAGTGCAACAAATCTACTCATTTGTGTGGACATACTTTCCTTGGGATATAAAGGTCAATGGCCGGAAATGTCATGTGGAGGCCTCGGGCTTGTAAAGGGCACAATATGGTGCAGGGTTCGGCCTCAGCAGAAGGGATAGTGTTCTAACAAAAGGATAGGATTGGGGCAGGGACTTGTGCTCTTGGCTCCAATCCTAGCCAATTGCAAAGCCCCTCTTGCAGATTATTTACACATTATCACAATATTCTAAGCCAAGTTAGGACCAGTAAACAATGAAATATACTGTGCAATATAGGTGATGCTAGCAGAGCAGAGTTACTTAGAGCACCAAACCTTGTGTACCTACAGGCTCCAATGATGAAAGTCCATCTCTGCATATAATTTTTAAATATTCCTTCTAATACACTTTTGACATCTCTTTACACTCAAGCGTACGACAAGTTTTCAGTGGCAAAAAAAATCCAATATCCAGATTCCCAAAATAAGCTTCAAATATTCAGATCCCCTTATATCCTCCTCCCACCTCTCCATGAGTAATGTAATTTAAATAATAAAAGTCCCTTCCTTTTTCTTTAAAGTTCTTTTCATTTTGTTAAAAATAACGAACATGTCATACTTCCCTGCTCTGTGCAGTTGGGTTTGATCCTCCTTTTCTTGGGTCCCTCGCCGGCACTGCTGGCCCCTCCTACCTGTTGAGTGCCCTCACAGCAAGCAGCTTGCTATGGAGGCACCCGAGCCACAGTTCCCTGTGTCCATTTAGACATGGAGCCGCGGCCCGGCCCTGCCCCCTCTCTCTTCTCATTGGCTCACTGACTTTGACAACAGCGGGAGCCAATGGCGCTTTACTGCTGTCTCAGCCAAATGAGGAGGGAGAGTCCCAGACAGCCAAGTGTCTCCTGAAACCAGGGCTGCCATCAGCAGGGTACAGTCAGTACTTTTGTAAGGGGTCCCAGTGTCCCAAGGGGCCCTTACAACAAAGACTTTAGCAGTCTTTAACATTGAAGTCTATGGGAGCGGGACACCCGGTTTGGGGAAACCGTTCTCCCGAACCATAGCCAATAAAAACTTGGGTCACATAGAGAGGCCCTCCTGGGCAACAACTGGTCCAAGTTTGGGACCTCAGGCATCTATGGTCCTGCTGTACCGAGTCCTCAAAGTGACCAATCATTGACCGGCAATTGTCGAGTGCATTTCAGATTTAACATTGGAGTCAATGGGAGGGGGTCACCTGGTTTGGGGACACCATTCTCCCGAACCATAGGCAATAAAAATACCAAACGTGGGTCGCATAGAGAGGGCCCCCTAGGACTGTGATGCCTGTGCACTGTTTTTTTTTTTAACCCCTTGCAATCCACACTAGCATGCATTGCATACTTCACTTCGTTTGAATGGCTACAACATGTGTACACCCCTGGCCAGTGGGCAGATGTGGTGGGATGTACAGTGGGCAGGCCCTGGGGAATGTTGGTGGTCAGACAGGGGTGGGGGGGTCAAGTCTAAAGCTGTGTAAGGGGCCCCAAAATTTCTGACGGCTGCCCTGCCTGCAACATCGCTGGATCGAGATGGGGCTCAAGTATTATTGAGAAAGGCAGTATATTCTGCCTTTACAAGCACTTTATCTCCCTTCCATATGCCATACAACACGTTATGGTCCTTCAAATACATCATATAATTTAAATCAAAGCGGAACTAACAGGGATATTTTTTAAAAAGCTTTCTGTAACAGAACAGCCTCTATGCCTCTTCTGCCATAAATGCTTATACCTGCCAGGATATATTCTTAGCACTATTTCAGGACAATTTAACTCTTTTGCACTTGCATTTAAATAACATCACCCTGACTTGGCCAATCAAGACAGCAGAATACTCCAAACTCAGAAGAAGCTTGCCCAAAAATGGAAGTACTAGTGATGAAGCAGTGAGGAAAATTGCAGCTATTGCATGACTGGGAAGGGCACTGTGCAAAATAAGCCTGCCATAATGTGCAAATATACTGAGCACAGGCCACTAGGCACAGGCACAGGCCACTAGGGGTCACACATTTGGTAAGTGATTAGGCTTCACTTTAAAGCCTGTAGCACCCTCTAGCTAGTATGCTAGTTGTATATAGTCAACTGTCAGTGTAGGTAAATTTGTTTGGCTGAAAGCCAGGCCTGGGATGAATTTGGGTTAGGGTGGGGTGACTCAGGGAGGCTGGATGACTCAGCAAGCAGCATCTCTGGTGAATTCTCCTGTTTTGTGGAAACTTGAATAAGCTTCCAGATGTAGTGGGTGGAAGCTAGGAGAAGCTGCTTGGCATATGAGGGCCCCAGCTAATCCCCAGCAAGTGGGCTGACAGGGCACAGGCCACCTCATAAATAGGCACGAGTCATGCTGGCAGGGGCAGTCAGGTGGAGTCATGGTCCTTGAGTAATTCTTTCCTGGAGGCACAGGACTGTGTTTCCACTCACTGGTTCCTAGTACTGCTGTTGCTTGCCTTACCTACATTCTCTTCCTACAGAACGTCCACACCGTGGGTGGCCCTGCCTGGCCTTTACTGTCTGCATCTCAGCTCTACTACTCCCGCAGCTCAGCAGAAGTTCCGGAGTCTTACTCGCTGCCTCACTCAGCACTGCCAGCTTCTCATCAGGCAAACGTAATCCTGTCGGCAACCCGTGCTTCTTCATGCGTCATACCTCCTGTACCACATTCAGGGGGATAGTGCACCTAGCCGCAAGAGGAGCCTCTTTCTGCACTTGGCTTCCGATAAGGTACGTGACAGTACGTGACTGTGTTTCTGACTCTGATGTAACTGTGAAAATTCAATGTGCCTGGCTGTGCAGGGTGGGGGATCCCAGTTACTTGCGGTCCTTAAGGGGTTCGCTACAAGCCCAATATCAGTTTCTTTTTTATAATGCCCTTTTAAGAAAAATTAGCAAACCATGCATAACAAAACACTCTGGGTTTGGAGAGGGGAAGGCTGCCCGACAAAGTGTTTTTTGTACATTTTTCAAAATTGTATGGAATTTGTTTATTACTTTAATGTTTGCATAGGTGTCTTCCCACATTCCAAAAACGCATGTAGCCAGGAGCTGGGTATGCTTACCCCCGGCATCAGAGACATTTCTGCCTTTGGGGTTAATGCAGCTGTTTCCTCCTAGTGCCAGTTTACTGTTCTGTGACTCTAGTAGTGACAAGAAAGATGCACTCTGGGGGTTGTAGTTTGCTTGTGAAGATTCGCCCCCTGGCTGTACTGTATTGTTTTAGAACTACATCTCACATCAGGCTGTGCAGCAGAGGAGGGTTCCTGGGAGAACAGGTGCCTCGTGGGAGAGACTATTTAAGCAAAGGCCTAGCACACTCTCTCTGGACGGCGCTGATTGACAAAGCAGGACCCTGTGTAGATGGTGGCTGAATTGCAGCCTACTTCCACAGACTGAGCAATTCAGAAACCCTGTAGCACTTCAGTGAGCAGCCTGAAAGACCTGCCTGCACCAAGCGGAGCCCCTGATCCCTGCATCCCGCTTGGGCGAATCGCAGTAAAAAGGAGGTGGAGGCCGATCCCAGGAGCCAGAGACTGACCACCATCATCATAATCATCTCCATCCCTGTCATCATTATCATCCTCAGTGGCGGATACATCATCTGCATCCTTTGATCCTTGTAGTGAGCGGGCTGAAACCCATCTTTACAGACACTGAGCATATACAGCCATATTCTTCACATTTACTGTTAATCAAGGCCTAGTTCTTTACTTTGGGAATAAAAGTGGAGTACAAGCATTCATACACTATATGGGATTGCTGCTATTTGTAGTCCTACAGCTTAAAGTCAGTAATCACTGTGAAGCTTTCCTAGTTCTGCTGCAGAAAAAGTGCTTTATATCATTGCAGTACACATTTCCTGGGAATTTATTTTGTTGCATCAGCCTTTGTGTGGTATATACCAGTCAATCTATAAAAGCTAACTAAAGATTATCTGAACTGTCAACAGTGAACTGCAACAACTCTTCATTCTCTTTCCCCCCACTTAGTGAACCTAGACTATTTTGTCAGAATTTACTATACAGGCAGTCACCTAGTTATGAACATCCGACTTATGAACGACTCCTACTTACAAACGGAGGGAGACAACAGGAAGTGAGAGGAAATCTCCCCCTATGAAGGGAAATTCACTCCTGTAAGAGTTATTATGGGAAAAAGGTGTCTCCACTGAAGCTTTATCACCAAGGTTTGTTTCCACAACAACCCAAAATTTTCAAAATCCAATTATCATTGGGACAGGAAGTGAGGTGAAATCTTCTGAACAGAAACAGACAGCAAAACAAATATTACAAGGGTGTTAACCCTTTCCTATGCTATCCAAAAAGCTTAAAAATATTTGTTTTGGCTGAAGCTACACTTAAAAAATGTACCTGTTCCCACTTACAAACAAATTCAACTTATGAACAAACCTACAGTCCCTATCTTGTTTGTAACCCGGGGACCGCCTGTACAGCTGCATTCACCAAAGAATGCTCTCCCTCAGAGCAGGTTGAATATTGCTGCATTTGTTATCGTGGTGTTACACTTGTTTTATCTACTGTTTGCTGGCGTTATACCTGTTTATCTACTATTACCGGTTTTATACTTGTTCACCTACTGTTTGCTGGTGTCAGGTGAGTGAACAGTAGAGAGTGGTCTGACACATCAGAAGTTATTCCCCTGCTCTCCTGTGCCCCACTCTCATACACAGTATACTGTGGTTGAACCTATAAATAATATATCTTGTCATTCACTTGTGTTTAACTTTTGTTCAATTTTAGGAATTACTGATATACCCTGTTGAATAGCAATTCTTTTCAAGCAATATACTTTTAATAAATGTTATTGATTTCCTCAATCTTGTGTATTACTTTACTGTGCACTATTTAAAGGGGAACTAACAATATGAGTGAACCCTGTGTGTCAGAGGTGGTGGAGGACTCCCAAAGTTAGGTAAACCAAGGGGGGATTGACTTATCTTGTGACCCTCAAGAGGGCAGCGCTACACTCAGTAGTAAATAAAATGGCATTTGACCTACAGTGCTCTGCCAAGACTTAAAAAGAGGGCTAAGCATCAATCTAGCAACCCAACCATGCTTTTTTTGTGATATGTCCAGCAAGCAATTGCAAGTGAAGAATGTTCTTAAGTTAGTGGCAGGGCACTTATTTAAAATGGGTGTGGTTCTGTAAGACGCATGTCGTTAACCTATTGTACGATTTCATTTTAAAATACTGTACATACAGGAAGATTTATCAGAAGATCATAGTGTAAAACCGCAAAGTAATTTTATTCAAATGCTGTTAAAAGTTACACTTACATCAAGGCTAAAAAATTAAGCATGAGAGTTTAAATGTCTGGTGGCGATGTCACTCGTCCTACCAGTGGGGTGGCGTTACCAAGATACTCCGATCCAACGCATTTCCGCACAACTGTCATCTACTGGGAATGGAGGATCCTTTACACTATGAGGCCTTTTTCCCCTTATCTACATTATTTCCAAACATTTGGAGTTTGATTTAAACCTTGAACTGATGCAAAGTTTCCAAGTACACCTGAGATATCCATACTTATGATCAGTGCAGCACAAGCAGGCTGAATCTGTGTGGGAGTGATTAGATTGGAAGAGGGTCATAAATGGACATTTAGAGGCATTTGGGCATTCTCTTCAGCTGCCCCTGAACTTTCCTCTGTTATCTTATCAGTACATTTACACAGAGTCCTTTAAGGTCGTTTCCAGGCAGTTGAGTTTAAAGACAAAAAATGGGTTCAGATGCCAATTCAGAGGCATTTGAAACGCCAAACAGCTTCTAAACACGGTAACTCGCGTCTAGGACCATTTTGTTTACAGCCGTTTCCATTTAAATTTTTTATTTTTTTATTTTTTAAAACGCTCCTAGACGCAAACATAGCAAAACGCCGCCAATTGCGGCATGCAAAACGCGGCAAAATGGCCGTTTTAGACGCCGGCTTCTAGCTGTCAAAAAAAATATTCAAAGGAGGTTGAAATAGCGTCCCATGTAAATGGAGCCCAAGCACTGACTTTTAGGTTTTGGACTACAGGTAACACACACAGACCACTTAATTGAACCATCCCTTTTATTTTTAGTATATTTCAAAGTGATATTACTGCTTTATTTTTTTATCACCATCATACAATATATTTCACAAAGACACCTTGACACCTATTATAATTGGT
Organism: Glandirana rugosa; assembly: GCA_018402905.1. Classification (NCBI taxonomy): domain Eukaryota; kingdom Metazoa; phylum Chordata; class Amphibia; order Anura; family Ranidae; genus Glandirana; species Glandirana rugosa. The sequence goes on from BLSH010530463.1 coordinate 1,017,355, forward strand.
TAGCTTGGATTTTCATGTGGTGGACTACAAGTAACACACATACCAGTGAATTGAACAATTATTTTTTATTATTAATTTTTATTGATGTAGAGACACTCTTTTGAGATTAAGAGTCACTGTGGATATCACAATATTGCACCAGTCACTTTAATATTATTAATTGATTTATTAGTTTCACAGGAATAGCGCACCATTTTTAATTGTTTTTCCCCTTTAAACCTTATCCTGGTTTTTGAGTAGAAGCTGTTCCATCAATTTAAACCAGTGTAGGTTTTTTTTGTATGTTATACCATTAACAGCTGCATCAGATTTTGAGTGTACTTGTGTTAGTAAATCTACCCTTGTGTATTATTTCAATAAAGGTTATATAAAAAAAAACCCCCAAAAAATGTGTGAATGAGCTGCATTCAAATGCAGCCGCTTGTGTAAACTGGTCCCAAGTCTGTGCAGTCTATATAGGACTCCTTCACATCACTCGTTATACCAAGACCACTGTTGTGTGCTGAGAAGAGAGCAGTGCTGATGTGTCCTAAATGACACAATCATTCTTTTTACGCTCTCTTTTTTTTTTTCAACCTTTCATTCAACTTTATTCATATTCACGGTAGTGGGTTGTGTTGTGGTGTACTGTGTTGCAGCATGCTGCACTGCAGCAGTGGCACAGTGGTGTGAACTGAAAAAATGCATAGCATATTCATTGGGACATCAGTGAGCAAAGGTGCCTCATGCAGCAAAATGCATAATGTGTGCACAGGCCCTTAAGGTGTGGCAATCCATCAGCTCTTGCAGAATACCAGTGATAAATACCAATTATGCTGAAAACACATTGCACGCAAAATATTTAGAATTTGCATACAAATTAGCCACAGGTCATGCATATGCAGGGGCGTTGCGAGGTTGGAAAAAGACCAGGGGCTCTAGCCCGAAGAAATGGGTGTGGTCTAAACAAAATAGCGGGTGTGGCTTAACTGGTGTGGCTTACATCTGAGATGAACGAGGGATGGAGGAAGGAAAAAAGAAAGAGATAGTGAGGGAAGGAAAGAGAAGAGAAGGAAGGAAAGAAGTCGGGTTGGAGGGACAGGCCCTGATCCTACACCACAATAGCAATATGTGTGTCCCAGAAAATGTAACAATCAGCAGATAAAGATACTCCATACAACTGGTGTTAGCGCTTCAATCATTCCGGCACCATGGTTGTTATGGTGTCAGGGTGATTGAAGCATATTATTTCTATTATTACATTATAATATAAAATGAAATAGTTCAACTCACCATAATGCAGAATCAGTGGGAGCCCTGAGTGTGTCACTTGCCACTGTCGCCTGCTACCAGATGCCATCAGGTGTTCCCAGCAGAGTCCCTCCTTCCATCAGGTGTCCCAGCGGAGACCCTCCTTCCATAACAGGTGCCCCCAGCGGAGTTCCTCCTTCCATCAGGTGCCCCCCAGTGGAGTCCCTCCTTCCATCAAGTGCCCCCAGCGGAGTCCCTTCCTCCATCAGGTTCCCCCCCAGCGGAGTTCCTCCTTCCATCACAGGTGCCCCCAGCGGAGTCCCTCCTTCCATCAGGTGCCCCCAGCAGAGTCCCTCCTTCCATAAGGTGCCCCCAGCAGAGTCCCTCCTTCCATAAGGTGCCCCCAGCAGAGTCCCTCCTTCCATCAGTTGCCTCCAGCGGAGTTCCTCCTTACATCACAGGTGTCCCACAGCGGTGTGTGTCCCTCTTTACACAGGTGTCCCCCCAGCGATGTGTCCCTTCTTACACAGGTCCCCCCAGCGGTGTGTGTCTCTCTCTCTGCATTCCCCCATTCCCAATACCACCGCTCCTCTCTCTGCATTCCCCCATTCCCAATACCACCGCTCCTCTCTCTGCATTCCCCCATTCCCAATACCACCGCTCCTCTCTCTGCATTCCCCCATTCCCAATACCACCGCTCCTCTCTCTGCATTCCCCCATTCCCAATACCACTGCTCCTCTCTCTGCATTCCCCCATTCCCAATAGCACTGCTACTCCCTGCATTCCCCCATTCCCAATACCACCTCTCCTCTCTCTGCATTCCCCCATTTTCAATACCACCGCTCCTCCCTGCATTCCCCCATTTCCAATACCACCGCTCCTCCCTGCATTCCCCCATTTCCAATACCACTGCTCCTCCCTGCATTCCCCCATTTCCAATACCATCGCTCCTCCCTGCATTCCTCCATTTCCAATACCATCACTCCTCCCTGCATTCCCCCATTTCCAATACCAACGCTCCTCTCTGCATTCCCTCATTGCCAACAATACCATCATCAATGTGCTGCATGAGCCGGTGGAAGGGGGAGGGGGCTGGTGGAGGCCGATGCGGCTCCGGACTCCATGAGCTGGTAAGAGAGGGGCCGACAGCAGAAACCCGCGGTGACGTCACTGACAAGCGGGTCTTTTTGACAGCAGGATCCTGGATGTATGGGGAGGCCACTGGAAGCGAGGCAGGTCAGTGATGAGGGGCGGGCAGAAAGAGATGAGGTCATCTCTGCTCGCCCGCCCCACTCGTTCTCGGCTCCCCTCTGCAAGCCGCTCGCAGCTCTGTCAAGCCACTCGCTCGCGGCTCTGTCAAGCCGCTCGCTCGCGACGGCGGGCGGCGCCTTGACTGAACCGCCATTAGGGACCCCCAGGGACATTCGGGGCTGTAGCTCTGATAGCCACCCCCAGGCGACGCCCCCTGTGCATATGTAAACCATGTGGCTCATTCATATGCAAATAATGTGGCTTATTTGAAAGTAAATCCTGCTGCTCATTCCCAGGACACAGCCCATGACACAGATGTGGAGGGACAACTGAACTAACAGTGAGACTGTGATGGCAAATTTGGGATTGTTGGTGAGAATGATGTCACAGTGTGCTAACAGAAAGAGCATGCTGTTATGAGGTATTACTTCACAACAGTATAGATTAAAAAACAAAAGAAAGAAGATATTGTTTTACAATTCATGAGCTATAAAGTGTTCTAAGATGCCTCTCAACATCTCTTGCAACCCCCTCCCCTACAGTTCACTTACTGAATTTAGCCACAAATGTGAGAGAAAACAGAGAGAAAAAAAATTATAAAACTTACCACAATTTGTAAATTTGAGGCTTTGCCCCCATAGCCTGCTGTCCTAAACACTGGCCCAGGTCAACCATATGGTAAATACAGCCCTGGCATAATGTGTAATTTGATTTTGTCTCAACAGTTGAGATACAAATAGATTAATTCATAAAAATTGGCAAAAATTAAGAAAAAACAAAAGTTTAGCGTTCATAGTGACCATTCAATATTCTGGCAGATGATTCATGTGGCATTTACTTCCTGGAATCCATCTGCCTTTAGTTCAGGCATGCAGACAAGAGGGTGTTCTTAGGTGAGAAAGCGCCTCCTTTCCTCCTTCAGATGAAAAAAAAATGTCCATGAAGACTCCTGGGATATATGACATCATTTTGACCTAGGCCAGAAACCAGGCAGCAACTGAAAAAGTGTAAAAAAAAAGCATAAATACATTTACTAATGCTAGCAGCATGATGATTAAATTAGTTTATATTGATTGAGAGAGTTTAGTTCCGTAAGCCTATCTTAGCATCTAACACATTCTTACCATTAAAACCTAATAATTCAGCTTCAGTAAAATGATTTTCTCTAGACTTGAGAGGTACACTCTGGGAATATTATATCAGTCTACAGACAGGAGCCTCTCCTCATTCCTCTCTTCCATGCCATCACTCACTCAGACTGTTCATTTCAAGCAAGGTAAGAGACAGGTAGGCTAACATAAGTGAGCCATCTGCAGGCCAGCAAACCAATGGAGGAAGTACATGTACATGTATATGTGAACCCTTACCTTGTAAAACAACCAATAGCTCCCAACTGTCCCTGATTTTGAAGGACTGTCCCTGATTTGGAACAAAGTCCCTCTGTCTCTCTTTCCTCCTCATTTGTCCATCATTTTGGTCTGATCTACTGTATATAGCTGTATATAAATTGCACTTTTTATCTTTCAAAAAGTGTTTCCCATCCAAATATAAATTGCAGCATTTGTAAATTTCGAAAGGCAATATAAAGGAATAATAGTGGTAAAAAAAGCCCTTGTGGATTTAACTAATCTTTTTTGTACAATTCTCCTTTAAGGGGCGTGGCAGGGGTGTGTCCTATGCCTACATACTTTTACTAATAGGTGTCCCTCATTCCCATCTCAAAGATTTGGTGCTGTCAGTAAATTTTGGGTGTCCTGTCAAATTTCACTTCCAGAGGTTGGCAATGATTATATAGTATCAGAAATATACAATGTTGGGGTAACAGGTTTAACCTTGGGTGATGCTTGAACATAAAATTCTCAATCTTTCTATAGAAAAAGAAACAGATAAAGTCATTGTCAGAAGTGCTGCGATCCCTATACGAGGTAATAAAAAACTAGGTGTTACACTTTACTAATCATCTATACATGTAAGATACAAAAATATATCTGAAGATAGGTCTGCTTTGATGTGATTGTCCAATATATTGCCTATAGCTCAGCATTGTAAGGCAAACAAGAAAACATGCATTAAAATGAGCTTGGTGAATGGGAGGACAGACCTGATAGAATGTCTGTATTCTAATTTGCATGTTGTCTAATTCTGGCTGCTCTATCTCACAAACCTGGGGCCGCCTGCATCTTCTACTAAATTCATTTAATGAACACTTCCCCAAATCCAATTCTCAGGAGTAACCAGCAAAAAAAACATTTTTAAATGTCTTTCTAGTTAACACAAAATTAATCAATTAACAGAGACCTAATTACCACAGGGAGATAGTGATTTGCCGTGTGTTATTCCAAAGCCTGGCCTGTCTATTGCTCTGAAGCAATGAGAAGAACAACCTTGTTTAAATGCACAGAGAAAATATGCCTGTCCCCAGGCTGAAGTGTCAGCTCCTGGCTCAATAGCCCCATCTTCTGGATCCCATGTAAAGAGAAGGCTGCAGCGCATCAAGATTCCGCTAGAGCTCTCCAGCACCTGTGTTGCTGAATTAACGCTTTTTATCTTTATGGCAGTTTCCTGCAAATGCACCGTCTACAAAGTGGCTTAGGTTAAGTCAATGGGAGTCAGCTTTTTCTTTTATTGCTAGGGGAAGTGAAGCTAGCTTATGTGCATCAGCATCTGCCAGAGCGGTATACAGCAATATATAGCACAGGGCGTGAGCTGGCTATCTGCCAGACTGCAGCCTTATCTGCATTTTATCTGCAATGCATCAGTAGCTGATGTGCAAGCTCCTATTAACTAGGGAGGCAGACTCAAACTCCCCTATTGAATGCATGTATTGTATGGAAATGTAAAAACACCATATAGATAAGTATTTTTTACATTAAAGTAGTAAACCAAGTCACTAGAATGTCTTATGGTTGAACAAGCTAATGTAGATTTGTTAGTTAAATTAGTAAGGCCAGCCATACATGATAAACTTAAGTACAACCAGCTTGCTGGATTCGCTTACGAGTATCGCTAGCGGCTGCTATAGCCGCTAGCAATAATCACTGCCTTCTCCCGGTGGGGACAGCTTCCCCTGCCCACCCCCGCCGGAGGAAGACAGTTGCTGATGTCAACAGTGTTGATGGGGGATTAAGGAATTGTCTTCTCCTTGGACTTGTGCAAGTTTCTTTTCTGCAACCTGTGGTTGCAGGAATGAAATTGGCACCGTGTATGGTCAGCCTAAATTATTTTTAATCATTTTAGATCTGTAGCTTTTGTTAAAATAGTACATAGTGATTTTGCCATGAAGGCCCTCGTTCAAGTACTTCCTAATATAGGACTTTATTAAGACTATGGGTGGCCGTTCCAACAAACATTGCACAAACAAGGTCCACCCTCATCATTATTAGAAAGTTGGACCACAGCAATGATGTGCAGCCAGTGCTGGGGCTAGTGCATGTAGACAGGTACTGACCTACATAGAAAAAAAAGGTAAATTGTTTATGATAGACAAGGTTTTACCAAACGAAAGGCTGGTACACACAGGCTAAATATTGGCTGGTATCGGCCGATTCAACAGAAACCATCCGACATTCATTTAGTGTATACAACAGCCTGTCCAACTTCTGTCGAATGGGCATGATGGAAAACCAGCATCCAATCAGTGCTGGCTGCGAGCGCTGACCGATGTGTTCTGGTGGGGGGCAGTATTCATGTAGCACTTCCCTCTTGAGGGTCGCAAGATAAGTCAATCCCCCCCTGGTTTCCCCGACGCTGGGAGTCCTCCGCCACCTCTGAAACACTGGGTTCACTAATAGTGTTAGTTCCCCTTTAAGTAAGACAAGGTGATGAAATACACAAGATTAGAAAATCAATAGTGTTTACTCAAAGTATATAGTTTAGAAGGAACGTTGACTCAACAGGGTACATCACATAAGTCTTATAACTGAATAAAGTTTAAACACAAGTGAATGACAGTGTATATTACTTATGACTGTATAGATTCAACCAATAGGTATATAAACAGGTCAGTATACTGTGCATGAGAGTGGGGCACAGGAGAGCAGGGGAATGACCCCTGAAGTGTCAGACCACTCTTTACTACTCACTCACCTGACACCAGCAAACAGTAGATAAACAAGTATAAAACTGGCAAACAGTTGATAAACGAATACAACACCAGAATTACAAATGCAGCTATATTCAGCCAGCTTTAAGGGAAAGAGTTCTTTGGCGAATGCAGCTTTATAACACACTCTGGCAAAGTAGTATATGCTCACTAAGTGGGGGGAAGAGAATGAAGAGTAGTTGTAGTTCAATGTTCCTTACAAGACAGTTCTGTTGATCTTCATGTAGCTTTTGAGGATTAAATGGTATATACCAAACAAAGGCTGATGTAACAAAGTAAATTCCAAGGAAATGTACTGTAATTGTAAAAGGCACTCCTTCTGCAACAGAACAAGGAAAGCTTCACAGTGATCACGGATTTTAAGCTGTAGAACTACAAATAGCAACAACCCAATATAGAGTTTGAATGCTTGTACTCTGTTTCTATTCTCAAAGTTAAAAACTGGGCCTTGAATACTAAGAAGTGTGAAAAATCAGGCTGTATGTGCACAGTGTCTGTAAGGATGGGTTTTCACCCGCTCACCACACAGGAACAGAAGATGACGATGAAACCACCTCTGAGGATGATGATGAGGATGGAGATGACGATAATGTTGATCACTCCAGTCTCTAGCTCCTAGGATCGGCCTCCATCGCCTCTCACCGCAGTTTTCTTGGATCAATCGTCCATGCGGGATGTAGGGATCAGTAACAGGTCCCGCTTGATGCAGAGCAGGTCTTTCAGACTGCTCGCTCAAGTCCTGCAAGGTGTCTGAGTTGATCAGTCTGTGAAAGCAGGCCGCTATTCAGCCACTTCAACAACAGTCTTCCTGTTTGTCGATCTGCGCCGTCCAGAGAGAGCTGCATTAAACCTAAAGGCAGAAATGTCTCTGTTGCCGGGAGTGTGCATACCCAGCTCCTGGCTACATTCAAATAAAGGCCTAGGGGACATTCCAAGAAAGATTTGTCCCTCTGACTTCTTTTTAAATAAAGTTGTATCTGGACCTCTTAGCAGTAGTATGGTGCTTCAGTTTCCATTTTTCTTATATAAAGGGTAAACACAAAAGCAGTATTTCAGATTTTGTAGATGCTAGCAAGATGGGGAGGGGGGTAGAGATGCCTAGGGTGTTTGGGGAGCTCTGACCAATCCCCAGTCTGGATTGGTAGGGTGCAGGCCTCCTTAAATACCTGGGGTCAACCCAGCCAGGGAGGATAGTTTGGGTGGAAGAACTGGGAGATGGAGCACTAGTTGCGGAGGCCTTTGAGGGAGCCCCCAGTCTGGGGGGGTGACCTTGGGCCTGAAGGCTCAGGAGTGGAAGGGACCCCTCAAGTCCTAACCAGGGAGCAGGAGAGAACAACGAAGTGGTGCTGCCGGGCAAGTTTTCAGGAGGGGTCCACCAGGAATGCTAGAAGAGGCACACTGGAGCAGATTGGGGAGAGAGAAAGACAGTCTGAGAAGGATGCAAGAGCCATTTGGGACTGTGGTGTCACCGGGCAGTGGAGTTAGGTCACTGCAGCCAGAAGGGTTGGCAGGGCCTGAAGAGGGACCGAGTGGGAGCAGTGGTCCATCAAGGCTAGTTAGCACACTTTTCGCTACACCAGAGGCATCCGCAACCTCTGGCTGTAATGGGCGGTTCACAGAGACCTGGTCAGAGCCAGAGGCAGGCTTCACCATGTGCTAGCTAGGCCTGGGAAGTGTTGTGCAGGAGAGAAGATGAAGAGTAAACTGCAAGCAAGATTGTGCTGGAGGAGGAGAGAAGTGTACATACAGGAGTGTACATAGATGGTCCCGTTGAAGAACTGTTTGATCTGCTGGGCATCCCATAAAAACATCCTATACCCCATCCAAGTTAAATCCCCTAATAAAAAAAAAACACAAGTACCGGCCTGTTATTTCTGACTCCGGGTGTGTGGAAAAGGGTGAGTGAGGGCAGTGTGACAGGTGATCCACTACTTCCAGCAACCGCTACGGGGACATGGCTACAATAAGAAAAGTGGAAAAAGGGCTGTAATCCTATTTTTAATTCTCACGCTTCTAACTTCGTAAATAAAAAGGTTTCTGGCCTAGGTCAAAACGATGTCATACATCCCAGGAGTCTTCATGGGTATTGTTTTTTTCTTTCATCTGGAGGAGGGGCTTTTTTAGCTACGCACACCCTCCTGTCTGCATGTCTGAGCTAAGGGCAGATGGATTCCATGAAGTAAATGCTACATGAATCACCTGCTCTTACTTAAGATGTCCACAGACAGAAATGCTAAGGGGGACATTTTCTCAACAAAAAGGATGGAGACATAGATGGATACGTGAGTTTGCTTTGAATGATAAAAGTTAAATAAATAGTATTTTTGATTTGTGGTGCTCAGATACAGTTAAAAGTAATTGCAAATGTTTTTATTTTTAATACCAAACATGTCATACTTACATGATTTGTGCAATGGATTTGCACAGAGCAGCCCAGATCCTCCACTTCTGGGGGTCCCCTGTCCTTGCTCCTCCCCTATTTTGAGTGCCCCTATAGCAAGCTCCTTGCTTTGGGATCACTCATGTGTGCTCAATCCTGAGCAGCACTGTGTGTATCCATGGACACATGCAGCATGGCTTGGGCCCAAAGTGGATGTAAAGCCAGAAGGTTTTTATCTTAATGTGTTCTATGCAAAGATAAAAAAAACCTTCTGAGCGCAGCAGCCATCCTCAGCCCCCCTAATACTTATGAAGTGCCCCCATAATAATATGTGCTTATATTTGGAGATTTTTGTTAAGAGAGGTAAAATCTAGTCAGGCCTGACAGTGTGCAGGCCTGAGTGTTTTGATCTGGGCTGGGGAGTGGCTCAGGTAGGACTGGGCAGTTCCTAGATGATGTCTCTGTGTCGTCCTACTTCTTTCCAGAAGGGACTGGAACATTCTGGAAAGAGAGGCTGGAGGGAAGGTGTAACCATCTGGGTGTTCTAAGGAGCCCTGGTCTGGATTGGCAGAGGACAGGCCTCCTTAAATACCCTGGGACAGCCCAGTCAAGGGAGGAGTGTGTCGGGTGGAAGAGTGGAGAATATAGCAGAGGTGCTGTGGAGGCCTCACCCGGGAGGGAGCCCCCAGTCGGGGGGGGGTGACCTTTAGGCCCGGAGGCTCGGGTGCAGCCAGGAGAGGAGTCATTTCCTGGAGTAGCACAAGGGAACAGGAGAGCAGCAGAGAGGCTACATTAAAGCCTCTTTAAAGGATCCACTGGTGTCGGTGAGTGACAGACCCTGGGAGCTGGATGAGAAGGCTGGAGCAGGCTGGGAGGAGATAGTGGATAATCTGTGGAGATCAGAGGAGCCAGTCAGGGGAAGGAGTGTCACTGGACAGCAAGGCAGGCTGGAGCAGCCTGGAAGAGGATGGGCTGGGAGTTGTAGTCCGTCAAATACCCAGCTAGCACCAACGTACTTAGCTACACAATTCAGGGACCGTGGCTTCACATCGGGAGCCCGTGGCCCTTGCCTGTAATGGGTGGTCTGCAGGTCTGGCTGGCAGAAGTGCAGGCCTCACCATGTGCTAGTTGCGGTGGAGGAAGAGATGTCATGGAGGCCTGATAAATTGTCTTTCAGGCCAGGAAACTAAGAAGTGTGCTGGAGAGAAGTGAGAAAGGAACGGTTGGCAAGTGTCTGTGCTGGAGGAAGTTGGAGTGTATATACTGCAGTGTATATAGAAGGTCCCATGATCTAATTCTTTGGGCATCCCACAGTTATCCCTTCTCCCTATCAAAGTTTATCCCCTATATAAAACAACAAAACAAAGGACCGGCCTCTTCCGTGACTCTGAATATGGTGTGACTGAGGGCAGCAGGCAAGTGAACCACAACTTCCAGCCACTCCCAAGGGAGAACATGGCTACACTTACCTGAGCCCATCTCGATCCAGCGATGTTGCACGAGAGACTAGGCTGCCTGGGACTCTCCTTTCTCATTGGCAGCAGCGAAGTGCCATTGGCTCCCGCTGCTGTCAAGTCAGTGGGCCAATGAGTAGGGAGAGGGGGCGGGGCCGGGCAGTGGCTCTGTGTCTGAATTGACACAGGGAGCTGCAGCTCAGCTCAGGTGCCCCCCATAGCAAACTGCCTGCTGTGGGGGCACTTAACAGGAGGGAGGGACCAGAAGCGTCAGTGTGGGACCCGAGAAGAGGAGGATCTGGGCTGCTCTGTGCAAAACCACTACACAGAGCAGGCAAGTATAACAAAAAATGAGACTTTAGTATCACTTTAAGTTCCACTTTAAGTAAGTCATACACTGCTTTGCATAGTGAGGTCACGCTCCTACCAATTCCCTTTTTGCTCGGAGCAGATGTTCTATATAGGTCAGTTGAGTTGAGGACAGAAGCGAATTAAGGACAATTGTGATATTTAAATAACAGGCATTTCATACAAATATTAAAGGTGTTTAGTACGATCTGAGCGCAGAATGGACAGGCTTTGCATTCAGGCTCACAATGTCTCCTTGCTGTCAAGGTTATGCAATAAACTGTGCTCTGTTGTAATCATATTGATATTCTCAGAGAGTGGTTTTGCGGGACACAAATGGGTCTGATTAAATGGAGCCAAGGAAAAAAAACAGCAAAACCTTCCTCTGGAGGCAATTTATATCCTGCTGCAAGGGAGGGGCAGTGGTGTGATCAGCTGGCACTGTACAAGTTCTTCTCATGAAAGTTCATTTCATTTTCTTGATTGAACGTGAACGGGGAGAACACGATGAGCCAATATTATACATTTAAAATACTTTGCCATGCTTTGCTGGAAGAGCAAAATCCCCATTTATTTATATGACAGCAAACAAATGTATGATTAGTAAATCGTTTTTAACTTATTTTAAAAAATGCAGTTTGCTTAAAATCTTTGCAATAAATACAGTGGTAGGATTCCTGTTAGTGAAAACTTGGCATCCCAGACTGGTACCACTGGGCTTTTCAATCAGAGCTACATTACCCATAATACCACATGTGCCAAGTTCAGCAGAGTTACGAGTAGGCAGCACCAAGCTCCAACATTTCCAAGTTGGGATACTTTTTTCCTTATTTTGTTTCCCTCTCCCGTACACCTCTGGATATTCTTGGCTAAATAACTGTAGTGGGTCCAGGATGTTAGGAGGAATCAGAAGACTCTTTACAGTAATGAAACCATTTTTCATTTCTATTGCTTGGTAGTCTAAAGCAGTGTTTCCCAACCCAGTCCTCAAGGCACACCAACAGGTCATGTCTTCAGGATTTCCATTATTTTGCACAGGTGATTTGATCAGTTTCAGTGCCTTAGTAATTACCACAGCTGTTTCATCTGAGGGAAATCCTGAAAACATGACCTGTTGGTGTGCCTTGAGGACTGGGTTGGGAAACACTGCTCTAAAGAGTAGAATTGCCTATAAAGCAGATCATACGATCTATTCAGTGGCGCATTTCAGCAATATGTTTTTTTACTAAAATAACCACAAGACATAGGTTGCTGAACTTGAATTAAAAAGCGACATCAGTCAGGAGTGCCTGGGCAGCATTATTGATATGGACTCGTTTTTTTACTTGTGAATCTAACAAAATGATATTTTGATGCTCAGTTAAATCTATTCCTGAATTATAATGTTAAATCATGTACAGAAGTGTAAATAGAAATTACAGGACCCCCACAGTAAAGTTTGGGGGCCCCAAATAGTGGCATGAGGCCTGTATAGCAGCACTATTTACAATCACTTTAAGGGACTGTAAAGAGAACTGCATTACAGGCCTTGTGACACCAGTTGGTGGCCAAACATTTCTCGGTCCTGAGATTTCTAATTACACCTCTGTGTAACATTATGATGGCCTTGCAACCACAGACATTAAAAATGAACCTAGCACATCTTTCTGTAGTATGTACATGCTTCAATCAAGAGTACCAAGTGTCATTTCTCTCTGCAAGCTCCTTCTTCTGCTATCTGCAGGAGTCACTTGTAGGTAGGTGTAGGTAGACCTCCCTACACAGGTAGCACTGTCGCAACCACATGGCAGGTGGAGTGGAGGACAGGAGGAATGCACATTCCTCTTAGGTCTCTCTATGTGTCATCGAATGAACAGCTATCCGATTGGATGATGCTGGCCTGGATGGCCATCTTTAGAGAGGGCAGTGCTTATAAAAGGCAAAGGCTCACTGCAGTTGGTGCACATTTTGAGTGTGGCTGGGTCAGGGACAGGAACTTGCTGGACAGAGAGAGGTCTCCGAGCATCGATTCCCACAAGAACTTTGCATTCATCTGCATTCATCAGTTCTAAGCTGTTGCACAGACTCTATTTTGTATGTTGGCATAGGCGTGCACACAGGGTGTGCCAGGTGTGCCTGGGCACACCCTAATCACCCCATGTGGTGGAGATTCCCCGTTTTGGACCCCTGATGTTATAGCAAAAAAAATTGTAAAAAAAAAAAATAACGTAAAATAAAACTGTAAACTATAAAATTATACAACCAAAAACTAATGACACATCCTCTCCGATACTGACACCAATCTCTGCCCTTCTGGCACTGTCAGCATATATACACACATATGTGTTTGAGCTTTGGGGTGCACACCCTAATGCAATAGGCCGCGCACATCTATGTATGTTGGAGTGTTCTTGACAATACAATTCCTCACTTTCAACCCCTGTGTGTGTGTTCCTTCTCTCAGGGTCGCCTACCACCTGGCCTCCCTCCAACCTACATTTGGTGTAAAGTCAGCAGGATATGCCCCATTAAGTGGCTGCCATGAACGGGGGAGTAGGGACCACCATGGCATCACTGTGAGCAGCCTTGGCTCTGGTGCCCAAATTCAACGAGTCCAATGTCTCACTATCGGAGTGTTAAGAGAGGCTGGAGACTGCTGTTTGCCTCTACCAAGTTCCCACCAGGCTGACTGCAGAGCTGGCTATTAAATCCCTAGAGGACGATGCTCGCCAAGCAGTAATGATGATACCCGAAGATGCACACATCAACCTAGAGCAAATTGTGGCATGACTAGAGGGCCTATTCGGGGAGAAGGTAACCCTAACCAAGCTGAGACGCAGGTTCTTCATCAGCAGACAACAGGAGGACAAAAGCCTTATGCAGTTCGCTGTAGCCCTCCAAAAGTTATGGAAGAGATTGGAGAAAAAA
>BLSH010530463.1:1044618-1059553 GCA_018402905.1 Glandirana rugosa
TGTACATAAAAGAGATATCAGAAATTACAATTAAAAAACAAAGAAATTCAACTAATGTAAAAAAAAATAGAAAATCATTTGTTAAATCCTTTCGCAGTAACTGTAAAAGAAAGTTCAAATTTAGTTATAAAACTAGGTAACATTGTCCTGGGAATTTACCGCACCCCAGATTTCCGGCAACGGACGAAACGGATAAACCATCAGGCCGTGAGTACCCGACATCAGTATCACACACACTGTATCCTGGGTCCTGATCACAACTCGCTTGGGCCTGACATTGCAAGCCCAGGCATGGCTTGAAATCCCACAGGCACCGTGCCTGGGCCTGGGCCTGTAAAGTTTTTACCCGAACGATTTTTGAAATGTCCGGGTCCGGGTCCGTGCCACGGACACCCTAAAGTTCGGTACGGACCCGAACGTTACAGTCCGGGTTCGCTCAACACTAGTCCTGGGTCCTATGTCACACACACTATGACTACAGCCCATGAGTGCCGGACTACCAAATAGGCAAAGCAGGCAACGGCCTTTAGACCCCACGCCATTTAAGGGTCCTGTTACAATGGATCAAAATATTGATTTAAACTTGAAAGAAAATGTCAATGACGCTTTCCTAAATTGTTTACTAAAAGATAAAAAAAAATGTAATCAACTTAAAGAAACAAAAAATTAACATTAAAGACTATAGAGAAAATACATGTATTAATGTAATGTACTGTATCCAATAAGAACTTAAAGTACATAAACCATAGACATCAGGTTCACATTACAGTTTTGTCTCTCTATCTAGTGCCCAACGTGCACCTGTGAGGGGGCCCCAAGGTTTTGACTGTTTAGTCGAAAGGTGACACCAGCAGCAGTTCTAGACAACCTTTTTGTTTTTAGCAACGTTGTCACCTGCGTCCAGTAGTCCAACGTTTGGATTTCTAAGAACCAAAAAATAAAATAAATATGTGGTCTAGTGTGACTGTGGTGCTAGAGATATGTCTATATCCATGTTGTTAGCATGAGCCTGTGATGTGTGCAGTCTGGCTATGGGAGCCTCTAGCAGAATTTTAGATTTACCAACTACTAGGGATGAGCTCAGATCTATTCACATCCTAACCTAAACCTACCTAAGCTATCCCGCCAGGAAGCTGTTACTGTGGACTGCCAGTCATAAGTGGCTGTGGCATTCCCCACTGTGATGACAATGTGAACTGGGCACCCCAAAGAGTTGACACAGGCCAGCCATGTTGTTCGAAATTCATAAGTTACCCGTGACATTTTGTAGAATAGGAGACACATAGCAGCAGTGATCTCCTTTCTGTCCTTGGCTATGTAGCACTGCCCTTGAGGGCTGCTTAGAATTACCTGTTCAGCTGAACCGCCCTGACCTTGTGAACCCTCCAACCCACCTGACACTCTGGGTTCAGACATCTTCTTGCAGGCCCCCTTAAATGACACTCCAACACAAGTTGAATAGATATTCTCTTTACTGGAGTAAAAATATATGTACAAAGGGGGTTATTGATCAACTGAGTCCTGGATAACAGCCAAGACTCAGGTGAGGAATCCCCCAGAAAACAACGTAATTACAGTTCAATAACACAGGTATACATATGTACAGTGGAATAGCAATTAGAAAACAGAGCAAGTGATCATAAAGAATACACCAGTTACTGCAATAAATACCACGCTAAAGGGGAACCCCAGGCCGGCCTATAAACCTTTATGTCCTAATGAGAGACCAGTTAGAAAAGGAATAGGATAGAGGCCCTTTAAGTAATAGTAACTGCAATGTCCAGAGTGCAGGGCTGTGATAGTCTTCACTGACATTTGGAGCGCTTTAAATTATATCCAAGAGATGGCACATGCTAAGGTAAGCAGGACAGCTTAAACTGGCTAATGATATTCCTTAAAGTAGTTCCGGATATGGATGTCTGTGTGCAGTGTCTTATGTAATGCAATAAAGTGGTTCCAGGGGCGAGGTGTCTGTACACAGTGTCCAAAACAAGATAACTAGGAAGGGTTTGTGAACGGTGTGCAACAGCCCTCTCACCAACTGATGAGCAGAATAGGAACCTCCCGAACAGACATCCTTCTGTGAACCGAACGGAGATGACCGACCAGCAGTTGGACAGGGAGGTAGTTGGACCTGACAGATGAGGTGCTGCGGTAATGTCTCGCAAATAGCAAGCAGAATTGGGCCCTCCGAGGCTGGGCTGGAGTCACTGGATTGCCGTGTGGTGGGCCGCAACCCTCCCGCACAGCAGCAGGGAGGTGTCCACTCAATGAGGCCAGGAAGAAGAGAGCGCGGGCCGGATCTGCTGGCACTTTTATAGTTTCTTCCAGAGGACTTTGGTGTTGCAGACAGCCCTCTGGGATGTGTAATCCAAGGATAGTTTCACAACCCCAGGACGTCTGCTCAAAAGACTACTAGTCCCACAATCCTTCTGGCTTGGCTAGAGGATATGATGTCCGTTACTGTAGCCCAGCACTATACACAGGAATAGATGAAGAATAATGGGGGTGGTCTTAATAATAAGGTAACTGTAGTCCACTGTCGGCTACAACTATTATCCGAGTAGTGCATCTCTGATAATAACAACCCTTTAGCAGCTACATTCCAAAACATCCTCATCAGAACATAGACAGAACACTGCAGAACTATATTAACTAACATCAAAACAAAGTTTGGCAAACAGATAACCCTTTGACCCCTTTCAGACAGAATGGAATCTGTCCAAGCAGATCCGCCGTCTTAGCGGGGGATCTCTCCGCTGATCCCCGCTGAGCAGGTGGATGACAGGTCAGTGTCTGCTCCACTATGCAGAGCGGACACAGACACAGCCTGCTGTTCTCTATGAGGCAGTTGGATGGAAACGGTCATCCAATCTGCCGGATGGTTGGGGAACGGATCCCCCATGTCTGCTGACATCCTTCGCCCTATATATATATATATATATATATATATATATATACACACACACACATTTGTTGCGCTGCACTGTGAAGGTATAAACTATTGTTTGGTGTTGTGAGATCACTAAGTGTTCAGCTTGCAACAATTTTGTAATTATTTTGAGTTACTTATCTGAGTTATATAGTTTATTTTAGGTTCACATATATTGAGATATTTTTGATTGCGCTGATTGTCACTATGCACTAGTCCAGGGGTGGCGAACAAGTTAGACACAAAGAGCCAAAATTTTAAACTGTGAGAGTCAGAGAGCCACACCACGCAGTGACGAAGCGGCGCTCGAGGCGCGAAGCGGCGCGAAGCGGCGGTCTCAAGGCGGCTTGCGAGGAGACTTCTATCATAGAAGTCAATGCAGGCTGCCTGAGATCGCCCTGAGAGAAACATGAAACTTGGCAAAGAGCCACAGTATATACAAAATATAATAAGAGGCAAAGAGCCGCATTCATTATGGCCGGGAGCCGCGTGTTCGCCACCCCTGATTATGCACTAGTCTAATTATTGTTGTAAATAGTTTAGCACAGGGGTGGCGAACAAGTTAGACACAAAGAGCCAAAATTTTAAACTGTGAGGGCCGGTTCACATTGGAGCGGCGCGACTTCGCGGCCCGTTCACATCTAGGCGAATTGTCAGGCGACTTGAGTCGCCTGACAATTCGCCTCAATGCTGTGCAAATGGGACCGTTCTAATAGGAGCGAATCGCTTCGCTCCGCCTTAAAAAAATGGTCCCTGCACTATTTTCAGGGCGATCTCAGGCGGCTTACATTGACTTCTATGATAGAAGTCTCCTCGCAAGCCGCCTGAGATCGCCTGGAGCGCCGCATCGCGCCGCTCCAGTGTGAACCGGCCCTGAGAGTCAGAGAGCCACACCACGCAGTGACGAAGCGGCGCGAATCGGCACGAAGCGGCGCGATGCGGCGCGAAGCGGCGCGATGCGGCGCGAAGCGGCGCTCGAGGCGATCTCAAGGCGGCTTGCGAGGAGACTTCTATCATAGAAGTCAATGCAAGCTGCCTGAGATCGCCCTGAGAGAAACATGAAACTTGGCAAAGAGCCACAGTATATACAAAATATAATAAGAGGCAAAGAGCCGCATTCATTATGGCCGGGAGCCGCATGTGGCTCGAGAGCTGCGTGTTCGCCACCCCTGGTTTAGCAGAATACACATTCCTGGCTGGCTATTCCTACTTGCAGCATATAAACTTATGTGTGTTTTATAACTCCTGAGGTGATATCAGTACAGCCAGAATAAGGACACATTTACCTGTTCTCTTGTCACGTTTTTGGGGTTGTGTTCGATATGTACAAAGAGAGATCACACAAATACTTAAAAATATCACATTTATTACAAGTAATGACAGATACAGATAAAGATAAAGAAAATATCAAGAATAAGTAACTAGAGGTGCTTGTTTCCCGCCATGGGTCCCTTTCATGGCACAGGTGACAAGGACCAGACACGTGCCTCATGGCTGTTCTGGGTGAGACTCACTTATACCAGTTTTTGGCTGTGGTAATATAGAACTTGTGTAGACCACACCCCCAGCCAACACCCTGGTAAGCAAAGATATGACCTTTACATTCCTGAGGAGAGGGGGCTAGCTTGTCCATATAAGGCAGTTCAAATGCGAATAAGTTGAGTCATGCAAGGTAACCAGGATATTAGAGGCTATAATAGATATTTGTGAGGCCAACCTTAATGAGGAATATGAAATATGCAATTTCCCCAACACCTGTATTAACCAAATAGCAGCAAGAGGAAGTAAACTCAGATTGGGTTTACTTCCTCAATAGTCCCCTGTAAATTAGAAACATAATGGGCTACTAAGCATCACATAGTAGCCCATTATGTGCCACTTACCTGCAAACGAAGCCAGCGATGTCCCTGCTCCAGGTCGCATCCATCTTCTGCCCCTCTTCCTTCCGGGGCCGCAATCTCTAGCACTGTGAGTGGCCGGAGTCGCGTGACGTCACTCCCGCGCATGCGCATGGGAGCCGCCAGTCGTGGCACGGTCGCAGTGGAGTAACGGCACGGAGGCCTTTCTTCACTGCGCATGTGCAGACATGACGTCGGCACAGCTTCAACACTGCATATCTCCTGAACCGTACAGGTTTAGGACATATGCAAGGCACCTACAGGTAAGCCTTATTATAGGCTTACCTGTAGGTTAAAGTGGTTGTCACGCGTTGACAACCACTTTAAGCCCAAATACCACTGTATTAGAAGGTACCAGAGGCGGATTAGACACATTCCCTGTCCTAGGTGAAATAGACATCTGATACCCATCATATTTGTATTCATTCAAAAGGTAATCCCAAACTGGACAATAATATACAGGCTACCAGAATGTAGCCTGTAGATATTCAAAGATATTAACACATGTAGAAAACTGTGTCTGAGGGAGTGGCAGCTGCATGGCCATAAATACTGTGACATCCCATAGACCACTCCTAGGGCCTCTTGATTGGTAAGATCAGTTCCGTCAACACACCTTCCTCAGGGACCAGAGAAGAGAGAATTCCCTAGCAGCCTTGAGCTCTCACTTACCATTGAACAGAGAACATTAGCCAAGATGTATTTCATGGGAGCCAACATTTATTTATCTTATTCTCATCGACTGGACTTTGCTGAACTCACAGAATCAAGACTTTCTTAAGTATTTTCACTCTTGAAACCTTTTTGTTTTTCTGTTACATTATTGTCCCTTTTTCTTTTGTAATATCCTTTTCCGCTAAATAGTTTGTTTGAACCGTTTGTTTCGCCTGTTTTCTTAGTAAACAATATTTTAAAATCATTAACATTATCTCTACGCATTAAACTAGAACTTAGAGAATTCCTGAGTCTTTGAAGAGCACTACTATATTGTAAATCTCTGGATTTTCCTGTCTGTGGTGACAGTGTGTATTACAGACATTTATGTAAAGTCATAATTGTTGTGAATGGTTGATAAGCCAGTTTGTCAAATGTTGGTCAAATGTTAGTGAAGATGGCCAGGGTTTCACACCATGTTAATCACACGGTCAAAATTATACAAGGGGTATGTATATGTGCTGCTGCAGGGCAGGGAATTCCTCTGCCACTTATGACTGGTTGTAAGCAGTGACAGCTTCCTGGCGCCACGATAGCTCAGGTGGATTCCGACTCATGTCTGAACATGCCTGAGCCCGTCCCTACCAATTACATAGCCCAGGGGCTTACCTAAACAATCCATTCACTAAATATCCAATCAGGGGCTTTCACACTATGTTGTTAATAAATCATATCATCTCATCAAACACATTAAAATCTGAATGTACAATCTTTGTACAATCTTCTTTCAATTTACCAAATTATGAAATATGAGGAGCAACTGAAACATCTCAACGATGTGTATCCAATCAGGCAAATCCTTGCACTATATGGTTCTTGATAGATACAATGGAATTAAAGTCCTGCTGTCAAGAACTGAGAGCAGGTAGGCTCTTTATTACAGAAGAGAAAATCAATGCAATAAAATAACCTGCTTGCTCACAGTCTTCTGTGGCATATAAACTGAGCTGCGCATGCACACTGACATAGTCCCCATGTGCGGGATGACTGACTCCTGTACATCATATGGTGGAGGTTTTCCCTTAACCATTTGATCTGCTGTCATTATATTAGCGTTGCACTTTTTTTTTCGAATTATCTGTTTGGAGTGTGTATTTTGACTTTTACTGCTGGAAGCTTTTCTTTTTCTAAATGCAGTGTTCCCCCTTTTCTTTTGGTACTATATTGTAAATCTCTGGATTTTCCTGTCTGTTGTGACAGTGTGTATTACAGACATCTATGTAAAGTTATAATTGTTATTGTAAACAGTTGATAAGATGATAAAGTATTAGGTGGCAGATGATTTGGAGTGTAACAGGTTAAATGGGTAGTTATATAAACCCAATGATGATTGCTCTCAGTCTTCTGGCATCTAGATGTGGTCCTACGAGCTGGAAAGTCTTTGTACCATAGTACAGCAGGGGGTGTGCCAGGTGTGCCTTGCCACACCCTAACCACTCTGTGCTGTGTCAATTCCCCCTACTGCCTGGGCTTGCCCCCCCCCACCCCCACTGCAGTGCTGCTGGCTTCCCTCCTCTTCTCTCCCCCTGGCTGCTGCAGTCATTGTTTTAGGATGGAGAATGGGGAAAGGGGTTAATCAATATTTAATTAGTTAATATTTACTGACCCTTTCCTTTTATAAGTGAACACACTCACTCACTGTGTTCAATCATGGCTGAAGCATAGTAAACTGTTTTCTATGCTTCTGTTTGATTGACCAGGAAGCCGCTCAGCACAGAGCACTTCCCTTTCATTCACTGTCCAGTGCAGCTGCAGAGAAAGGCATGTGTGTTTGAGATTTGGGGTGCACACCCTAATGCAATGGGCTGCGCACACCTATGCTTTGTACACAGTGAGGCTGAGTCTTCTGTGACATAAGCTGAGCTGCGCATGAACACGGGACTGACACAGTCGACTGACTCCTGCGGCATGTGCAGGAATTATTTCACCCCCCGTGCCGGCCAATGAAGATGGCTGAAGACTGGCACCCAGCAGAAGATGCTGGCATCAGCGAGGGACGTAAACTGGAGAAAGGTACATTTAGCTCTGCTTTAAAGTAGTTGTCAAGTGTTATTTTTAAAAACAAAAAAAACCCACCTGAAATAGAAAGGCATAATGAGCTAGTATGCATTGCATACTAGCTCATTATGAAATGCTTACCTTAGATGGATGCTGTAGCAGTGGTCCCGAGCATCGCTGTGACCGGAGACATTCTGTGTCCGTTGTCTTCAGGCATCCCAGGCGCCGACCAATCACAGCATGGACTCCAGCACTGTGATTGGCAGGAGCCGTGCTGGCGTCACTCCCACGCAACGCATGCGCACGGGAGCTGTCGTTTACGGCACACTTCGTGAAGAGACGGCCCGGTCGGACGGCTGTGCAAGTTTAGGAGATATTCCCGGGACCTACAAGCAAGCCTGAATATAGGCTTACCTGTAATTTAAAGTGGTTGTCATGACTTGACAACCACTTTAAGCAGAGGCGGCTCTAGGCTTTGTGAGGCCTTAGGCAAAACCTAGACATGAGGCCCCACTCACGCCCATAATGGGAATTATTCAAGCAATAAAAAAATGAACTTTAAAAATTGCATTTATTAAGAGCTTTTTGTATCAGTACTCTCTATCTGGGTGCTGGTGTCAGTGTCAAATTAGGTGGTTGCGAGGCCTTAGACGACCGCCTAATTTGCCTAATTAGAGAGCCGCCTCTGACTTTAAGGCAATTGAAAGACAGATTGTAATATGTGTGGTGTGCTTAAAACATTTGCAATCTTCACCTCACATATTCAATGTAATCATGCAAATATATAAAGTGCAAGCAGTGCTAATGGAATGGAAGTGATAGTCCATCAACCACAGTCCTATTAATCCTACTAGAGTGGTTAGTGTCCAAAAAGGACCGTAAGTGTTTCACAGAACTTCTCCACCACCACGCCACGTGAGAACTCTGGGGAGGAAGATCCCCCCTATACGGGAAGACTCACCAAAAGGATGGCATCAAAAAGCATAAGTAATAGACCATCAACACCGCTCACTTCCCCTCCTCTCTCCTCCTTTCATTGCGGATTAGATCACAGGTGTGTGGTAACACAAAGGAATCGGTTCACTTAAATGGTGTGCGGCTGTTTCTTGAATGGACTATCACTTCCATTAGCGCCGCTTGCACTTTATATATTTGCATGATTACATTGAATATGTGAGGTGAAGATTGCATGTCTTTTGATATTTAAAGTGGCAGCTAGCTTCCATTTATTTTTATATTTTTTGTATTTTTTTACACATTGACCCCATATTGTGTCACATCCATAGCGCTGATACTGGTAACTCTCTTTCAGCGATTTTACTGGTTTTTGGTATATTTGTGCTTAAAACATTGTTCAACCAGATGTCAGTGTGTGTGGCAGCTTTAGGCATGCAGTAGAACACTCTAATCACTGTTTGGACCACTTTAGAAGTCCTGCCTGTCAGTACAAGGTGTTGCAGACAATACATTTTAAGCTCTATATGAACATGGCGACAATGCTGGAGGATTGGGCTCTATTAGGGTTGCCACCTCATCCCTTTAAACCCGAACACCTATGAATTACACAGGTTCTGAGGCTAATTTAATGGACATAAGGCACCAAGTGAGTTTAATTACCACCTTAGCCACAGAACCTGTGTAATTAATAGGTGTTCATTTTTAAAGGGATGAGGTGGCAACCCTAGGCTCTATACTCACCCTATATATAACCACCCTAAAAAAGAACTGATGTCTGGCCTTTGACTTCTACTGCATGTCACTGTCCTACCATTTATGCATTCTCAGTAGAAAGCGCTTACATTACAAATAAATATTTATCACCGTGTGCTGAGAACCATTCCCACAGAGGAGTGTCAGGAATAATGAAGAGACAGACGATATAGATCTGGTCAGCTTTAGATAGATTACATAGATAAGAAAGCAGTATATAGCACGCTCTGCATGATCATTCTACATGCCGAGATGTGGGTATTGTTACCTATATATTACATAAACTCAACACAATCTAATCTGTCAGCAGGTTAATCGCATTAGCAGCTCCTTCCTTTTATATATCATTGCAGAGTGCATTGCTGGAAGTGTGAGATGGATTGGTTCCCAGCAGTCCCCACCACCGGACCCCTGACAAGATAAGGTAATTATTCAGCACATGTCAGCACTTTATCCAGCCCAAGCATGCTGCAAGTCAGAAATAATGGGAATTGGGTGGCAGCAGGCGGAATTTTCTTCAGAGCTTAGCTTCTGCTTCTGTCAAGAGAAACACTGCCCATAAACCTGCATAAATTATTACAGTTATTTGGCTTCTTTTTTTTTTTATGGCTGTCGGTGTAACTTGAAATTTTGAGAAAATATAAGGAAGAGATGGGTATCAATCAATGTTATAAATAAACAAATGAAAAATAACACGTTCCATTATTTTATAGAACAGCTTACCATACTCACATGAACAATAATTTGCTAAGAAGCTGTCTAAAGGTAATTTCAGAAAAAAATTAGGGCAACAATAACCAGGAAATTGGCGTTTTCTTTGCAGTCTGAGCATAATCAACAATGGATGTTCCAGAATAAAATTTATATAGGGGATGTAATTCACATGTGGCCCAGACAGTGGCGCTAACAGCTTGGGCATATAGTTATGTTAAAGAAGAGCTAAACTGTATTTAACCACTTGCCTTGCGTACTTTTACTGCGGCAAGTTGACGCCGCTACTCAGATCGCCGTCTATAAACGGTGATCCACATAGCCGCAGTTGTGGGCAGGCGCACGCCGCCGACAGCACGTTCTCGTGTCCGCCGCACTCTGCCTTAGTTTGCCCGCGGGTCGGGCGGACTTGATGTCTATCGGTGACCCGGGATCGCCTTCTAGAGAGGAAGAACGGGGAATCGTTGATGTAAACATGGTGGTTCCCCATTCCGTCAGTGGACAGGACAGGGATCTACCGATCCCTGTCATCGAGATAAGTTAGATCTGTCATGATCCTGCCAGCCCAGCCCCCACACAGTTAGAACATGCCTAGGGAACACAATTAACCCCTTGATTGCCCCCTGCAGGTTAACCCCTTCCCTGACAGTGACATTTACACAGTAATCAGTGGCTATTTTTAGATCCGTTCGCTGTATAAATGTCAATATTCCCAAAAAAGTGTAAAAAATGTTCAATCTGTCCCCCGCAATATCGTAGTCCCAATAAAAATCACAGATCGCCGCCATTACTAGTAGAAAAAAAAATAGTAAAAACGCCATAAATTAATTCTCATCTCATGGTTTGTAAACGCGGCAACGTTTGCGCAAACCAATCAATATACGTCCATTGCATTTTTTTTTAACCACAAATATGTAGAAGAATATATATCGGCCAAAACTTATGAATAAATTTGTTTTTTTATATTTCTTTTGGATATGTATTATAGCAAAAAGTAAAAAAGTATATTTTTTCAAAATTGTCGCTCTTTTTTTGTTTATAGCGCAAAAAATAAAAAACACAGAGGTGATCAAATACCACCAAAAGAAAGCTCTATTTGTGGGAAAAAAAGAACCTCGATTTCATTTGGGTACAACGTTGCATGACTGCACAATGGTCAGGAAGGGGGTAAATCCTTCCAGGCTGAAGTGGTTAAAGCAATTGTGAAGGAAATAATAAAACAAAAAAAACAACAAACATCTCTATACTTACCTGCTCTGTGCAATAGAATTGCACAGAGAGAGCCCCGAACCTCCTCATCCCAGATCCACCGACGGCGCTCCTGGCCCCTCCTATCTGTCCAGTGCCCCCACGAGAAGCTGCTTCCCATATGGGCACTTGTGCATGCTCACCCCCATGTCCTGCTGCTGCGTCCATTGACACAGACAGCGGGACTCGGCCCAGCCCCCAGCTCCCTTGTCACTGGAGTTAATTGATAGGAGTGGGAGTCAATGGCTCCCTCTGCTATTAGAGCCGGTTCACACTGAGGCGACTTGTCAGGCGACTTGAGTCACCTGACAAGTCGTCTCCATGCAGTGCAATGGAACCGTTCTAATAGGAGCGACTCAGGTTGCTCTGACTTAGAAAAAGTTTCCTGCACTATTTTCGGGGCAACCTCAGCGCGACTTGCATTGACTTCTATGGATAGAAGTCTCCTTGCAAGTCGCGCTGAGGTCGCCTCGAGCAGGGCGACTTGCTTCTCCCTGCAAGTCGTGCCGCTCCAGTGTGAACCGGCTCTTAATCTGCCCAATAAGGAGGGAGACATTGGCGAGAGCAGCTGCTCTCATGCATGTCACTGGATCGGATCGGGCTCAGGTAAGAATAAGGGGGTGGGGGGGGGGGGCTGGGGGCAGGCAGGGCCGTCTTTAAGATTGATTGGGCAAACATTTTCTTGCCCCTCCCCCCATTCTAAGAAATACAAAAAAAATAGCTGATAGACTCAAAATTAGCTTACTGCAGCAGATCAGGCAGCGATTGCAATTGGTTGCAACCAGTCATTACCGCTCACTGACTGGCTGCAATAGATTAATGCTTATCATTACTGCTCACTCGTTGGTTGCTGCAGGTCATTACCGCTCACTGAGATGTGGCGCAACCCCCAAATAATTGAGAAAGTAAAGCGGCTCATTGATACACATACTACATCAGACGGTCTGAAAGTGCGGACATAGTGCAGGAGATGGTCATAGAGTGCGGACAGAGCACAGGAGACAATCAGAGGGTACGGATATAGCACAAGAGACAGTCAGAGAGTGCAATCATGTTGCAGGAGACTGTCAGAGTGAGGACATAGCTCAGGAAATAGTCAGAGAGTGCGGACATAGCGCAGGAGACAGTCGGAGAGTGCGGACATAGCGCAGGAGACAATCAGAATGTGCGGACATAGCGCTGGAGACGGTCAGAGAGTGTGGATATAGCACAGAATACGGTCAGAAAGTGCTGACATACTACAGGAGATGACCAGAGACCTTTCAACAATGTACAGCTATACAGTTAACAATAGCTCAGAGTTTAGGATAGCAGTCAGGCACTCTATGGGGGGGAAGCACATACCTGGCCAGCTGGGCTCACCATGCATTTTCAGAGGTCCGGGGAAAGGGTTCCCATTTAGATCTGAGCTCTTGCTACAGCTGCTCCCTCCCCAGCATACAGGCTTCATGGGGTGTGGTCAGAGCGTCAGTGGAGCTCCTGGCCTGCCCCTCTCTGCTGGCTGGGGAATACAGCGCTGCCACCTGAGCATACAGGCTGCATGGGGTGGGGTCAGAGCATCAGTGGAGCTCCCGGCCTGCCCCCTCTCTGCTGGCTGGGGAATACAGCGCTGCCACCTGAGCATACAGGCTGCATGGGGTGGGGTCAGAGCATCAGTGCAGCTCCCGGCCTGCCCCCTCTCTGCTGGCTGGGGAATACAGCGCTGCCACCTGAGCATACAGGCTGCATGGGGTGGGGTCAGAGCATCAGTGGAGCTCCCGGGCCCACCATCCATCTGCTGGCTGGGGAATATAGCACTGCCTCCTGTGTTCCCCTCGCTCTGCAGTGCTATCATTGGGCCTCCAATTTGCAGGCAGTGCAGGGCTCAAGGGGCAGCTGCTTTGGGCCCAACAACAAACACTGGGCCTGGGGCAGCTGCCCTGTTTGCCCTACATTAAAGACAGCCCTGGCTGGGGGGGATCCTGCAGCAGAGAAGGTTTTTTCCCTTAATGCATAGACTGTAAGGTAAAAAAAACCTTGAGGATTTACAACCACTTTAAAGCAGAACTCCGGGAAAAAACTTTGTTTCTATGTCCTTGTTGCTGATCTATCTTCATCAGCTTTGCCATCCATGTTCTTCTGAGGTCTGTAGCTCCTCTGTAGTAGCCTGCTGAACTTGCTGAAAAACTGTTAATCCCCTGTGGTTTCCTGTTTGCAAGACCGCTGCCTGCTATCCCTCCTGTATCCCCAGCCAGTGGTCTTGTAACTGCCACATGTAGTTCTCCAGAATCAAGCAGGGAATTCCATTTTCGCCTTGCTCGGCTATAGTGGGAAGGGGGTCTCACAGCCCCCGGTCTGTGCTACCCATAGAGGTAGTGTCCTCCTTCTCCCTCCTCTCTGCCAGCACCGCCCCTGTCATGTACCTGGTGGTGGAGTCTGATATGCAGGTGACAGCCTCTCTTACACCTCTGGTTCGAGAGCCCCTAATAGAGTTGACAGAGTGTCAAGAGCACAGAGTGGCATGAGTGCTGGACTGGTAAGCTGGATCCAGATGAGATGCACTCATGCAGGACTTCCGGCCGGCCAGGTATCCACAGCTGAGCAGATTTGGAGACAGCGGGATGCAGATGCAGACCGGGTTGTCAGGCGGTCAAGCGTAGTCTGGATGCAACCCGGGTAGGTAACAGGCAGGCAATGTGGTACCAGGGTGCAGGCAGGAGAGGAGTCAGGATGCAAGCTGGGATTCGTTATCAGGTGGGCAGCGAGGTACCATGGAACAGGCAGTAGAGAAGTCAGAGCAAGCCGAAGTCAGGTGCAGGCAGATAGCAGGATAGTCAGTTCAATAGTCTATGAACAGATGCTATGAACAGCAAGGGTCACAGGGAACGCTGTAGACCAGACAGCAATGATTCCAAGCCACAGCCTCCTTTAAATAACACCTTCTTGTGTCCGTGCGCGCACATGGATTCCTTTACTTTGCCCGTTGGCGCATGCGCCATGCACATGCGACAAGAGGGTGTGCTTAGCTGAGAAAGTCCCTCCTTCTAAGGCCAGAAAC
The DNA here is from genome assembly GCA_018402905.1 of Glandirana rugosa. Taxonomy (NCBI): domain Eukaryota; kingdom Metazoa; phylum Chordata; class Amphibia; order Anura; family Ranidae; genus Glandirana; species Glandirana rugosa. The sequence continues at coordinate 1,058,867 of BLSH010530463.1, forward strand.
CAGGAAGTAAATGTAAAAAATAACTTCAACCACTTCAAAACTGCAATATGTACAGTTGTGTTCAAAATTATTCAACCCCCACTGAAATTGATTGTTTTGGTCGGTTTGACATTGATTATGATCATTCAGTCATCCTGCTTACAATTAAATCAAAGAGGCACGTGTAGGTCAGACAAATATAAAATAACATTTATAATGAAATAACCATAAATGTCTTTTCTGAGCTCACATCATTATCAGTTTTATTCAACCCCCAAGTGACATTCAATCTTAGTACTTAGTACAACATCCTTTTACAGTTATAACAGCTTTTAAACGTGAAGCATAGCTTGACACAAGTGTCTTGCAGCGATCTACGGGTATCTTCGCCCATTCATCATGGGCAAAAGCCTCCAGTTCAGTCACATTCTTAGGCTTGCGCACTGCAACTGCTTTCTTTAAGTCCCACCAGAGGTTCTCAATCGGATTTAAGTCTGGTGACTGCGATGGCCACTTCAAAATGTTCCAGCCTTTAATCTGCAACCATGCTCTAGTGGACTTGGAGGTATGCTTGGGATCATTGTCCTGTTGAAAGGTCCAACGTCTTCCAAGCCTCAGGTTTGTGACGGACTGCATCACATTGTCATCCAATATCTCCTGGTACTGAAGAGAATTCATGGTACCTTGCACACGCTGAAGCTTCCCAGT
>BLSH010530463.1:1086062-1097691 GCA_018402905.1 Glandirana rugosa
ACCCCTGTTCCACGAAAACCTGGGGTTTCGTGGGTGGGGAGGTACAACTCCCATACACCGGACCATACCAAGTCCTCCACCCCCCGCGAGAGAGTAGGGGGGGGGGGGTAGGACTGGACGGTCCGACGTACGGGTCTATTCCCAGACCATACCTAAAACGCTTTATGGGGTGCGGCAAAAACAAAAAATTTGCCGTGAATAAAAATAACAAGTCGACAGTCGCCCCTTTGGGTAACTGTCGACTACTGAGTATCTAACAATACCTACGGTGCCGGTCGAAGGGACGGGACGAGGAATTGGGGAAGGGCGGCCATCCTGCAGGTGCTGAAAAAAATGATATCTGAATGGTGCCTCTAGCTGCTGGCACCATTCAGATATCCCCCCTCAAAGTCTAGGACGTCCATGGACGTCCTACCGGCGGGAAGGGGTTAAGGAGCAGGGCAGGGAAGCTGGCCGTGGCATCCATAACAATCTATGAGTCATCAGCTGTCAATGGGTTTCCCCGCTGACAGCTGAACAATAAAAATAAGTGCCGTTTAAAAAACAAAAACGGCGTGGGGTATTTCGCAAAATCCATACCAGACCCTTATCTGGGCATGCAGCCTGGCAGGTCAGGATGGGGGGGGGGGGATGAGAGAGCGCCCCCCACCTCCTGAACCATACCAGGCCACATACCCTCAACATGGAGGGGTGGGTGCTTTGGGGTCCAAAAGCACCTTGTCCCCATGTTGATGTCTTGTCTGTGGTTGTCGGGGTCTGCGGGCAGGGGGTTTATCAGAATCTGGAAGCCCCCTCTAAGGGGGCTCCCAGATCCAAGCCCCCCTATGTGAATGAGTATCGGGTACTCTAATACTCGAGTATATAGTACCCCTACCAATTGATTCCAAAAAGTGTCAAGAAGTAATAAACACAAGAGACGGTTGTTGACAAATCCTTTATTAAAAAATAAAACAATAGTGTCCCTCGATGTAAATCCATCGTCAATCACGCCGCCCGCCAGACCCGAAAAATAGAAACAATTAAAAATACTCCCGCCTCCTGGGAGGCCTCCCGGCGAATGCCTTCTCTCTGCTTTGACATTTCTTATATAGGTAAGGGGCAGGGCCACCTAGCTATGTCACCCTTTGACCCTGCCCCCACGTGAGGTCACATGCCCAGCATGCGCCAGTCCGTGACGTCAGAAGGGGTGGTGCCACTGGGTGACGTACCTATATAAGAAATGTCAAAGCGGAGAGGAGGTATTCGCTGGGAGGCCTCCCAGGAGTGAGAGGCCCCCTCAGGGCCATCTTATCAAGTGGGCAAACCTGGGCACAACCCAGGGGTCCTAGGTTCACATAAGGCCTCATCAGGGCCATTGGATCTAGGGGGAGGCTGCTGACCAGGGCTGGACTGGCCTACCGCCGTACCCGGGCCACTTTGAGCTCCACCACTCCCCTCCCTCCTCCTCTTGTTTGTCACACACAGTAGTCTCCCACTGTGTCACAGAGCTGGGTTTGGAGTGTAACTGTAACAAAGCCCCACCTCCTACTGGCTCATATGATAGACGAAACACTGATTCAATATCAGGAAATTGAATCAGTGTTTCGTCTATTACACGAGCCAGTAGGAGGTGGGGCTGTGTTACAGTGGCTGCCGCCGAACTATTTTAGCCGACTGTGACACAGTGGGAGATGCCTGCTGTGTGTGATCCAGCATTGGTAAGTCTGAATTGATGGGCAGTGAGGCTGCATGAATGGGCACAGTGAGGCTGCAATAATGGGCGCAGTGGGGCTGCAATAATGGGTGCAGGTAGACTGCATTAATGGGCACAGCGAGGCTGCATTAATGGGCACAGCAAGGCTGCATTCATGGGCACAGGGAGGCTGCATTAATGGACACAGCAAGGCTGCATTAATGGGTGCAGCGAGGCTACATTCATGGGTGCAGTGAGGCTGCAATCATGGGCGCAGTGAGGTTACATTCATGGGCGCAGCGAGGCTACATTCATGGGCGCAGTGAGGCTGCAATCATGGGCGCAGTGAGGTTACATTCATGGACGCAGCGAGGCTACATTCATGGGCGCTGCGAGGCTGCAATAATGGGCACAGCGAGGCTGCATTAATGGGCGCAGCGAGGCTGCATTAATGGGCGCAGCGAGGCTGCATTCATGGGCACAGCAAGGCTGCATTCGTGGGTGCAGCGAGGCTGAATTTATGGGCACAGTGAGGCTGCAATTATGGGCGCAGTGAGGCTGCAATTATGGGCGCAGTGAGGCTGCATTTATGGGCACAGTGAGACTGCATTGATGGGCACAGTAAAGCTGCATTTTATGGGCACAGTGAGGCTGCATTGATCTTCTGTATCATGTCAGCAGTTTCTGACCATCTCTTGTATCATGTCTGCATTCTCTTACCATATAATGTCCTCAGTCTCTAACCATCTCCTGTACCATCCCACAGCCTCTGACATCTCCTGTATCATGTCTGCAGCCTCTGACCATCTCCTGTATCATGTCTGCAGCCTCTGATCATCTCCTGTATCATGTCTGCAGCCTCTGATCATCTCCTGTATCATGTCTGCAGCCTCTGATCATCTCCTGTATCATGTCCGCAGTCTCTGACAACTTCTGTATCATGTCCACATACTCTGGCCAACTCCTGTACCATGCCAACAGCCTCTAACCATCTCTTGTATCATGTCCACATACTCTGACCATCTCTTAAAATGGTTAATTCTGCGCTTAGGATTGGAGTGGTGTGTGAATGATATAAGACTGCTGCCCTCCCTGAACCCTCCACTGGGTGGAGAAAAGGTAGTTTATTGCAAGTGTAGGGATAGCTGCCGCTGTCTTTTTATACTAAAATTCAAACTGGAAAACTTGAGATCTCATATACAGTAGTTACAAATTTGATGAAATACAAGATAACCTTTGATTAAATAAAGTGTTAAGTGCCACCTCAATAATTTTATTTATTTATTTTTTTTATTTATTCCAGCTACTTATACAGCGCTGTCAATTTACGCAGCTCTTTACATATACATTGTACATTCACATCAGTCCCTACCCTCAAGGAGCTTACAATCTAAGGTCCCTAACTGACATTCATACACATACTAGGGCCAATTTAGACAGGATCTGATTTACCTACCAGCATGTCTTTGGATTGTTGGAGGAAACCGGAGTACCCGGAGGAAACCCATGGAGGCACAGGGAGAACATGCAAATTCCAGGCAGGTAGTGTCGTGGTTGGGATTCGAACCAGCAACCCCTTTGCTGCCAGGCAAAAGTGCTATTCACTACACTAAACAATATTAAACTTTGTAATAACCTTACAATAATAATTGTGTATAGTAATAAAAGTTCATATAAATAGTAAAGTAATGTGTCCAGGGATGAAGGATTGGATATAATAAATATTTAAATCGTGCTTTGCATTGTTTCCAATGCATTCTATACCCTGCGCCCCCAGTGGTGAAACCGCATCATTACCACTGAACTCTCATGTTGCTAGGCAGATAATAGAACTGTGGCTGGGTATTGCATGCTATCCAGATATTACCAAGTAAAATCACAAATGTAAAAATATATTTTAAAAATATTTTTAAAAATGTCCTTAGCGTTGCATTCCTCAGTAAACAATATTAAACAGTGTAAAAACCCTACAATAATAATTGTGTATAGTAATAAAAGTTCATATAAATAGTAAAGTGCTGTTACTGTGCAAAAATGAGTCCAAAGTTCTGTTTTTTCAAAAAGTAACTTTGTGCAGTATTCACGTTTGATATTGTGCAGAGAGGTTGTGGATCGTTCTTCAAAAGTGACTTTGTGCTGCATTCACATTTGGTATTGTGCAAAAAACTGTGGGTCCACACATGCTCCCCCAATGTGTTCTCACTCACCAGAGAGTGGTACCCCTGCAGGGGTGACCCCCATGTGTACACCTTTATAAATGTCCTGGTCCTAGGTTGAATAATCCCTCAATCACCGTTTATGCCTCCTGGCAGAAGATGCATGTGGAAGGATGGAAGGAGATACTCATAGCGTAATCCAATATTCAATTTGTTTTATTCAAAGTAAATTCACAGATAAAAACAGACTTTCCAATCAGTCAAAGAAACAGCGCACTGTCAAAGGTGCATATATAAAAAGACACTACCAGTGTGTCTCAATGTTGGAAGTGACGTTTAGGTGTACCAGAAGCCCCGACTTACGCGTTTCGTCATAGGATGGGCTCGGATGCTGAAAGGATCCCCCACAACACATGGAGAAAACCCTTCCTGAAGGCACGGGGACAAGTAGAGGACAGTGGGAGCAGGTCAGCACGTCCAGGAGGTCTCCTGGGAAGTCAGCTGGGTGGGTTGGTGAGTGATCAGTTAGGGAGGACACTGGAGAAGCTAGCCAGGGGGGGCTAGTGAAAGGGGCAGCTGCAGCCAGGTGGGCTGGCAGTGCCTAAAGAGGTGGTGCTGGGATCAGTAACCACAGGGATGAAAGCAGGACACTGACTTTTCTTTGCTACACACTTAAAGGTACTTCGGGTTCCTGCCTACAACAGGCTGTTGCTATCATCTGCCTGAGTGCTTTGTCAGAATCACAAACAGTGTGCCAGTTTGAGTTCTGCAAGCAAGTGTGCTGGAGGAAGTGAGGAGTGTAAATATATGAGAAGTTGTTTGAAGTCAAGTGGGCATCCCATCAGGGACGTATTTAATAAAGGGCAAAAGGGGCAGCTGCCCAGGGCCCTGTCATTGTTTTAGGGCCCAACGCAGCTGCCCAGTAAACCTGCGCTGCCCACAAATTGTGAGCCCCATCGGTGCTGCAAAAAGACTGGTCCACTTCACACAGACAACAGCCGGCATTAGCATGCTGAGCAAGGAGCGGGCGGGGCCGTGAGCTCCGATGATGCTCTGACCCCACCCCATGCCATGCCTGTACAGCGGGGCCTCGGGTAGGAGCCGATGACAGAGTGCTAGTGCAGCTGGCAGGCACTCAAGTGAGCCCACAGACAGTGAAAGGAGCTTGGCAGACCAGGACCAGGAAGGTTCTTCTCTTCCCCTTGCTCCCCAGATATAGGTACCAGTCTAGTTCCAAAAATGCTGACTTGGCTGTTATTTAGAGAGTAGCATGGTGGCCCACAAGACCAGTGGCACTGTGCTGACATCTTCCACACTGTGAAGCGCAGCACTGCTTGATAGGCTTCTTTTAGGCCTGGTTCACATGTATGAGGTATATGCAGGCACAACAGCCCATCCTTTTGAATGGTCTGCCATGCCTGCATTTACAGCAGAAAAAAAAGGTGCATGCAGCATTTTAAAAATGCAGTGGCCTTGACATCGCATCATGCTTTTGCACCATGCAATTTACCTGTAGTCCCCGCACCCGCATCTAAAAATGTAGCATGTTTGCAGGTGCAGGAACAGCAGGTGCGTTTTTAAAATGCTGCATGCAACCTTTTTCTGCAGGAAATGCAGGCATGGCAGTCCATTCAAATGAATGGGCTGTTGTGCCTGCACATACCCGCATACATGTGAACCAGGCCTAAAGCCTGGGAGTAGTAAATAACTTTTAAAAATAAAAACACTGATCCCCTGCAGGTCTGTCATAATGTGCTAGCACTGCATACTAGCACATTATGACAGACTTACCTGTAAACTGAGCACTTTACGGCTCCCCTTTGCCCTCAGCACATCCCTCTTCTCCCGGTCTTCTTTCTGGGTTCTCAGCCTTTGAGCGCTTGAATGGACAGGCTACTGTAAAATAACTCATGTGCATGCGCAAGGGAGTCACATCACCGCAGTACACAGAGCTGGCTGCGCATGCACACCTCAAATCACATTACCACTGGCAGGCGGGGGGGGGGCATTCATAACAGAAGACACCACTAGGGTCTCTTCTCTTATAACCACTTTAGTGCCAGACACTTTTACCCCTTTCCTGCCCAGGCCAATTTCCAGCGTTGTCACACTTTGAATGACAATTTTTATAATTTTGGTCAAACAAACAGAGCTTTCTTTTAGTGGTATTAAATTAGCCCCTGTTTTTTTTTCCAATGCGAAATAAACAAAAAAGACTGACATTTTTTTAATAAAATGTGTTTTTATTCATTTTGCAAAAATATTCTTTCTTCATAACTTTAGGCCAAAATGTATTCTGCCACAATTTGTTGGAAAAAACCCCCCAAATCAGCGTATATTATTTAGTCTGTAGGACAGTTATAGAGTCCAAAAACAATGAGGTATACACTCACCTGCCAGATTATTAGGTACACCTTGCTAGTAGCGGGTTGGACTCCCTTTTGCCTTCATTCTTCATGGCATAGATACAACAAGGCTTTTTCATCCAGACAACTACCGCTCACTGGATATTTTCTCTTTTTCCCACCATTCTCTGTAAACCCGAGAGATGGTTGTGCGTGAAAATCCCAGAAATACTCAGACCAGCCCCTCTGGCACCAGCAACCATGCTAAGTTCAAAGTCACTTAACAGGTTCCCCACCGCGTGCCGTCTTTTCACGGCGGCAGTCGGGGAGCCCTGCGCGAATCGCCGTAAATAAGCGGCGATTCGCATTTGGCCACCAGGGGGCGCGCGCCGCACTCCTGGGGAGTGTGCCCGCGGCTCGGGTGGACCCGATGTCCGCCGGCGAGCCGCGATGAGCGGCTACAGGGAAAGAACGGGGAACCGTCGATGTAAACACGGCGGTTCCCCGCCCTGTCAGTGGGGCATGAGAGATCTACTGATCCCTGTCACTGGGATCAGTTAAATCTCTCATGCCCATGTTAGCCCAACCCCCCCCCACAGTAAGAACACACCCAGGGAACACAGTTAACCCCTAGCTCTCCCCCTGCAGGTTAACCCCTTCACTGCCAATGACATTTATACAGTAATCAGTGGACATTTAAATTTCTGATCGCTGAATAAATGTCATTGGTCCCAAAAAAGTGTCAAAATGTTCCAACATGTCCGCTGCAATATCGCAGTACCACTAAAAATCGCAGATCGCCGCCATTACTAGTAAAAAAAATAAAATAAATAAAAACGGCCACTTTTGCGCAAACCAATCAATAAACGCCGATTGCAATTTTTTTTATCGCAAATATGAGGAATTATATAAATCGGCCAAAAACGGTGAAAAAAATGTTTTTTTATAATTTTTTTTTGGATTTGAATTTTAGCAAAAAGTAAGAAATTTGGGTTTTTTTGCAAAATGGTCACTCTTCTTTTGTTTATAGCGGCGATAAGAAATGACGCAGAGGCAATCAAATACCACCAAAAGAAAGCTCTATTTGTGGGAAAAAAGGATGCAAATTTCGTTTGGGTACAACGTCGCACGACCGCGCAATTGTCAGTTAAAGCGACGCAGCGCCGAATCGCAAAAAGTGCTCTGGTCCTAAAGTGCGAAATTCTTCCGGGGCTGAAGTGGTTAAATCCCCTTTCTTCCCCATTCTGATGCTTGGTTTGAACTTCAGCAAGTCGTCTTCACCACATCAATATATCCAAATGCATTCAGTTGCTGACATGTGATAGGCTGATTAGCAATTTGTGTTACCAAGCAATTGAACAGGTGTACCTGATAAAGTGGCTGGAGTGTGTATATTCCTAGCTAATTATTCTTAGGTAATTCTCTTGCTCTCAGCTTTTTCCAAGTTCCCCTTTTTTTGCTGCTGTGATCTGACTTTCTGTTAGATGATGGATAAGTCCCCACTTCATGGTCCTACTGTAGCCACCCTCTCTTGCTCACTCCTGAGATGGACTATTGGATGTGTAGTATACATCAGTGTTTCTCAACCCTGTCCTCAAGTACTCCCAACAGGCCATGTTTGTAGGTTTTCCTTTATCTTGCACGAGTGCTTTAAATCAGAGTTAATGGCTTGGAATTTGGACAACTATTTTATCTAAGAGAAATTCCCAAAACATCGCCTGTTGGAGGTACTTGAGGACAGGGTTGAGAACCACTGGTAGTATACATGGCTGCAACTAACATGAGAGGGAATAGGAGAGATTTTTTTGGGATGTTGGGGGGGGGGGGGGGGTGTTTGCCCTCGGTAAGCATGTTATGGATGCCTATGAGTCTGGCAAGGGAGTTAACATGGTTGTCAAATTATTTGTAATCAATCATTCTACTCCAAAGAAGAAAAACTACAAATAGATTTAAAATGAATGCTAATTTGTCCAGGGCTGGCCAGTTCAGTAAATTCAGCCCAAGAGCTGACTGTTTGATGCTAAAAGAAGTCTCAAAGAACCCCAAAATTTCAGTGTGGGTGGTTCAGGTAACTCTTGCAACAGCTGAAGTCAAAGTGCAGACAGCTGTAATAGGAAAGAGATTGCAACAATTCAACCTGTATGAGAGACAGTGGGGGCTGATTAATTTTTTTTTTCGGGGCGGCAAAAAAACACTCTTCCGGCTCCGTTGTCCTCCAGCGTGGCAGGTGGCAGGCTCCGGTGTCCTCTCCTTGAGCAGCTTCTTCCACGGCTCTCCTCCTTCTAGGTGCTGGGCGTCCAATAGGATCACCTGAGGTTTTGGCCAATCTCACGACCCACTTCCTGATTGGCAGGGAGGAGTTTTAGTGTGAAAACAGCGAATATTCATTCGATATCATCAAACAACTGGGCCCACCCTTTTTTGAAGCCCATTAGAGCCTCTGGCTCTATTCACATGCTTCAAAAAACAATCCCCCCCCCCCCATTGGAATCCATAGTCTGGTGCCCTGTATGTAGATTAGGGGGCTGAACGCACGGATGGGGGGTCGGCCCCCGTGCGCCCCTAATAGACGGATTGCCACTGGTGAGAGGGGTGTTCAGAAAAAGCCTTTGCTTTCTGCTTACTATCTGCAAAAAGAACATTCAAACAAGACTACAGTTTGCCGTTGAAGTTAAATGCCAGGCCTTCTGTAACAATGTGCTGAAGACTGATCAATCAAAGATCGAGTTTGGGGTTGCTTTGCTAATTCAGAGCTTGGGAAGCAGGCAGACTCTTTCTGCATCAAATCAAAGTGTGCATGATGAGAACTTGAGTCCGTCTGTCAAAAAGTAGAGGTTGAACCAGAAATAGGTCTTTCAAGATGATCAAGATCTAAAGCACACTAGCAAATCCACCAAGGAATGGCTCAAAAGAAGAAAGAGGGTTATGGACTACCCTAGTAGGGCAGTTTATTCAAGGAAGAGCACAACCATTTCTCATCTGAAGAAATTTTACATGAAAGCTGGTCAAAAATTTCAGATGATATTAACCACTTTCCAAGCGGGGCCCTTTTTTACATTTGTTGGTTACAAGTTAAAAAAGTTTTTTTTTGCTAGAAAATTACTTAGAACCCCCAAACATTATACATATTTTTTTCAAACACCCTAGAGAATAAAATGGCGATCGTTGAAATACTATTTGTCACACGGTATTTACGCATCGGTCTTTCAAGCGTGATTTTTTTGGAAAAATTTCACTTTTTTGAGTTAATAATAAGACAACAGTAAAGTTAGCCCAATTGTTTTGTATATTGTGAAAGAGGATGTTACGCTGAGTAAATAGATACCATACATGTTACGGTTGAAAATTGCGTGCACTCATGGAATGGCGAGTCCGGTACTTAAAAATCTCCACAGGTGACGCTTTAAAATTTTTTAACAGTAACCAGGTTAGAGGTGCAGCGGAGGTCTTTTGCTAGAATTACTGCTCACACTCTGGCGATCGTGGCGATACCTTACATGTGGTTTGAGCACCGTTTTCATGTGCGGGCGCGACTTACGTATGCGTTTTCTTTGCTGCGCGAGCTTGCGGGGACGGTGGCGATTTAATTTTTTTTTAATTAATTAATTTATTTTTAACACTGTTCCTTTAAAAAAAAAAATCTGATCACTTTTATTGCTATCACAGGGAATGTAAACATCCCTTGTGATAGTAATATATGGCAACAGGTACACTTTAAAAGTGTCTAAAAGGGTCTAAAAGGCCCCCCATCCCTCTTTTGCACTTCACAGTATTCAGATTGCCAAAAACGGTGATAGTGAATACTGTAATTTTTTTAAAACTGGCGCCGTTAGCTGCCGAGTAAACCGGAAGTGACGTTATGACGTCACTTTCCGGAATTTACATAGTTAGATAGTCAGCGAGGCTGGAAAAAGACACAAGTTCATCAAGTCCAACCTATGTGTGTGTTTTTAATGTCAGTATTACATTTTATATCCCTCAATGTTGTGGTCCCTTAGGTGTTCATCTAATAGTTTTTTGAAATTATCTATACTCCCAGCAGAGACTACTGCTTGTGGAAGAGAATTCCACATCCTCACTGCTCTTACCGTAAAGAAACCTCTACGTTTTTTAAGGTTAAACCGCCCTTTCTCTATTTTTAATGAAAAGAGGAATTTGCCGATTCCGGCTTCTATCAGGTCTCCTCTGAGCTGGTGAATGTGCCGGATTGTAGCTCCGGTCTCCCGGTGGGATGGGAGGCTGGAGAAGAGCGGCGGAAGGGGGGGTGTCCACTCCCACCCCCGGGGATAACAATCGAGCAGCTCCCGAGCCGGATTGGTCCTTATGCCCGGATAGCCGATCGTCCGATCTAAAAAACGGTACCGGGATATAGCCTGCAACTGCAGGCTATATCCCGGTACAGCCACTCAAAAGTAGCTGCTGCCTATTTACGGCGCTGGGGGTGAAGTGGTTAAAGACTGGTCAGTTACACAAAATAACTGCAAGAAGTCATATCTCCAAAAGGGGCAATACCAGCTTCTGATGCCAACAGTGGGCTTTTTCCACAGTACAATGTCACATATAGTGAAATTTGAGTGATTAAAAAATATTTATTTTCATATTAATTTGTAGGCACTGTTTGAATAAAAATCGGACAATGTTTGCCCATTCACATATGTTGGTATTTACTTAATGTCTCCTATGACAGGGTCACTTCACTGCATTCTCCCCTCTCCCTGTCTACACATTGAACACCAACTCTTCACAGCTTTCACCAAATGCCAGTTACTTTGTCTTTATTGTCATTACTTTTTGAACTGCAGCCATTGAGCAAGTACTGTATATGGCAAATCTGCATTATTTTTCCAGGTAAGAAGTTCTGAAAGTGTGGAAGGCAGAGAAACAACATAACAGTCACCCATGTAACATTTTCATCTGATCTGCAATGGAAAGATTTGATCATTATGAACTATGAATGTTCACCACTAGAGGGAGCCAGGTAAACTGAAAAAACTTGTTTTCCTGGTGCATCTTCATGGCAGCATACACATGGGTTGTGGCTCCGCCCCCACAACATGATAGGACTGGTTAACTATAAATCAAAGACAGACCCGGCTCACCGCATTCTCCTTTTTTTCCTCACCTGATCAGGACTGGAGTCGCGAGGTATCCCTTACCGCTTGTCGCCCCAGCCAAGTTCAGCCTCTCTTGGTTGGAAGTCCTTCCTGTACAGTCTCTAAACGAGCTATATGGTTGGAGCCCCATTCTGGTGGTCTGGGGGGCATATTTCAGCTTCTCCTGGGTGGATGTCCTTCCTGTACAGTCTCTAAATGAGCTTTATGGTTGGAACCCTGGGTAGATGTCCTTCCTGTACAGTCTCTAAATGAGCTTTATGGTTGGAACCCTGGGTGGATGTCCTTCCTGTACAGTCTCTAAATGAGCTTTGGGTCCCAAGGTTGGTATTTCGAGTAAATCTC
>BLSH010530463.1:1103474-1116096 GCA_018402905.1 Glandirana rugosa
AAAAAAAAAAAACCTATACATAATATTGTCTTTCATTTTTTATAACAAAAAAAAAAAAGTTTTGACAGTGAGAAAAAAACAAATATCTCGTTTTTTTTTTTGCGTCTCCACTAGTTTATGGTGGTTTTCTTTCGACATAAACACGCTTTTTTCCCGTAGTTAAAATAAACCCATGTCGCAGTGTCCGGGTTCGTTAACAGTCAACTTCGCTGAGTCACGGCATGTTCGAAAAAATTGTTGATAAAAAGAAAATATAACCGTAAGCTGTAAATGTTTACGTCGTTAAATCTTCAACGTACTTTTTTACTCATGACCCTTTGTGAAAAACTTTCTATTTATCACGTAAAATATATCTTGATATATCTATTTTGAAAAAAAAAAAACAATATTTTTTACTTTCTGTTATAATACATATCCAAAAAAAAAAAACAAGCAAATGTATTCATCAGTTTAGGCCAATATGTATTCTTCTCCATATTTGTGGTACAAAAAATCCCTATAAGCGTATATTGATTGGTTTGCGCAAAAGTTATATCGTCTACAAAATAGGGGGTAGATTTATGTCATTTTTATTATTATTTTTTTTTTACTACTAAAGGCTGTGATCAGTGATTTTTAGCTGGACTGCGACATTGTGGCAGACATATCAGACAGCTAAGTGACATTTTTGACAGTTTTTTTGGGAACCAGTGACATTAATACAGTGATCAGTGCTAAAAATATGCACTGTTACTGTACTAATGACACTGGCAGGGAAGGGGTTAACTGTGTTCCCTGGTTTTGATTTCTAACTGTATGGGTGACTGTGCGACTGGAGAAACACACAGATCCGTCTTCCTGCTTAGCAGGAAGACAGATCTCAGTGTCATCCCCTGACAGAATGGGGATCTGCCTTGTTTAATTTGGTAGATCCCCGTTCTGTCTCTGCGGGGAACGATAGCGGGTGGCCGGCAGACATCGAGTCCGCTGGACCCACTGATTGGCTCCCCCCACTGGCCAATTGGTAGCTATAGCACAAATCGCTGAATTGGTGGCTCGGCGGCGATTTGTGCAGCTGAGCCACCTTGCCACAGTACATCTGCAGTGGGTGGTTGGCAAGTGGTTAAAGTGGCATGGCTTTTGGTGTGTCCCATGTCTACATATTCTTGCTAATAGGTGTCCCTCATTCCCATCTCAAAAAGTTGTGAGGTACAGTGGGGGAAATAATTATTTCATTCCCTGCAGATTTTGTCGCCCGACAAATCGTGACAAAGTCGTGCAAACAAAATCGCGGGACACCTGCTGACCAAAAGAATTTCTGCAACTTCTTTAGGGAGACAGGTGTCCCGCAATTTTGTTTGCTCAATTTTGCTGCAATTGTGGCAAAATGGAGCCGCGATTGGGGTGCCATTGGAAATAACAGGATCGTACGTGCGTCCTGCGTTTTTGCGACGATTTGGAATTGAGGGCAGAGTCATGGAGATTTCATCCATGATATGGAATGACTAGGTGTGAACGGAGCCTAACTCTGCTCAAGACTCGCTCCTCTTATCATACATAGACAATCCAGGTGCTGGCTACTATAGCCCATCTCCACTCTTCATTAAAAGATACAAAACAAATGTCAGCCACACTGCAAACCTAGCTCCTCTTGCTGTATTTATTGATTGTCTGCAAACTAACCACATACAACATGTCTCCACCCCAAAAAACCAACCATGCGTTTCGCCACTCCTGGCTTGCTTAAATGGATAGGGGAATTCCTCCCTCTCCTTCCATCCTTGACTTCCCCTATCCATGTACGCAAGCCAGGAGTGGAGAAATGCGTGAAGTAAGGCTTGTTTCCGAGTGGAGACATTTTGTAAGCAATCACTTTGCAGACAATCAGGTTTGAGATTTCCTGAGCAGAGGTTTGCTGGTGTATAGGTAATACAGGGAGGGGACATCATCACCTATCATTTTAAAGTGGAGCTGTGATAATAGAAATTGGAGAGCCACAGTTGCTGTTCAGGCTCTGGGGCCATCAATCTGGGCCTGGATTTACAACTAAGAGCCAGTGACATTTTCAGACTTTGCTAGCTGCATACTTGTTTTGGGTCAGTGATTCTGTAAGCAGTGAGACTAGGAGCACGATGACACCCCCTGAGCCTTTACATTAAAAATACAAATCCGCCGTTAAATCCCGCCTAATCATAAGGCCCCAGGCCCTGATGGGCTCCCTTATGAATATTATAAGGCGTTGCTGCCTCTGTTCCTCCCACGCCTATGTAACCTGTTCAATGCTTTTATGCATGACACGCCCATTCCACAGGAAATGCAGAAATCTTTTATCGCCCTGAACCCCAAGCCCGATAAGGACCCATCTCTATGCGCTAGCTATAGGCCAATAACCCTCCTGAATGCGGACTTCAAAATATTTACTAAGGTTCTTTCACTTCGGTTGAGCGTGGTCCTTCCCACAAAGACCAGGTAGGTTTTGTTCCCATGCGCCAAGCGGGGGACAATACAATACAAGACGAGTTGTTGACCTGATCGACATGGCGAACAGGGGGGGCCTTGAATCTCTCATCTTGGGGCTGGATGCTGAAAAGGCATTTGATCGCCTGGGCTGGCCCTTCCTGTTTGCCACGTTGCAGCATATGGGGTTTAGGGGACCTTTTCTGTGAGCCATCTATCACCTCTATCAAAACCCGCCGTCTGTGGTGCACACCCGTTACGCTACTTCCTCCTACTTTCGTGTGGCGAATGGCACTCGTCAGGGCTGCCCGCTCTCTCTTTTATTGTTTGCACTCTGTGTGGAACCCCTGGCGGTTTCTATCAGGAGCTCTCCGGACATTTGGGGCATACCGGTACAAAATAGGGAATTTAAGCTCGCATTGTTCGTGGATGACATTATACTTACTCTGACCCAGCTTAGAGTTTCTTTGCCAAATTTACACGTGGAATTAGAATGCTATGGAGAGCTTTCGGGCTACAAAATTAACACTGGAAAATCGGAAGCTCTCCCCCTCAATATTCCCCCTGGGGAACTCCAACACCTCACTGCCTGCTTCCCTTATAGGTGACAGACTAGGGCCCTGCAGTATCTAGAAGTCGCTATTACGCACTCGTTTCAGTCTCTGAACCAAGAAAATTTCCCCCCTTTGTTCAAACAAATTAGGGAATTAGTCCATACCTGGAAGAAGGATCATATATCTCTTTTAGGAGGCATTACATCTATCAAAATGACAGTTCTCCCCAAGCTCCTCTATCTTTTCCAGACACTGCCTCTCCAGTGCCTCTTGCCCAATTAAAATGACTGCAAGCTGATATACTTCAATATGTCTGAAATTATAAGAGGCATAGGGTCCCCCGCACTGTACTGATGGCATCTTGCCGGGACGGGGGTATGGCGTTCCCAAATTTTGTCAAGTACTACCAGTCAACATAGCTACACGCCATCGCATCCTGGTTTATGCAACGTTCATATAATAAATGAACAGAAATTGAAAAATTGTGGCTGGCCCCAATACACCCTAATAACCTGCTCTGGGGGGACGAAGACGGAGGTGGCTCCCGGTCAACTCCTGGGTCCCATGCTTCATTTAAAAATGGTGTGGCGGGCATTGTCTGGTAGGTATGATGTTACCTCTGAGAGGTTTTTAATGACCTCTTTCCTGTATACTCTCGCTCTCCCGGACAGCCTCACTCATCATATGTCCACACCATGGGCATATAGGAGCCTTTTCCACCTTGGCCATTTGGTGGATCCTGTTTCCCGAAAACGTTTGACTTTTGCAGAGCTCCGGGAGAAATTTAAATTACCCCAACAAGCATTCTACCGGTATCTGCAAATTCGTCATTATGCTCAGTCTATAGCATCAGACTTACAATTTTCTAAACCTTCCCCCTTCGTACAACTAATCCTGCAGGGTACTGACCATAGGGGATTAATTTCTGCCATTTATGGGATACTAAACGCCTACCCCCTGTCTGTGGTTGGTAAGCATAGATATATGGTCAAGAGGAAAGAACTGCTGCAGGAGGAGATTCCCATCGAGACATGGCGGGTAATCTGGTCTCAGGCTGCCAAGAGTTCTATATGTACACTCTATAAGGAGAACAGCTATAAAATTCTTTACTTTTGGTACCTGATGCCGGATGTCCTGAAGTCTATATATATCGTGACATCGGATTGGTGTTGGCGTTGTCTCAAGGACAGGGGTACTTTGTTTCACATTTATTGGACTTGCCCGTTGATTGTCCCATACTGGCAGATGGTCAACCAGTTATTGGGGGAAGTGCTGAGCACTGTGGTCCCCCTGGCCCCGAAGGCTTTCCTCTTGGGCCTGTTGCCACCTGCATTGGGTGGGCCCCGGAGGAAGCTGTACCGACACATAGTAACAGCAGTGCGCTGTCTTGTCGCTCTTTACTGGAAGCGACGCCACTTACCTGCTTTGGAGGACTTACACACCAGAATTATTGATGTGGAAGTAATGGAGAGGATGATGGCCAGATTAAATGATACCCTGGATGCACATAATCGGGTTTGGGAGCCTTGGCACCTCTGGGAAGAAAACGCCCTGGGTTGATTTATTAGTCTACGGGATGATACCGCAGTCTGTCTTTCTTTTTTCTCTTTGCTTTCTCTTTTCTCTTTTTCTTCTTTTCCCCTCTCTTTTTTAATCTTGTCTTCTTTTCTGTTTTTGCGTGCTTTTTTTCTCTTCTCGTTTTTTTTTCTGTTTCTCAGAGGAAGTTGCATATTGTGGAAATGCGGTTTACCCTTTAAAATGCTGTGGTTTATGTGAATGATAACCCTGGTTATATAATATATTGATGGGATAAGGCCCTCTGTTAATGATTACAGTTTTGATGGAAAATTATGGGCCCACACTCTTTGTAATTGCCACATATGCCTTTATATGTAGTGTTTGCTATTGCGACTTTTGTATGACTATAATATTTAATAAAAAATTGTTAATTGAAAAAAAATACAAATCAGCAGTGGGAACTCCAATATGTCTATTTTCACAGTTTTACTAAAAAGTTCCATGCCAATCAACAAAGCTGTATCAGCCCCAACAAAGTTGTTATGCTAATAATGACCACTAGATGGAAGTATTGCATCAGTTTTAAAGTATAATTAAAGGCTAAACTTTTATTTTTTTTAGGATAGAGGGGAGATGGATTAGAGCGCCTGTCAGTTTTTATTGCGGTCTGTGGGAGATTCACCCTCTCTGTTTGTCCTGTTCACTATTAGCAGAAGTGAAAGTAAAGAAAATCCCAAATGTTGGGTTTTCCCCAGAAAAGTAACAGAGGGCAAATCTTTCAATGGGGCCATTCGTTCTGGTGACCTGGGTGTCCCCATGGGATTCCCTTAATTTGCCGTGATCGCCTCTCACTTCCTGTTTGGCTGTGGGGCAGGAAGTGAAGGGAAATCACAACAATGGGACACAGATGGCGAAAAAAAATTGACAGGGGTCCCTCCCTTACTCTATCCAAAATGAAAAAAAAGTTTTGACTACAATTTTACTGTAAGTTCACCTCTGCTCTATGGCTGCATGTTATTGCTGTGTTTCTATATCGACACATTCTGAGTCAACTTCATAGTATTTATTTAAAAATGTTTCTTAATTACACAGTGACGTACTTTGATGATTGCTTTTTCATATACAGATCTGTACATCTTCTCTCCTTGACTATTTGTACATTGGACAGTATACTTAACCCTCGCTAAGTAAGTGTTTGAAATTAAATCCGTTAGCCACAAACAACTTCTCAGGCTGTCTTAAAGCATAACTCGAGCCAAAAACAACACAATACAAATTAAAAGCCTGTTAAAAAATAAAATGACAAAAACAGTTTTGGCTGCAATATTTAACTGTTACTAAACCCAGGACCCTGTATTCACTATATCTATATAAATACAAATATTTTAGTAAATATAAAACAGTAAATACTTTTTCTCAACAGCGGTATATAGCAGTCTTGTGACTTCTGTCAGTGTCTAGCCAGGCACTGGTTTAAAGCTTGTAGGAGGAGTTTTCATGCATGACCTTATGAGTTAATGCATGACCCCTGGCCCTCTGTCTGGACAGTGCTGATTGTCCCTATGCTGATCGCATGCAAAAAAAAAACTCTCTGGCAATACACACCAAACTGAGAATGTGCATAGTGCCTCCAAGGCTCTGTATCAGCAGATGGATTGGGGACAGTGAAAGAAGGGGAGGATCAGAAAAGACAGGATCAAACAGCCTTTTTACACAATGCAGAGGTTTAACCTCTTAGGTTCCACAGTGAGTATAACAAATGCGCTTTACTGCATATCCTGTTGTGTGTTTAGCAACACTTTAACATCAATCCAGAGATTTCCAGCTCTAGGTGTCCTCACTTTTCTAGTTAGAGTAATGGCCATGGCCAGCACCATTTACCCACTTTCTCTGAGCCCAGGTTAACATGGGCCCATCCTGAGCCTGTTACATGGCAGTACAAGGTGAAGCAGCACAGTGATGAGCTAATTTCTCTATGTCAGTCTGCTTTTTCCAACTATCGGCATGCTTCTTGTCAGCACATGAACTGATTGGGGTATGACAACGTTGTCAAGGCTGTTAGGGTGACGTCACCAACCACCACATGTCATACATCCCCATACATACAATATATTAGTGCTGAAATGGGCCCCTCCTATGATGCAGATCGCATAGCCAAAAATGTGAGATGGCAAATTGGGGCCAACCAGGACCTGTGGGTAAAGTTCCAGTGTATAAATAAAAGTGCCAATGTGCAGATGAAGATCAAAGGTGCTGATGAGTGTCTTAATGAATCCTCATGGGAGCAGGAGTATACCTCCCTGTTTCAACCACGACAGTTCATCACTCAAATGCAAATGGCTAGGCAAACATACCACTGGCTAGGACACCCTGTGTATCTAGGATCAGCTATGCTGAAAAAGCAATGGTCTGCTCACCAATCCGTATGACAATCATGGATGGTATGGGGTGATGTCTCTCAGCAAAGCCAGTGGTGTTGCACCTCAACGTCCGGGAATGAGCCCTCCGGACGGAGTGCCATTAAGCCGACCTTGGCTCCGTGCGGTCGTTCGTCCCTGCTGAGCCGTCCTTGGCTCCGTGCGGTCTTTGGTCCGCGTCCATGCGGTCGTTCATGCACCAAGATTCAAACGCTGCACATGTCACTGGGTGAAGCGTGGAGTGGTCAGCGTCACCTGACAGCCGGGAGTGACGTCATGCTGACGCGTTTCGTTCAGCCTATCCTGAACTTCCTCAAAGCTGGGGGTGGGGCTGACAATTGTGCCTTATATTTGATTCTCACTGATGTAATACACAATAATGGCCACCAGATGTCACCCATACACCCTTACTAATTTTTCGAATTTTCTAATTTTTGAATCTTGGCTTCTTGGTGGTATTTGGTTTTTAAATTTGCTGGGGTTTCTTGATATTCTCTTGGAGATAGAGGGCATGCATAAAATGCTAGTTTCCTTGATGGTATGTGGGGGTCGCTCTGTACCCAAGCATAATAATGCAATCTTCACTGCGGTGTTTTGAGGGATCCCTTTATATGGATCTGTCTTGGTTAAAACTTTGAAATTTTTAAATACAATTAATGCATGTTGTATGAATGGGACATTTCAATGGGGAATAAGTATGGGTGACATCTGGTGGCCATTATTGTGTATTACATCAGTGAGAATCAAATATAAGGCACAATTGTCAACCCCACCCCCAGCTTTGAGGAAGTTCAGGATAGGCTGAACGAAAAGCGTCAGCACAACGTCACTCCCAGCTGTCAGGTGACGCTGACCACTCCACGCTTCACCCAGTGACATGTGCAGCGTTTGAATCTTGGTGCACGAACGACTGCACGGACGCAGACTAACGACCGCACGGAGCCAAGGACGGCTCAGCAGGGACGAACGACCGCACGGAGCCAAGGTCGGCTTAATGGCACTCCTTCCGGAGGGCTCATTCCCGGACATTGAGGTGCAACACCACTGGCTTTGCTGAGAGACATCACCCCATACCATCCATGATTGTCATACGGATTGGTGAGCAGACCATTGCTTTTTCAGCATAGCTGATCCTAGATACACAGGGTGTCCTAGCCAGTGGTATGTTTGCCTAGCCATTTGTATTTGAGTGATGAACTGTCGTGGTTGAAACAGGGAGGTATACTCCTGCTCCCATGAGGATTCATTAAGACACTCATTAGCACCTTTGATCTTCATCTGCACATTGGCACTTTGATTTATACACTGGAACTTTACCCACAAGTCCTAGTTGGCCCCAATTTGCCATCTCACATTTTTGGCTATGCAATCTGCATCACAGGAGGGGCCCATTTCAGGACTAATATATTGTATGTATGGTGATGTATGACGTGTGGTGGTTGGTGACGTCACCCTAACAGCCTTGACAACGTTGTCATATTTTAATCCAATTGCTTTACTGGTTGTCACAATTCTAATTCGATCATTTATTAATAAACAAGTTAATTACGGCAGTGAGGTTCCGTTTACAGTTTCTTTTCCTCTTCTGGTATTGCTGCATTTATATGTGTTTGTTATTTTATTTTTTTTCCCCCAAAAAGGTTGTATTGGAAATAAGATGAAGACGCAATACAGTATATGACACCTATAAGGTACATTGATACAAAACAAAAGTAACAAATGGTACTTTGTAAGAAATATTTACCAAGCGTGTTGAATTCAAGATTATAAACAACCAAGAACGTTATCTAAATGTACCTATTCTTGATAACTGATGAAGGGGACACTTTTGGTCGGGCCCATCTTGGTATGGAAAACGGCGGAGCATCTTGCTCGTACCGTGCAAGGTCATACAATGGTGCTGGTTCGTTTCAATATTGGGTTGATTTACATATGCTGGGCCCCATATAAGAATTTTAACCATATTGAAATTATCACATTAGGAGTTTCCCAAGGGCGTTTAATGTTGAGTTACATGAAAAGACCAAAAAAAGTTGAAAAATGTTTATATGTGTCTTTTATATCTGCCTTGAGTTCAGATTTGAAGTGACCCTGTCTGGAGCTTGTACTATATTCTACTAACTCAGTAGTCCCATCACCTGACTCCTAGTGACATTGATTCACATGTTTCCATGGGATACAGGAAACTCATTTCTCCATAAACCTATGCTTGTTCTCCTCCCAAGGCTTTATTCAAAACTCCTGGCTTCCAGGCTGGGTCCCTAAGTACCCCACGCCGCAAGGTCAGTCCCAGTATGCGGATAACCATTTTCTGTTCAAGGGGCTATTCATCAAACCCCTTCACTACCGGAGTTTCTGTCACCCTTGTCATGTCATCTGCTTCCTGACTGGTTGGCTGCCTAAAGTGGAGTTCCACTGTTCCAGAATCATTTTTCAGTTTATTAAAAGTCAGCAGCTACAAAAAGTGTATCTGTTGACTTTTAATAAACTGTTCAGCGATGCGGCCGCCTGGAGCCTCGCTCCTCTCCCCCTCCCCTCCGTGGCGCCATCACTGCTACTGTGGGCGCCCGTCTGTGATACCTTGCACCTTCACAACTGGGCGCGCACTGCGTGAGTCCTGCTGTGTGATCCTAGTGGCCAGGAAATCTTCTGGAACCTGTGACGTGTCCCAAAAGATTGCAGAGAGGGAGGGGCCATCTAGGGGGAAAGGAGGAGTCGCTGAGGCGGCTCAGGGATGGAAGTAGGAAGAAGGGTAGGAAGTACCTGTATAAACCAGGTACCCACTATCCCCCCCAAAAAAATTACAAATGTGGCATGTAAGGGGGCGAGGAGTGCTTAAAGCAGAAGTTCCACTTTTGGGTGGAACTCCGCTTTAAACATAAGTACGGTAATCATCAGCAGAGGTAATACAGCCTCCTTAAGACAGCTTCTCTGCTTGTGATACTTTTGTACTGTATCTTCTAACTTCTTTTATGCGCCCTGTTCTTTGGATACACCATGCACATGCATCCCTTTAGTGACTTCAGGCCAGGCAGATTGACTAACAGGAAAGTTCTTTACTAAAGTAGTTATGTAATACAGATGAACAATTCAACAAATTGTCTTCCACAAATCCTCATGTACAAGTTCTCTAAAGTGCCCTCTGTTTTGCTCTTGGTACTCAACCTTGCCCCATGATGTAGTCATACCTTAATTTAGATGTGAAAGTCCTTTAGAGTCCTTTAGGAAGACAGGAGTCTATATGGTAGCGTAAGTCCATATTTTAGCGGCATAAGTCCATATCCCTTGGAACCCCGACTGGACTACAACAAAGAGTGGAGTGGCAGCTATATCTTTAGCAGGAGCACCCCTCAGTGCCTGATTACTCCCTTTTATATGTTTCGACCTGCAGGGGACAGTACTCTCCTGAAAAGCACAGGAAAACCTGACAAGCGGAGTTAGCCCTTGCCTCTCAGGATTTACCAGCTCAATAAGAAAATCACAATTAATAGTTTAATGAATTCACATTAGGATACACAGTTTCTGGGCAGACATGCAGACCAGGCACCCAAACTTAGAAGAATAAGACTTATATAAAAGAAAAAAAAAAACCTTTATCCCAGGGAATATTCTGGAAACACATTTTTACACACTGCAGCATTGTGCAATTAAGCATAAGTGGAAACAAGGGTGTATGCACAAGGATGGTCACATACTGCATGGGTGACAACAGTCAGATTTGAGAGGGCAGGAAAAAATGATAGAGCTCTATGTATACAACCTGCCACCACGATATTATCATAAACTCAGCTCAAATTATAAGAATTGATATAGGTACCTACATCCCTAATTCAATATTGGGATTTCCTCACAAGGAAGGTGAGAGGGGCTGTGGGATTTTATTGGTACCGACATAAGCTTACATAGTCAATTTCTTTAAAAACATAACGTTTATTTGTATAAAAAAAATGTTAAAAATGAAATGTACGCTCAAAAACATGAACAGTATACAAAGATGATATATATTTTATCATACGGTCTATAGCAATGTGTTTCTCAACATGTTTCGCGGGAGATGCGCTTCTTCAGGAGATTACCACAATTACTTTTGAACAGACACTGAAATGATAAAGAAACTTTAATATACAGACCAAACCAATAAATAGTTACATGAAGGGTCCTGTAAAAAGGCCCACAATGTATAAATATATAACACCTAATCTTTTGTTCAGTCACAGTGATACACAAAATCCCACAACTGCTTACCAATAAAATCCCACAGCCCCTCTCACCTTCCTTGTGAGGAAATCCCAATGTCATCACGATATGTGTTGCCCCTGCCTGGTGGAATATTTTGAGGGGCATGCAGGATATGGGGCAAATTGAAACCAATGATACACAGAGGAAAATGTTAACATTGCAAATGAACAATCAGACGGTTGCATGATGAACTCATGACATGCATATCCACTATTAGTATGTCATTTTAACTATGTGGCAGTAATGGGACATGCTGGATTTTACCTACTGATCTCTGCATTATGGGCAAAGAAGAACATCACACATTTTCCAACCCAACCAATTGGATTTTACAATGTTTTGAATCACAATTAACAAATTAATTATCGATTGATTTTATTGGAATTTTTAACTTCCTACAGCACTCCTATGACATGGATCCTCCCATGGTGTTTTTGTTTTGCGCACTTTTCATCAATCTTTTATTTATATATATTTTTTTGTTCTTCAATTCAGTTTGGCTCTTATTACCATCACTCTTCACGCACCTGTTCCTATTTTTGTCACTCTTCCATCCAGGCACTTTTCATTATTTCATTCCCACTGTTATATCTACCTAATGGTTACGTTATTCTTTAACACAAACCCTACTGGCAATCACTACCTACACTTATTACCTTTGATACACTATGAAGCTTGGAGATCCATGCTCTGGGTTTGCTGTGCATGCCCCCGGTTGGTGCGAGGCTCATATCCACCTCAGCTCCCAGGACAGACAACATTTCTGGCCCTGGCCCCACATACACCATCTACCATCATACTCAGTCTGATGTAAGTACCCTGGACTGACAACTTTGTCCTTCCCTGTTATACTTAGTTCAACATTTGATCCTAGTACCTTTTGTTCTTTGTAGATATCCTATAGTATCCGCCCCTGAGGAAGTGTTCATATACATGAAAAGCGTCGGGGATTCAGAATGCAGCTACATGCCCTAACAGGAATTTATTCAGATATATCTAATTTTTATAATGCAATTTCCATTGCTGTGTGCTGCCAAGTTGACGTGTGTAGATACATGAATTGACACAATTTTACCTATCATCCATAGAATACTAGGATGTGCTGCTATACTGACACATGTATATACAGTCAGGTCCATAAATATTTGGACATCGACACAATTCTAATCTTTTTGGCTCTATACACCACCACAATGGATTTGAAATGAAACGAACAAAATGTGCTTTAACTGCAGACTTTCAGCTTTAATTTGAGGGTATTTACATCCAAATCAGGTGAACGGTGTAGGAATTACAACAGTTTGTATATGGGCCTCCCACTTTTTAAGGGACCAAAAGTAATGGGACAATTGGCCGCTCAGCTGTTCCATGGCCAGGTGTGTGTTTCATTGTGTGTGGACCGGTACCTTGTCGACTCGCCGGTTAACAGGGTAATGAAAACCAGGGAATTTTTCACCC
>BLSH010530464.1:20741-32076 GCA_018402905.1 Glandirana rugosa
CCGTGCCTACCTACCCACTCGTGCCTACCTACCCACCCACTCGTACCGACCCACCCACTCGTACCTACCTACCGACCCAATCTTACCTACCTACCTACCCACTCGTACCTACCTACCGACCCACCATGCTAACCCAGCCATCCATCCATGCTCACACACCCAGCCATGCTCACCCACCCATCCATCCGTGCTCACCCATCCATCCGTGCCTCATTTGTGCCTCATTCATGCTCACCCAGCCATCCATCCATGCTCACCCATCCATCCATCCATGCTAACCCAGCCATCCATCCATGCTCACACACCCAGCCATGCTCACCCACCCATCCATCCGTGCTCACCCATCCATCCGTGCCTCATTTGTGCCTCATTCATGCTCATCCACACCACATCAGTTCTAATCCGTGACACATCCATGCCACTACAGTGCCCATCCGTGCCACTACACTGCCTATCTGTGCCACTACAGTGCCCATCCGTGCCACTACACTGCTCATCCGTGCCATTACCCTGCCCATCTGTGCCACTACAGTGCCTATCCATGCCACCACAGTGCCTCACAATGGTGTAAAAGGTAGTCAAATTAGATTCAAAATGTATGCCCCTAGAACAACTGACGGTGCTCCCTGCATGTTGGGCCTCTGTATGTGGTCAGACTGTGTAAAAGTGTCACACATGTGGTATTGCCATACTCGGGAGGAGTAGCAGAATATATTTTGGGGTTTCATTTTGCTAGGTACATGCTGTGTGTTTGAAATATTGTATAAATTGACAACTTTGTGTAAAAAAAAAAAATGTGTTTACATTTTCTTTCCACATTTTCCACAAACTTGTGGAAAAAATGAAATGTTCAAAAGACTCATTATGCCTCTTAGAATATATGTTGGGATGTTTGCTTTCCAAAATGGGGTCATTTTTTGGGTGTTTCCATTGTCCTGGTGCTCCAGGACCTTCAAAAGTGCAAGAGGTAGTCAAGAAATTATGTGTGTAATTTATGCTCCTAGAACGCCTGATGGCACTCCCTACATGTTGGGCCTCTGTATGTGGCCAGGCTGTGTAAAAGACTCACACATGTGGTATTGCCATACTCAGGAGGAGTAGTAGAATGTGTTTTGGGGTGTAATTTGTGGTATGTATATGCTGGGTGTGAGAAATAACCCGTTAACATATGACAATTTTGTGGGAAAAAAAATCATTTTGCAAAGAATTGTGGGAAAAAATTACAACTTCAAAAAATTCACCATAACTCTTACTAAATGCCTTGGAATGTCTGCTTTCCAAGAAGGGGTAATTTGGGGGGTAGTTGTACTTTCCTGGCTTGTTAGGGTCTCAAGAAATGAGATAGGCCGTCAGTATATAAGGTGTGATCAATATTCAGTGATTGGCACCATAGCTTGTAGACTCTATAACTTTCACAAAGACCAAATAATATACACTAATTTGTTTTGTTTTTTTACCAAAGATATGTAGCAGTATAAATTTTGGCCAAAATTTATGAAGAAAAATTACTAATTTGCAAAATTTTATAACAGAAACGGTCTATTTTTAATTATAGCGCAAAAAATAAAAAACCCAGCGGTGAAAAAAGGACACAAATTTCATATGGGAACAGTGTTGCATGACTGAGTAATTGTCATTCAAATTGTGAGAGCGCTGAAAGCTGAAAATTGGTCTGGTTGTTAAGGGGTTTAAGTGCCCAGTGGTCAAGTGGTTAAGGGAACAGGATCCAATTTTTTTTTAGGGTAACAAACACTTAAAAAGCCTGTAATAGGCATGAAGAGGCTGCAACAATGCAAAAGTATAGGAACTCAAGTTGTCAGGCAACAAAACTGAACAATGAAAGAAAAAAATGTAAGCACAATCTGTACTTCCAAAATGGGAGCATTATTCAACCATAAATGTATATGCCTGGGTAGTTTTATGTGTATAACACCCATTCTATGTATCAACATTGACTAGAGGAGATTTTAATAAATGGCTTACTGATGAAATGCTTCATCCTGTGTTTTTGGATCTCCAACCAATTAAACATATGTAAGTGAGTGCAATTTTTCTAGACGTAAATATCACATTGGACCCTGTGTTCTGATATCTTCATTTTTGCCCTTATCTGCCTTTTTAATTGTTTTTAGATGTGATGTGTCTTCTCTTTTTCTTTATGTTTTTTGATTGTGATGCAAGGTGCAAAGAACCTTTCTGATACTCTGCTAGTGGGGAATTTTTTTTAGCAAATATATAATTATTCGGTTAACACAAAGGGCCCGGTGGCAAAATGCAAAGTGAGTGAACTAAAGCAACCATTCAAAATAGTTTTAAAGGGTAACTCCACTTTTGTGGGGAAGAAAAAATAATATATTGTGTACAATTGCGATACAAGTCATATTGTAATTGAAGTCAGGTGACTTACATCGTAACTTCATGCCAGTCGATTTTGCCTGTTGCCAATTAGAGCAGGGAGGGACGGGGTTGCCCTGGATAAATTCTTTTCTTTTCACTGTAAAGTTGCTTCCATTTAGATGGAGGCAACTTCTATTCAAGTTTATGGACACAAGTCGGATAGAATTTGTCTTGAAGCTGTGCAGGAACCTTTTCTGAAGTCGGAGCGACTTCAGTAGTGTACATTAAGACAGTTCCCATTCACTTCAATGGGATTTCAGATGTCAAGCGATTCGGAGTGCAAGTCACCCCTGTGTGAATGGGCCCTTAAGGGATGCAGCCCAACATATTTCCTCATTAGTGCCCTGCTGCTGCCACAGCTGACTGATAATTATAAAACCACTCCCATTAGACCCACTTAGAGAGCCACAGAGGAACAAGCAGGGATTTCTTCAGAATAACAAAAGGTAGGAATCTGAAACAAAGGTTTGTTATAATCCTTGCAATGTACATAGATCACCCAGAGGGGAGTGTTTTTTTCTCAACAAAAGTGGAGTTACGCTTTAACCTCCCTGGCGGTATGATTATGTCGGATTTTTGCGTCTAAAAGCGGTACATTGTTTTGCATAGAAATTTGGTGTTTTATATTGTAGGCCTGTAATTCTTAGGAATAACTCACTTAAATCTGTCCAAACAAGAGTCTAGTAGACATCCCGGGTATGATAAAGCCTGAAACAAGAAATCATAAATTATAATATAATAAATAACTATCAATAATTATCAAAAATAATAATATAATAGTAATAAAATGTATTCAATAATGTAATCAAATCAAAAACAATGTCGCTGTCGTCACTTTCAGTGTCTGATGATAAATTTCCCCAAAAATCAGTATCACTCAATTCTGCAAATGATTCTTATTTACTATCGGTGTTCTCTAGCTGATCAAAAAACACTTTTGACGTAAAGGGACACTTTTTGGTTGCCAAGGACATTCTCATGTTTCCAGGCAGAAAGAATGACATATATAATATAAAAGTGCATGCAGGGCTCTGGGCAAACCACTAGGGACAAAGGGGATGTGAAATGATTTCATACAGTAATGTAATCTTACAGATTACAGTGTACAGTATGTTTACTGTGTGTTTCACTTTTTGAATTTGCCGCCGATCTCCGCCCCCATGCGACGCGTCGCTCGCAGGGAACGGAGTTCGGCACACAGAGGCATTGGGCGGAGGACACGGCCTGCAGACACGGCGGGGGACATCGCTGGATCCAGGGGACAAGGTGAGTAACGCTGCCTGGATCCAGCAATGCAATCCCGAGTGTGGCTCAGGGTTATCGTTTTGGTACAGAAAATTCACCCCGAGCCACACTCGGGAATACTGCCAGGGGTGTTAACTAAAGCTACACTGGTAGGTGCATTCATGTTGATTTCCATTTGTGCAAATTGCTTTGCTGCTTACACCGTTTAATGAGTCCGGAGGTCTCTCCCTTCACGTGTCACCACTATAAGCTGACCAGATTTTTAAAATGAAATCCGGGGACATATTTTTTTTTAATAATAATTGTGGCAATCAGGGACTTATAGTGGGACTGCGATATTGCGGATGACAAATTTTGACACTTTGTGGGAACCAGTGACACCAATACAGAGATCAGTTTGAAAAATATGCACTGTCACTGTACTAATAACACTGGATGGGAAGGGGTTATCATCAGGGGTGATAAAAGGGATAAATGTGTTCTTAACCAGCGTTTCCTCACTGTGGGGGAGGTGATTTTACTAAGGGAAGGCATAGATCCCTGTCCCTGCTTTGCCGGAACACAGGATCAATGTCTTCCATACTGACAAAACGGTGATCTGCTTTGTTTACACAGGCAGACCGCTTTTCTGCCTGTGTACAGACACAGTGAAGAACACTTCTTTTTAGTCTGTCGCTTTTCTTATTGCCGCTAATGCTTGCACATCTTTTATTCACACACAACATCTTTTCTTTGCCTAGAAAATATGTTCTTCACACATTACATCTTTTCTTCATACATCTGGAAATAGAATAGAACACTTTACCTAAAACCGGGTGTGGAACCATACACATGCTCTTCAAACATCTGGATAGTGTGTTTGAAAATACAGCATAGAGAAGAGCATGCATATGGTTGCGCTCTTCACACACAGTTTGCAGATGTTTTCAGAACAGTGATATTATATCACTGATATGATATCACTGTTCTGAAAACATCTGCAAACTGTGTATGAATAGCGCAACCATATGCATGCTCTTCTCTATGCTGTATTTTCAAACACACTATCCAGATGTTTGAAGAACAGGTGTATGGTTTCTCCCCGGTTTTAGGTAAAGTGTTCTAAACTATTTTCAGATGTGTGCAGAACAGATGTAATGTGTGAATAACATCTGTTCTGGTGCAGAACACATGTGTGTGAATAGCAGATGTGCAATGATTGACGGTTTCATTTAAAGTGACACAGATTTTAAAAAGAAGTGTGAATAAAAGATGTGCAATGATTGACGGTTTGATTTAAAGTGACACACAGACTTGAAATAATTGTGCAGAAGAGATGTGCACTGATTCCCGGTTTCATTTAAAGTGATACACACATTTTGCAGAACAGAGATATGGGTACTCCAGGCTTATTTATACTTTTTTAACACAGTTTGAAGATGATTTTTAGAACAGTTCTATGGCCTCTAATGTTAATTAATACTTTTCAGACCCATTTTGAAGATGATCTCCATTTTTGCATTTTTTATGTTTTTATTTTTTTTTAAATATTTAAAGTTATTTCCCTGTCCCCATTTCTTTGTAGGACACTTGTCCCACCCTTACCCACATTTTCCTTCCTTTTGCAGACCTCTAGGACCTTCCTGGGCTTTTTTACAGCATTTTTATGATTTTTCATTAAAATTACCAGAACCCCGGACCCGAACCCGGACTTTTTTTGAAAAGTCCGGGTCCGGGTCCCGGACACCCCAAAGTTCGGTACGGACCCGAACTTTACAGTCCGGGTTCGCTCAACTCTAATCATCAGCATTCTGATAAGACACAGGCAGCAGGCACTCTATCATGGCTCTGGTTGGCTCTGTCACAATGTGTCACATGACATGGCTGCTGGGTGCTGATACTTATGAACAATAAGTTAACAAAATCAGCACCCAGTAGCCATGTTATGTGACACTGTGACAGTGCACTGCCAGCCAGAGCCATGATAGAATGCCTGCTGACTGTGAGTTGTAATACCATCCATTATGCCAGATAGACGGACACAGTGCAATGTAGTCTATTCACAGACACCCCCAAAGCACATCGGTGTTGAAACCTTGAAGGCATGGGCAGCCTCATGATCGAATCCGCTTCCCCTCTGTTCCTGCTGCTGGACACTGTCAGTTAAGCTCAGCGGCCCCTGTTCAAATCCGATCCGGGGACAAAACTGGGGACAGACTTGGTCCTCAATCCGGGGACTGTCCCCTGAAACCGGGGACGTCTGGTCACGTTACACCGCTACCTCCAGATGAAACAGAATGGAGATATCTTCCCATCTGTGTAACAAAAGCTACTGGCTGCCAAAACAGGAAACCTGTCACGTTGCCTGTACTTTCTGTGTAATTAAGATAAGGAACTGGTTCCTGGTACTTCATGAGTTCTTGGCACACTGTCAGTGTTTTATTTTTTTAAGTCCTTGGTTATGTCAGTGCCAGCCATATGAAATCTGTGCTTATCTTAAGAACTAAGCCTCCCTAGTGTTAAAGAGGTACTGAATTCTGAAAACTGAGTTCCAAAGGCAGGTAGAAGACAAATGACTAGTCACCAGTATTGCCTGTGGTCTCCCTGCAACTGATCTCTTCCCCTTTCCTGACTTACCATGTTTTGTTCTGTACTGTGTCTCTGCGTGGAGGCGGCCATCTTGGTTGAGGCAGCGCTTTGCTTTGTCATATCTAAGCCTCCATCAAGCAGAATTGTGAGTAGCTTATATAACTTGATATTTAAACACAACATGGAAACACTGACAATACCCATATCAAGTAATTTGCCTGATTTACACTGAAAAAGTCAGTACAGCATGACAAATTATCAGACCCTGATATATATATATATATATAGACAGAATCATTGATTTTTACAAACTGTCAGTAAATTTACTGGTGCCTGTACACACTACCACAGCAGCATGCATCTTCAGTTCCAGTGGACTTTGTGGAGAGAGCAGAGAACTCATTACAGGTCCGGGACACCAGAGCACTGCAGAGAGGGGGGCTTTGTCTGGGCCTGCCCTTGCTAAGTTGCTGGTTCACCTGAGCCACCCCATGAGATTCAGCCTGGCCCTGGGCTGGGAAATGATTTCCCTGGGCCTGCCTCTGTGTGCACAAACACCCAGCCGATGACAGGCCGGCACCCACTCCACACCCATCCACCCACCCAGAGTGCACCCACCACCATCAGATTTAGCCTGGCCCTGGACCTGGGAGCCAGTAAGGTAACTGAGAAGAACTCAACACTCACACCTGCAGGAGTGCAGCGGCAACCCTGCACGTCCGACTCCGCCGTCCACTGCCCTCTCACTCTCACAGTCCTCCATGACCGTCCTCCAGCCCACAAGCTCAGTATCCGTCCTCCACGTGGCCGTCGTCCCGGCTCCAGCCAGCAGCAGCTCAGCCAGCGCTCCACTGGCAGCCCGCTCTGTCCAAAGTCTACGAGGCTCCTCCGTCCACCCGCACCGCTCCTGCCTTTTTATAGGCTAAATGACATCACACTCCTGCCGGGAGGCTCAGGTCAGTCAGGATCGGATCTTGTCGGGGATTTCCGAGAATTGAGCATGCGCAGTTCTGACAAAATGAGTCGCTGCTGTTTTTACTATGGACTTTTACGGGCGGCGAAAATATGCCCTATTTTTACTGGCTGTCCGTAAATTTATGGACGGTTGGCAACACTGATGGTAACTGGTTTGATGACAATCCTATTGTTGGTAGTACCTGGCACTGATCAAGACTCTTGGAAGGGAAATTCAAGAACTTCATAGAGGGGTCAGAAGTACAGTACAAAAAATATCTTATGAGGTCTGTGTGGAGAACAAAATATACATGTATTCAACATCCCAAATACAAGTTTTACACATTTACGATTATGTGTTTTGGAGCAAAGATTTTAATACGCATAAGCACACATGCAGAGATTTGCCATTGTTTTTAATGATGCTAGTTCAAATACAGGTGATACTCAAAAAATTTGAATATCGTGCAAAAGTTCATTTATTTCAGTAATGTAACTTAAAAGGTGAAACTAATATATGAGATAGACTCATTACATGCAAAGCAAGATAGTTCAAGCCGTGATTTGTCATAATTGTGATGATTATGGCTTACAGCTCATGAAAACCCCAAATCCACAATCTCAGAAAATTAGAATATTGTGAAAATGTGCAATATTCTAGGCTCAAAGTGTCCCACTCTAATCATCTAATTAAGCCATAACACCTGCAAAGGGTTCCTGAGCCTTTAACTGGTCTCTCAATCTGGTTCAGTAGGAATCAGAATCATGGGAAAGACTGCTGACCTGACAGTTGTGCAGAAAACCATAATTGACACCCTCCATAAGGAGGGAAAGCCTCAAAAGGTAATTGCAAAAGAAGTTGGATGTTCCCAAAGTGCTGTATCAAAGCACATTAATAGAAAGTTATGTGGAAGGGAAAAGTGTGGAAGGAAAAGGTGCACAAGCAGCAGGGATGACCGCAGCCTGGAGAGGATTGTCAGGAAAAGGCCATTCAAAGGTGTTGGGGACTTTCACAAGGAGCGGACTGAGGCTGGAGTCAGTGCATCAAGAGCCACCACACACAGACGGATCCTGGACATGGGTTTCAAATGTTGTATTCCTCTTGTCAAGCCCCTCCTGAACAACAAACAATGTCAGAAGCGTCTTACCTGGGCTAAAGAAAAACAGACCTGGTCTGTAACTCAGTGGTCCAAAGTCCTCTTTTCTGATGAGTGCAAATTTTGCATCTCATTTGGAAACCAAGGACCCAGAGTATGGAGGAAGAATGGAGAGGCACACACTGCAAGATGCTTGAAGTCCAGTGTGAAGTTTCCACAGTCTGTGTTGATTTGGGGAGCCATGTCATCTGCTGGTGTTGGTCCACTGTGCTTCATTAAGTCCCGGGTCAACGCAGCCGTCTACCAGGAGATTTTGGAGCACTTCATGCTTCCTTCTGCAGACGTGCTCTATGGGGATGCTGACTTCATTTTCCAGCAGGACCTGGCACCTGCCCACACTGCCAAAAGCACCAAAACCTGGTTCAATGACCGTGGGATTACTGTGCTTGATTGGCCAGCAAACTCGCCTGACCTGAACCCCACAGAGAATCTATGGGGCATTGCCAAGAGAAAGATGAGAGACATGAGACCCAACAATGCAGAAGAGCTGAAGGCCGCTATTAAAGCATTCTGGTCTTCCATAACACCCCAGCAGTGCCACAGGCTGAAAGCTTCCATGCCACGCCACATTGAGGCAGTAATTGCTGCAAAAGGGGCCCAAACCAAGTACTGAGTACATATGCATGCTTACACTATTCAGAGGTCTGATATTGTTCTATGTACAATCCTTGTTTTATTGATTGCATGTAATATTCTAATTTTCTGAGATTGTGGATTTGGGGTTTTCATGAGCTGTAAGCCATAATCATCACAATTATCACAAATCACGGCTTGAACTATCTTGCTTTGCATGTAATGAGTCTATCTCATATATTAGTTTCACCTTTTAAGTTGCATTACTGAAATAAATTAACTTGTGCACAATATTCTAATTTTTCGAGTATCACCTGTATACAGTATGCAGCTGTGCATTGGCAAAAAATGTCTGTTTTTTATCTGTCAATAAGTTACTCAAAACATAGTGCAACTTTATTTATTTTTATTTGAACACCACATATCAGTAATAAAAACTATTGTGTGTCTGCTTAGATACAGTAGATCTGCATAGAGCACTATACATGCACATCATAAAGAGAGTCAAAAATGCACCTGAAAAATGTCCTGCAAACCCAAGTGCATATGTGCTTATCCAGTCTCAATTCAGGTTTGTGTATGTGCATTTGTGTAGGGGTTTTTGTGTTTATCTACAAAATGATTGTGCCTACTAATGTTAAAGGTTAAATATACCAAAATCATATATAGGGTATTATTGTTAACCTCATTCTAAAAATGCTAGTTGCTTGACTGTCATGGAAAGCATCTGTCTTCATTCACCTGGATAAGTATGCAGATTAGGAGTTATGACTTCATAGACTCATACTTGTTTTGGGAATTGGTATAAGAAATAGTAAAGCCAGAGACTCCCAGGAGATTAGACACTTTTTATAAATTTAAATTTGCAGTTCTCTATGCCAAGTAAAGTGTTAATTCTCCTCCTGGAGTCCACACTGAAAATACCTGCTGTTTGCAGGATCTCTCTGATACTTCATGACAGTCGCTTTAAAGTGTAACTCCACTTTTGTTGAGAAAAAAAAATTCCCCTCTGGGTGATCTATGTACATTGCAAGGATTATAACAACCTTTGTTGCAGATTCCTACTTATTGTTCTTCTGAAAAATCCCTCTGTGTGTTCCTCTGTGCCTCTGTACTGAGTGGGTCT
This sequence comes from Glandirana rugosa, assembly GCA_018402905.1. Classification (NCBI taxonomy): domain Eukaryota; kingdom Metazoa; phylum Chordata; class Amphibia; order Anura; family Ranidae; genus Glandirana; species Glandirana rugosa. The sequence continues at coordinate 30,762 of BLSH010530464.1, forward strand.
AATGGGAGTGGTTTAATATTTATCAATCAGGTGTGCAGCTGGAGAGCACTAATGAGGAAATCTACTGGGCCTGCATCCCTTTGGATGCGTTACTACTGAAAGTATCTCTCCAAAAATGACATATTTGTTGCAGGTGATGCCTGAAATCTGACATATCTTAGGCAGACTTCTGGGAAAATAGGTGAGCCAATCACACAAGCAGGAAATTACATTTCTGGGGAGTGGTCAGTACACATTCTGTGTACAGAACAGCTCCAGGTAGCCATATTGCAATGCATTCTCAGAAAATTACAGAGGCTGCAGATTGAAAAGGAAAGGTACATTTTAATAACATTCCGTTACAATATGACTTGTGACACAATTATATGTGCTATATTATTTTTTCTTTATTTGCTAATTTTTTCCCCCATGAAAGTGGAGTTACCCTTTTAGATCAAATTATAACAAATTTATACAGGGAATTCATGGTGGGTTTGATTATTTTCTCAATCACAAGCTCTAACCACAGAAGGAAATGTAGATGAAAACACTTTTTTTAACTGATTTGTATTTGTGTTCATTGTTAACCGCTTGCCGACCGTCGATCAGCAATTGACGGTGACAAGCTGGCTCTCCTGTGCAAATTGCCGTCATACGATGGCGGCCGCGTTATCGAGCCTAGTGAGCGCGCGCGCGCCGCTGGAGGCGCGCCCGCGCGCTCACTGTGTTCGGGGAGGGCCAGGGAGCGGGTGCGGCGGAGTCGATCTCCGCCGGCCACCCGCGATGGCCCCCCCGGAGCGAAGGAACGGAGGTCCGTGTATGTAAACACGGACCTCCGTTCTGTGTGAGGGGGAAGGGCTGTGATCACAGCCTTCCTGTATACGAAGGCTGTGACCACTTCCCTTCTCCAGCTAGGGCAGTCCCCCCACAGTTAGAACACGCCCAGGGAACATAGTTAACCCTTAGAGCGCACCCTGCAGGTTAACCCCTTCACTGCCAATGGCATTTACACAGTAATCAGTGCATTTTTATAGCACTGATCGCTGTATAAATGCCAATGGTCCCAAAAAAGTGTCAAAATGTTCCGACATGTCCGCTGAAATATCGCAGTACCGCTAAACAATTGATACAAGGGACCCGCACAAGATTGACACCCCCCTGACGGGATCGACCTCTTCCCTTCACCAGTGTCGGAAGCATATGTCCTTCCGACACTAGTGTCGGGAAGGGGGAGTGTGTCTTGCCTCCAGGCACAAATGTATGTGCCTGGAGGCAAGGAAGCGAGGCCCCCCCGGTAGCGCCCACCGGCCGCCTCTAGCTGAGGCGGCGTGGGCGA
>BLSH010530464.1:35216-57688 GCA_018402905.1 Glandirana rugosa
GAATAATAAGAATCCCGTATAAACCGTGTGACATTAAATTAATTCGGGTAGTTTATTCGACGTTATTATCCTCGAAACAAGACGTTCAAGGACATTCACTAGTTTCGTGTTTGGTCCGCTCCACAAGATACAGACCACTGAACACTGTTCAAACAATATCTCTAATCTCTAATCACTTTTGAAATGTTTAGGGTACAAGTTTTGTGTCACATTTGATACGGCTTTATTATTCCTCTAAACCTCCATCAACCGTTATAATTGGTGAAGTCGGGTCCCGGTAGTGAACGTGGGCTTATTCTGTGGAGTAAGTGCGAAAATTGGGGCAGGCTTGAAGGGGCCCCGGTGCATTACTTTGCCCAGGGGCCCATAATCCTATTAAGATGGCCCTGGGCTGAAGTGGTTAATATTGCCAACTACCTCCAAATCTCCTTATTATTTCGGCATAGTTTACACTGTGTTTTGAACATGGGATTTGTAAAGTTTTCACTAATCTCTAATCTCTATAACAAACTTGTCACAAGTCACCAGACATAGAACACCTCGCCTGGTTTGTGCTTTGATCACTTACAGGAACTTGCAGAACAAAGCTCCTATTATTGCAGCTTATTTGATGGGCTTAATTAAATTACAGTGTGCCAAATATGCCCTAAGAATAATAAGTAATGTAGCAGCCTCTTCACGCAATGAGAGGCCAGCAACAAACTTTCTATCAGTTTTAACAAAATTTGCATAGGAATTTGAATATTTGTTATCTCCTTGAATTACCTTGGAATACAGTATGTCATATAGGGCTAGTAAAGAGGACAAATGGTGTGGGGTACCATTTATTTTGTCTCAGTGATTAAACAGAGCATTACAGACAAATACACAATTGCTGTGGGGACATCATGGTGGAACCTCCTGTTAAGAAAACCATAGCCAGCTGTGTAGGAGTGCCCTTGGGTGCAATAGCAAAGTTGCTTGATTTTTGTGAATGCTGGAAGTGGCCATTTTTGTATTCAAACATTATCCAACACACTGAAAAGCTGTGCAAATATGCAGTAATTCTGCTCTTCTATAATATTGCAAAATATAACTACAGATTCACAAAACCCAATACATAATTATACAAATCGTAACGATATTCCAAAAACATACACATCCTATAAATTTGCACATACACATTCTATTTAGAATTCAATTGGCGTATACTGATTCAGCTGTATTTTCACAGGCTGAATACTGATGGATTTCTCTCTTTGCTGCGAGGAGACCGAGTTGTTCACATCACTGCTCCTGTGTTCACATCAACCTGCTAAAAGCCTGCAGCCATGTGCTGAGGCCTAGAGTCACTCCAGGCAGATCCAGAGGAGAGCAGACCTGTGAACAGAGGGACCCCTGCTTCTGTATCGCTGGAATGTGTGAGAGGACACTGTTGCCATTAACCTGTTGTTGTTAGCAGAGACTGAGCATATAGGGACTGGCCATTCAACTAGCAGCATTATTTACGGCATGCAGACTTTCCTGGGACTGTACTCATATGTGCCATTGTAAAAACTGGGTCCCAACGCTATCCGACTGAAGAACTAGGACTAAAGACTGATCTCTCAGATAGCTGATTCACAAGTACTTTGCCTATTGTCCATAGTAAGAGGTACCTCTTTAGGGAGTCTTAAATTTCATTGCTACCATTCATATAGACTGCACTCTAAAGTGGATCTAGCCTACTGTTCACTTGCATTGTCATGTAGCAAGAATAAAAAAAAAAAAGGACTTTTAAGGTGTCACACCTAACCCCAAGAAAGTGAATATTTGACTGATTAAAATTTAAGATTGGTTACATTTGTGTGAGTACTTGGCTATCATTGTGTTTATGCTATATGTACTTATAATTGTTTATATATTTTGCATTATTGTCCATAAAGACACGGATGAGCAAGTTTGGGGCAGAGGAACTTGACTGGCCTGCATAGAGTCCCAACCTCAACCCGATAGAGCACCTTTGGGATGAATTAGAGTGGAGACAACATCAGTGCCTGACCTCACAAATGCGCTTCTGGAAGAATGGTCAAACATTCCCATAGACACACTCCTAACCCTTGTGGACAGCCTTCCCAGAAGAGTTGAAGCTGTTATAGCTGCAAAGGGTGGGCCAACTCAATATTGAACCCAGAGACTAAGACTGGGATGCCATTAAAGTTCATATGCGTGTAAAGGCAGGCGACCTAATACTTCTGACAATATAGTGTGTGTATATATACATACTGTATATATATATATACACAGTATATACAATAAATATACAGTATCTCACAAAAGTGAGTGCACCCCTGACATTTTTGTAAATATTTTATTCTACCTTTTCATGTGACAACACTGAAGAAATGACACTTTGCTACAATGTAAAGTAGTGAGTGTACAGCTTGTATAACAGTGTAAATTTGCTGTCCCCTCAAAATAACTCAACACACAGCCATTAATGTCTAAACCGCTGGCAACAAAGGTGAGTACACCCCTAAGTGAAAATGTCCAAATTGGGCCCAAAGTGTCAATATTTTGTATTGGCACCATTATTTTCCAGCACTGCCTTAACCCTCTTGGGCATGGAGTTCACCAGAGCTTCACAGGTTGCCACTGGAGTCCTCTTCCACTCCTCCATGATGACATCATGGAGCTGCTGGATGTTAGAGACCTTGCACTCCTCCACCCTCCATTTGAGGATGCCCCAGAGATGCTCAATAGGGTTCAGGTCTGGAGACATGCTTGGCCAGTCCATCACCTTTACCCTCAGCTTCTTTAGCAAGGCAGTGGTCATCTTGGAGGTGTGTTTGGGGTCGTTATCATGTTGGAATACTGCCCTGCGGCCCAGTCTCTGAAGGGAGGGGATCATGCTCTGCTTCAGTATGTCACAGTACATGTTGGCATTCATGGTTCCCTTAATGAACTATAGCTCCCCAGTGCCAGCAGCACTCATGCAGACCCAGACCATGACACTCCCACCACCATGCTTGATGCGTAGGCAAGACACACTTGTCTTTGTACTCCTCACCTGGTTGCCACCACACACACTTGACACCATCTGAACCAAATAAGTTTATCTTGGTCTCATCAGACCACGGGACATGGTTCCAGTAATCCATGTCCTTAGTCTGCTTGGCTTCAGCAAACTGCTTGCGGACTTTCTTGTGCATCATCTTTAAAAGAGGCTTTCTTCTGGGACGACAGCCATGCAGACCAATTTGATGCAGTGTGTGGCGTATGGTCTGAGCACTGACCGGCTGATCCCCCACCCCTTCAACCTTTGCAGCAATGCTGGCAGCACTCATACGTCTATTTCCCAAAGACAACCTCTGAATATGACCCTGAGCATGTGCACTCAACTTCTTTGGTCGACCATGGCGAGGCCTGTTCTGAGATGAACCTGTCCTGTTAACCACTTAAGGACCGGAGGGATTTCCCATGTTAGGACTAGAGCACTTTTTGCGTTTCAGCACTGCGTTGCTTTAAATGACAATTGCGCGGTTGTTCGACGTTGTACCCTAACAAAATTTGCATCCTTTTTTTCCCCCACAAAAAGAGCTTTCTTTTGATGGTATTTGATCACCTCTGCATCATTTCTGATCACTGCTACAAACAAAAAAAGAGGGACAATTTTGCAAAAAAAAACCAATATTTCTTAATTTTGCTAAAATACATATCCAAAAAAATAAATAAATAAAAAACTAATTTATTCATCGATTTTGGTGATTTATATTCTTCCTTATATTTTTGGTAAATAAAATTGGAATCAGTGTTTATTGATTGATTTGCACAAAAGTTGCCACATTTACAAACCATGAAAATTCATTTCTGACGTTTTTACTTCTTTTTTTACTAGTAATGGCAGCAATCTGCAATTTTTATCGGGACTGCGATATTGCAGTGGACATTTTTGACACTTTTTTGGGACCAATGACACTTATACAGTGATCAGAAATTTAAATAGCCACTAATTACTGTGTAAATGTCATTGTCAGTGAAGGGGTTAACCTGCAGGGGGTGATCTGGGGGTTAACTGTGTTCCCTAGGCGTGTTCTAACTGTGTGGGGCTGGGCTGCCAGGGGCATAAGAGATCTAACTGATCCCAGTGACAGGGATCAGCAGATCTCTTACATGCTGCCTGACAGAGTGGGGAACTGCCGTGTTTACATCGGCGGTTTCCGTTTTGCTTCTCTTTCAGGCAATCGCGGCTCGCCGGCGGAGATCGAGCCCGCCCGAGCCCTGGTCACACTTCTGTAGAGTACGGCGGGCACAAGAATGCGCCGGAGCGCTCCCTTCCACTACTGCACATGCACGAGCCGCCGTTTATAGACAGCAATTCGCGGGACGTTGCCACTCTGCAGCAGTAAGAGTATGCGAGCTGGTCAGGAACTGATTAAACCACTGTATGGTCTTGGCCACCATGCTGCAGCTCAGTTTCAGGGTCTTGGCAATCTTCTTATAGCCTAGGCCATCTTTATGTAGAGCAACAATTCCTTTTTTCAGATCCTCAGAGAGTTCTTTGCCATGAGGTGCCATGTTGAACTTCCAGTGACCAGTATGAGAGAGTGAGAGCATTAACACCAAATTTAACACACCTGATCCCCATGGGAAATGGCTAATTGGGCCCAATTTGGACATTTTCACTTAGGGGTGTACTCACTTTTGTTGCCAGCGGTTTAGACATTTATGGCTGTGTGTTGAGTTATTTTGAGGGGACAGCAAATTTACACTGTTATACAAGCTGTACACTCACTACTTTACATTGTAGCAAAGTGTTATTTCTTCAGTGTTGTCACATGAAAAGATATAATACAATATTTACAAAAATGTGAGGGGTGTACTCACTTTTGTGAGATACTGTATATATATATATATATATAATAGATATATCTATATATATATCTATAGATATATATCCATCTATATATATATATATATCTATATATATATAGATATATATATATTGGCTATTGCTTAGCGGAACAAGCACCTTTTTCGGGAGCCTCTTATGTGCAGTTTGAAACTATAATGAAATGTTTTATGGGTATATACATTTTGAAGAAATTATTTTGTGAATAAAAACTTACATTTTAATCAGTTCAATATTCACTTTCTTGATGTGGCATGTTAACATAGGGTGGCCAGACGTTCCCGATTTCCGGGAACAGTCCCCGGACTGAAGACACTGTCCCCGGACTGTCCCTGGTTTTGTCCCCGGACACACCCCCACTCCACCATTCCTACTAGCTTAGGGGGTGTATTTTTTCCATTATCTGTGCTTCTTTCTGATGATTATGTGCTGGTCGAAGCAGAGGGACAATTTCTTCAGTTTCATGCCTAGTTCGCTCCCGCTTGCATGTTCTTCTGCCTTGGCTTAAGTCCCGGCCAGCCTATCTCCTTGCCAGAGTGATCTTCCTTCACTCAGCTTCGCTCCCCAAGGCAGATTTTCGTTCTGTCAGTATGGAAGACATTGATCATTGTTCCTGGATTTATGCCTTGCCTTAGTAAAAGCACCTCCTCCACAGTGAGAAAGCAATTGTTAAGCACACAGTTAACCCTTTGATTTCCTTAGATGTTAACCCCTTCCAAGCCAGTGTCATTAGTACAGTGACACTCCATCACTGATCACTGTATTAGTGTTACTGGTTCCCACAAAGTGTCAAAAGTGCCAGTTAGTGTCCGATTTGTCCGCTGCAGTATCGCAGTCCCACTATAAGTCGCTGATTGCCGCTATTACTAGTAAAAAAAACAAATATGTCCCTGGATTTCATTTTAAAAATCTGGCCACCTTACCTTAAACGCTTGCCGGCCGCTGATCGGCAATTGACGGCGACAAGGTGGCTCGCAAGCGCAAATCGCCGTCATACGACGGCGGCCGCGCTCACGAGCCTAGTGAGCGTGCGCGCGCCGCCAGAGGCGCGCCCGTGCGCTCACTGTGTTCGGGGAGGGCCAGGGAGCGGGTGCGGCGGCTTTGATTGCCGCCGGCTACCCGCGATGGCCCCCCCGGAGCGAAGGAGCGGAGGTCCGTGTATGTAAACACGGACCTCCGCTCTGTGTGAGGGGGAAGGGATGTGATCACAGCCTTCCTGTATACGAAGGCTGTGACCACTTCCCTTCCCCAGCTAGGGCAGTCCCCCCACAGTTAGAACACGCCCAGGGAACATAGTTAACCCTTAGAGCGCCCCCTGCAGGTTAACCTCTTCACTGCCAATGACATTTACACAGTAATCAGTGCATTTTTATAGCACTGATCGCTGTATAAATGCCAATGGCCCCAAAAAAGTGTCAAAATAGTCCGACATGTCCGCTGAAGTATCGCAGTACCGCTAAAAATCGCAGATCGCCGCCATTACTAGTGAAAAAAAATAATAATAATAAAAACCCCAAAAATGAATTCTCATCATCCGTAAACGCGACCACTTTTGCGCAAACCAATCAATAAACGCCGATTGCGATTTTTTTATCGCAAATATGAGGAAGAATATAAATCAGCCAAAAACGGTGAAAAAAATGTTTTTTTATTTATTTTTTTTGGATTTGTATTTTAGCAAAAAGTAAGAAATTTGGGTTTTTTTGCAAAATGGTCGCTCTTCTTTTGTTTATAGCGGCGATCAGAAATGACGCAGAGGGGATCAAATACCACCAAAAGAAAGCTCTATTTGTGAGAAAAAAGGGACACAAATTTCGTTTGGGTACAACGTCGCATGACCGCGCAATTGTCAGTTAAAGCGACGCATCGCCGAATCGCAAAAAGGGCTCCGGTCCTAAAGCAGCAAATCCTTCCGGGGCTGAAGTGGTTAAAAGCTCTTTTTCTAGTTTTGTTCAAAGTATAACTAAAGGCAAAACATTTCTTTTTTTGATTTTTGACAGAATGGAGATGGATTAGAGTCCTTATTGCTGTCTGTGCCCCCCCAGCCGTAAGGGAGACTCATATGCTCTATTTGTCCTGTTTATCATCAAAGTGAAAGTAATAGAAACCTTCCAATGGGGACACTAGTTTTGGTTACCCAATGGATTCCCTGAATTTGCAGGGATTTCTTCTCACCTCCTGTTTTGGCTATGGGACAAGAAGGTAAATGTCCCTAATGGGACACAGATGGCTAAAAAACCCCCCCCCAAAAAAAAAACCTGACATGGGTTATAACCCTCCCTTACTCTATGCAAAAGAAAAAAAATGTTTTGGCTATATTTCTACTTTAACCGCTTCCCGACCGCCTCCCGTACAGTTACTGCTGCAGAGTGGCAGCGTATCGCGAATCGCCATATATAAACAGCAATTTGCGCAGGCGCAGCTAGCGGACGGGCGCATGTCGCCGCTCTTTCATGCCCGCCGCATGCTGCGTGAGTGTGGCCGCGGGTCGGGCAGACTTGATGTCCGCCGGTGACCAACGATCGCCTACTACAGAGGAAGAACGGGGAACTGCCGATGTAAACACGGTGGTTCCCCGTTCTGTCAGGCGGCATGACAGAGATCTACTGATCCCTGTCATAGGGATCAGTTAGATCTGTCATGCCCCTGCCAGCCCAGCCCCCACACAGTTAGAACACAGTGAGGGAACACATTTAACCCTTTGATCACCCCCTTAGTGTAAACCCCTTCCCTGCCAGTGACATTTATACAGTAATCAGTGGCTGTTTTTAGATCCGATTGCTGTATAAATGTCAATGGTCCCAAAAAAGTGTCCAAAGTGTCCGATCTGTCCGCCGCAATATCGCAGTCCCGATAAAAATCGCAGATCGTCGCCATTACCAGTAAAAAAAAAAAATAATAACAAAAACGCCATAAATCAATTCTTATAGATTGTAGACGCAATAACTTTTGCGCAAACCAATCAATAAACGCATATTGCAATTTTATTTACTGAAAATATGTAGAAGAATACATTTTGGCCTAAACTGATAAATAAATAAGTTTTTTTATATATTTTTTTGGGATATGTATTATAGCAAAAAGTAACAAATAGTGTTTTTTTTTTCATAATTGTCGCTCTTTTTTTGTTTATAACGCAAACAATAAAAACCACAGAGGTGATCAAATACCACCAAAAGAAAGCTCTATTTGTGGGAAAGAAAGGACGTCAATTTTGTTTGGATACAATGTCGCACAACTGCGCAATTATCAGTTAAAGCGGTGCAGTGCCGTATCGCAAAAAGTGCTATGGTCAGGAAGGGGGTAAATCCTTCCGGGGGGCTTAAGTGGTTAATGATCCATTTTAATCTATTTCTAAGGCACATATGTCAAACACAATGCCTGTGGACTGAATCTGGCCCACTAGGCCATTTCATGCCACCCTTACACCTCTCCTGCAGCCCTGGCGCCCCACCTTGTCTCAGCAGTCAGCAGCACAGAGGAGGACAGAACTACTCGCCAGATCCTGTGCTTCACCGTGCAGTCGCAGAGAGGCTCATATCAGCCCCTTCCCTATCTTAGCAGCCTGCGGCAGAGAGGAGGACAGAACTCCTCCTACAGATCCTGCGCCTCTGTGTGCTGCCCCAGAACCCCCTCGTCTCTGCCTCATTGTTAGTAAATTGTACAATAGTTGTACACTTAGTTATCTGCTTGCCATTATTTTTTCTGGACTTCTACTTTCAGAACTAGTTATTCTTAGCAAAACGTGTGACCTGACACAACCAATATAGCTAGCCTCCATCCCTATTTAGAATTTGTACAGGAAAATGGAAAGTGGGACTTTAAATGAGGCATAATAATACATAGAATATATATATGATTAGAGATTTATTTTACAAACATTTTTTAACATTTCATAAAAACACATGATCTATGCTCACAGGTAGACTTAGCTGAGCCCAGCTGATATCAAGGAAGGAGGAACCCAGACCAATTGTCTGTCCCAGGGCTGAGGTGGAGTGCCCACCCCGACCAAAGGGGCGGGGCACCTTGATATCAGCTGGGCTCAGCTTAGTCTACCTGTGAGTATAGTTTCTTTGCTTTTTACTGTATTTCTTCGCCTTTTAAAAGGTAGCATTCACTAAATCCAAAACTTTTTGTATGTATAGCTGTATATTTGCACCTTACTCTTGATGAATGGTAAAGAGCCATGAAACGCATAGAGTTTTTAGGGTGCCAAGACAAGTTTGGCTTATGTAACCTTTCATGTATATATGAATTAATTTTTTCAATCAAGTATTTCTGGAATTCATGTATTTTATTGTTAGCAATTTTTGCATGTAATTAAGGTATAAAATGTATTTTTATGAAATGTTAAAAAATGGTTGCAAAATACATTTCTAATCATATATATATATTCTGTATTACTCTGCCTCATTTAAAGTCCCACTTTCCTTTTTTCATGACCAAATAGTTATTAGTTAAGTTTTTATTAAAACCAGTAATAATTAAATGCGGAGGCAATTATTTCATATGATAAAGATTAAATTTCACCTATCATACCTTTGTCCAATTAGAAAGCTATTCTTGGCTACTCAGGCACTCTTACTGGACAGAAGTAGGGAGCGGGGTATATCTGTGGGGAAGAGCTTAGGCTCAAGTTGAGTTCTTGCTAACAAATTGAACTCGAATCATAAGGGCACACAGAAAAGATTTATTTTTTCTGCTAATAAAAGTAAATGCAGGAGCATTTTAAAAACATATAGCCAGAGGCGTAACTAGAACCTTCAGGGCCCCGGTGCAAGAAATTATGAAGGGCCCCCTGACCCCTGGCCAGGGCCCTTTCCTCTTCCTACTGATCCAGGGGCCCTTTACGCCTATCGTGGGTCGCTTTATTATGGTACTGCAGTGGGACCCTTTCACAAGTTCTGCAGCAGGCCCCAGGGGGACCAGGGAAGCACACATTGGCCCTGGGAACAGCAGAAGACAAGTAAACTGGATAGAGGAAAATGGAGGAGATTGGGTCCTCTAAATGCCACCCCCACCATCCCTCCTATTCAGGTGTACAAGGGAGGCACATGGGCCCCCTGGACCATGGGGCCCGGTTACAATTGCAACCCCTGCAACCCCTATCGTTACGCCCCTGCATATAGCAGTTGACCAATTTCCTTTAAATCTGAAACCAAGCACACAAATACAATATAACCTATATTAAAACAATATATAATGTTTAGTACTTTACCCATAAACTGTTACGTCCTATAACTATAGACATTTACTAGAAACCCGGAAAATATGAGTATGATGATGATGTTGTTGATATCTCTTTTTTCTGTATTTCCTGCTAAAATTATTTGTAATAGAACACCAAATCTTTTTTCTTTGTTCATTAATTAAAGAGCTAACTGAATGGCTATTCTTACAGTAATTTAGATCATGGTGGATTAAAGAAAGTTTCTACTTTATGTAACCTTTTTCATTTATGATGCCAATATTCCTCTATGTTTATGCCTTAATATATAAAACGTATTTGCAGTGTGGTTAGCATGTTTATCTTGAAGCACTGGGTTCAGAGTCAGATCAGAGATAATACCGTATTTGCATATCATTTTAAGCCGTGTCCCAAGTTTCCTCAAATAACAATTAACCCTACAGCTCTAAATCATATTGTAAGATGACCTGTCTTCTGTTAAAACTAGTTCTACATGTACAGTATATAGAACTAGAGTGAAAACATTAATGTGTGCAGCACAGTATCTTAGTTGTTAGTATATCTGTCTTACAGCACTGGGGTCCTGGGGCCGAATCCCAGTCATGGCACTATATGGAGTTTTCATGTTCTACCTGTACTTGTGTGGGTTTCCTCTAAGTGCTCTGGCTTCTGCCCCCATTTCAAAGACATGCTGGAAGGTTAAGTGGTTACTGTTAAAATTGGGCCGAATATGTGTATGTGTTTATGTATAGAGTTGAGCGAACCCGAACTGTAACGTTCGTGTTCGTACTGAACTATGGGGTGTCCGTGACCCGGACATTTGAAAAAAAGTTGGGGTTCGAGTTCTGGGTTCAGGTATTTGATCACGCATGTTGAATAGCTGTAGGGCAGCCAATCAACAAGGGTTTCACTGGTTTTCCCTAGAAGCCATCACAGCCATGCCTACTAACGGCATGGCTGTGATTGGCCAGTGCATCATGTGACCCAGCCTCTATATGAGGCTGGAGTCACAGTGCTGCATGTCACATGCTCTCTGGCTAGTGTAGGGAGAGGATGCTGCTGGTGCTGTGAGGGACAGATTGCAGATAGATAGATAGGTAGAGATTGCTACTACTACTACTACTGCTTTTAGGGACAGATTGCAGATCTCATCCTGCATTACAGAAAGATCTGACTGGACTAGGTAGAGTCTACTGCTTAGAGGGACAGATTATTGTTATGTATTTGTTAAAATCTCCTAGTTCTATAGGGTCAGGTTCCTGCTGTTGCTGTAAGGGACAGATTATTGTTCTAAAATCATTTTGCAGCCCTCTAGCACTTTCCAGGACTCTTTTACAGTCATTTTTGTGCCGAAAAGCTCGGGTCCCAATTGAATTCAATGAGGTCCGGGGTAAAGTTCGGGTCAAGTTCGGTACCGAACCCAGACTTTTTTCCGCAGTTCGGCCAAACCCACCGAACCCGAACATCCACGGGTTCGCTCAACTCTATTTATATATGCTTGAGAGTAGGGCCTTTAATTATAAACACTTTGAGGGCAGGGACATATGTGCATATAGCAACAGGCCTAATTCTTAATGGAACGCGAGTGCAGCGATGGCCATACTCTTAGACCCCACACACACTATTCGATTTTCTGCAGATTTTTTCCTTCAGATTTACCAAAATCATATAATATGAGGTCAAACCTTAAGAGTTTCAATTTGTATGCAATCAGGCAGGCCCCTGCACTACATGGTTTTGGTAAATCTGATGGAGAATCTGATAGTGTGTATGGTGTCTAAGTCCATTGAAGCTGCCTCTCTCTAAATAATAGTTCATACTTCGGTAAAAATATTGAGCTGGGGGAAGAAGCTGCAGGAGCCTGGCATTGCACTCACGATCCACTGATTGTGGTAGAAATGCTTTGCAGGCTGATTTGCAAAAAATAATAAATGCACATTTTGTTGCTGAAGTTATACACTATATCGTCAAAAGTATTGAAACATCTGCCTTTACACATGAGCTTTAATGGCATCCCAGTCTTAAGCCTCGTACACATGGTTCGGCGGTCGTATGACCGAACGGACCAAATTGTATGTTGGATAATGTAACTTTCATACTGACATGCACTACATGATTGTACGACCAAGCCGAACGTAGTGTCGTGTTATGAATGTATAAAGAGAAATTTCAGGTGCATGTAATTAGCGTCCGGCCGTTCCTGACTTCTGAGCATGCGTGTTTTGCACAATACAACTTGCTGCACCTACTTCTCTGTACACACGATACAACGGTCATACAACCGCTTGTTGGTACTACCAACGTTTTCTAGTTTGCTCATACAACTCCTGTTGTACGACCGTCGTACGTCAGCTGTTCTAATCTTGCGTACTAACGGTCGGATTAGCATACAACAGTCGTTCGTACGACCTGTTGTATACGATCGTCGAACCGTGTGTACGAGGCTTTAGTCTGTAAGGTTCAATATTGAGTTGGCTCACCCTTTGCAGCTATAACAGCTTCAACTCTTCTGGGAAGGCTTGACCATTCTTCCAGGAGCACATTTGTGAGGTCAGACACTGATGTTGGAGAGAAGGCCTGGCTCACAGTCTCTGTTCAAATTCATCCCAAAAGTGTTCTCAGGTTGAGGTCAGGACTCTGGACAAATCAGTCAAGATCCTCCACCCCAAAATCGCTCATCCATGTCTTTATGGACCTTGCTTTGTGCACTGATCCAAATCATTTGGTGCAGGTGGGATTATGGTGTGAGGTTGTTTTTCAGGGGTTGGGCTTGGCCCCTTAGTTCAAGTGAAGGGAACTCTTAAGGTGTCAGCATACCAAGACATTTTGGACAATTTTTTGCTCCCAACTTTGTAGGAACAGTGTGGGGGTGGCCCCTTTCTGTTCCAACATGACTGCGCACCAGTGCACAAAGCATGGTCCATAAAGACATGGGTGAGCGAGTTTGGGGTGGAGGAACTTGACTGGCCTGCACAGAGTCCTGACCTCAGCCCAACAGAACACCTTTGGGATTAATTAGAGTGGAGACTGTGAGCCAGGCCTTCTCATCCTACATCAGTGCCTGACCTCACAAATGGGCTTCTGGAAGAATGGTCAAACATTCCCATAGACACTCCTAAACCTTGTGGACAGCCTTCCCAGAAGAGTTGAAGCTGTTATAGCTGCAAAGGGTGGGCCAACTCAATACTGAACCCTATGGACTAAGACTGGGATGCCATTAACATTCATGTCCATATATAGGCAGGAATCCCAATACTTTTGACAATATAGTGTATGTGTAGTTATGATTTTTTTTCATTCACTTGATTTAATGTGTTTCTGTTTGTTATCTGAGTCATTGTGTTTCTATGTAGTCTGCATGTGCTGCTTGTATGACAGTGACAGCTGGGAAATGGGTTAAATTCACAATGACAATAAAATGTTTCCTCTCCTGTTGCTGTATATACTGCTACATGACCTGTATGATATTATAAGAGAGATAAGGCAGCACAGGGGTTAATGTGTTGCTGATTGTAGGATGTGGTGTGTGCCATGAAGGAGTGGCAGGAAGGTGATACAAGGCCCCCCCTGACTAATACATGAGGTGTACAGTGTCACCATTACTGATATCAGGATTATTAATAGGATAAAATTGGGGCTGGTATATCAGCCTACTCCTGAAAACATAATGGAGCTTCTTTCCCAGAGGTACAGCTGCTTTCCAAAGCAACCAGTTGTATTTCAGCATTAAAATTAAAAAATTCTATGGGTTGCTTTGGACAGTTTCATCTGATTCTGATTTCACATATCAGCTTGGTGACTTTTAGGCCCTCTTCAGTATAACTCTGTGGCCGCCTTTCTCAGCTTTTTAGCCCTAAGAAAATGATGTTCAGATCTCAAGTAAGCCCTGCTAAAAATGACATCTACAGCTCATGATACAGTATTAACCATTTCCCTACCATCCTATTGTGGAATGACGTCCGCAAGGTGGCTCAGTTATCCTGACTGGGCGTCATATGACACAGAGCGACAATTGGTCAGCTCTTAACCACATGATCAGCTGTGACCAATCACAGCTGATTACAATAGTAATCAGGAAGTGCCGTAATCGGCTTTCCTCAGTTCGCGCTGACAAGATGCGAGCAGAAGAGAACCGATCAGCGGCTCTCCTGACAGGGGGGGGCGCATTGGTTATCAGCGCAGTTCCCATCAGGGGTGCTAATCACACATGCTAATTAGTGCCCATCAGTAACACCTGTTGTGCCCATCACAGATGCCAATCATTGCCCATCAGTAACACCTGTTGTGCCCATCACAGATGCCAATCATTGCCCATCAGTAATAACTGTCACTGCCTCCTCATCAGTGCTGCCTGTCAGTGCCTCCTATTAGTGCCCATCAGTACCGTCCATCAGTGCTGCCTATCAGTGCCACCTATTAGTGTCCATCAGTGCTGTATATCAGTGTCGAATATCACTGCTACATATTAGTGCCTCCTCATCAGTGCCACCTTATCAGTGCTGCCTCATCAGTGCCCATCAGTGCTTGTCAGTGAAGGAGAAAACAAAATTTTATAACAGAAACGAAGAACAACTTTTTTTTTTTCAAATATGGGGGCAGTTGTAAAAACGGGCAGTTGAGACACATTTTCATCATTTCCCAACCACTAGTCTTAACGTGCTGTAAAAACATTGCACCATTTCTTTAGGAGAAATGGGAGAAGGACATCCTTGCATTGTGATTACTACAGTAAAATAGTGTAAATGGGCCCTGAACATGGCAACAGGCAACAAATTTGTGTGAACATTCGAACACCGTTAAAGTCTATGGGACCTAAACATGAAAAATCAAAAGTGCTCATTTTAAAAGCTTATATTCAATGTTATTGCCCTAAAAAGTGTATGGGGACCCGGGTCCTGCCCTAGGGGACATGTATCAATGCAGTCTGCCGGTAAAAGGGCGCGCCTCTGTGATGTTTATAACAGTGCCAGAGCAAAATGACATTTGTGAAGGAAAAATTGTAATTTATTAGCGTGGCTGTAATGTATTACTGGCTCCGGCAATATACAGAAAAATCACTGAGAACATTTGCGTGGGGTGCGTCCCAGTCCAAACCAGGCCTTTCAGGTCTGGTTTGGATTTTAAGGGGAACCCCGCACCAAAATTTAAAAAAGAATTGACTTGAGGTCCCCTCTAAAATCCAAACCACACCCTTATCCGAGCATGCAACCTGGTCAGCCAGGATGGGGGGGCGACAAGTGAGCGCCCCCCACCCCCAAAGCACCTTGTCCCCATGTTGTCCCTATGTGAATTAGTATTGGGTACATCGTACCCCCACAAATTCACCGAAAGTGTCAAAAAAGAAAAAAAAACACAGGAGACAATTAGGGACAAGCCCTTTATTAAAAATAAAAAGAAGTGTCCCTCATTATAATCCATTGTCAATCACGGCGAGCAATGGACCAGGAAAAAAAAAACAAAAAAAGAACAGCTCCTCCTCCATGTGAGAGCTCTCTTTGTTTCTGACGTTTTATTCATAGTGAAGGACGGGGCCACCCAGTGATGTAATTGAGCGACCCGCCCCTCTGACGTCACATAACGTCAGAAGGGGGCATGGCTGTGATTGGCCAGTGCACCATGTGACCCAGCCTCTATATGGGGCTGGAGTCACCGCGCTGCATGTCATATGCTCTCAGGATAGTTTAAGGAGAGGATGCTGCTGGCTCTGTGAGGGACAGATTGCAGAACATCTCATCCTGCTGCACAGAACGATCTGATTGTGGACTAGGGAGAGATACTAGTACTGGTGCTTTGAGGGACAGATTGCACACCTCATCCTGCTGCACAGAATGATCTGACTGGACTAGGTAGAGTCTGTTGCTTTAAGGGAAAGATTATTCTTCTAAAATCATCATCAAGTTGTACAGGGAAAGGTTCCAGCTGTTGCTTTAAAGGGAAAATTATTGTTCTAAAATCATCATCAAGTTGTACAGGGAAAGGTTCCAGCTGTTGCTTTAAAGGGAAGATTAGTGTTCTAAAATCATCATCAAGTTGTACAGGGAAAGGTTCCAGCTGTTGCTTTAAGGAAAAGATTAGTGTTCTAAAATCATCATCAAGTTGTACAGGGAAAGGTTCCAGCTGTTGCTTTAAGGGAAAGATTACTGTTCTAAAATCATCACCAAAGTGTGTGGGAAAAGGCTATTGCAGGGGCATAGAGCCATATTACTGTTCTAAAATCATCTTCAAAGTGTGTGGGAAAACCCTGTTTCAGGCGGGTGAAGCCATATTAGTGTTCTAAAATCATCTTCAAAGTGTGTGGAAAAACCCTGTTTCAGGCGGGTGAAGCCATATTAGTGTTCTAAAATCCGTACGTCACCTGGTGGCCCCACCCTGCACTATAAACAAAACGTCAAAACAAAGCCAGCGCAGGCAGCAGCAGCCATCACATGGAGGAGGAGCTGTGCGCGTCATCTGCGCACAATGCATTATGAGTGCTCTGCAGCGGCGAAGTCGCTGTGAACGCCCCATAATGTTCGTACGTTCGACTCGAACCGCGGGCCCATCCCTACTTGCTGAAGACAGGGAAAATGTGGATGGACTTATGGACTCTTGTTATTTCACATGTCTACATATACCCATTAGGTTTTTATTGCATTGCATGTGTGATTTTTAATGCTCTGGATATGTTCATGCATTTTTAATTTATTGCTCCTACCATATCCCTGTTTACACTGTACCCTTGAGGGGAGCAGGGGTTGTGCGCACATACTTGCCTCCATCCCTTCTTGCTACATGTGTCATGCTCTCCCATTGTGAATCCCTGGGTGTGCTGAAATACTCTCTCCTTTTTTTGCTCCCTGCTGCTCCTCGGGCAAGATTCCTTTCAAAACATACTGCTGTTAGGATCTTCACAAGCCTGCCCAAGCCCACCCAGACCCAAGGGTCCCTCTTAGGCCACCGACAAATTCCTCAGCACTCCATCTTCCACCTGACTCCCCATGTGGCATGGCAGCCACTCTGCCAGGAAGTTCTGCCTGCGGATTGGCCAAGTTCTCTCAAGTATGCAGATCAGTCCACCTAGTCCTCCTGGCCTCTGCCCACTAACCTCTAGAAGTTTCTCCAAACTTCCAGATCCAGGGGAAGGTACCAGAGACCTGCCTCTGTGAGTCATCCAGCCTGACCTAATTTGGGTACAGAGTTGCATGATCGAGCAATCGCCAGTTAAAGTAACACAGTGCCGAATAGCAAAAATGCCCCTGGCCCTTGGATAAAACGTTCCGGAGGTCAAGTGGTTAATATTGAAAGCAAACTTACCCATCCATCCATGTCTCCATGCTTTATTTTGTTGGGAAAACACCTTAAAAAACACAGTAGCCATCTAGAGCAGGGGCAGGCAACCTTAAAGAAGTGGAGATGTATCTGAACAACATGGGAGAAGTCAAAGATCACCGGGCACAGTGTCGCCTCCTCACACCTGATTTAAACCTCTTATTTGCACGGCAATCATGGTTTTAAATCAGGTGGTGTGGTGCACTTTCTGAAAGTGCACCAAACCCGCAGGATATAATAGAAGTCTATGACAAAGCGCAGCAAACCCACAGGAAAGCTGCAGGTACACTGCACTGCACCCGCAGTACAGGTAAATTAGTGTGAAAGCAGCCTAGTGTATTGCTTCACACTGATTTGAAGATCTCTTCTTTCCTGCTGCTGGTACCCCCCTGGAGACCACTAGCCGGGATAAGAGGTGGAGTGCAGTTCCACAAAGGACAGGAGCACTACAGAGGAGACATAAGTTCATGTGGCTCTTGCTCCCTACTACAGTTTCAACTTTACAAGTAGTTCCTCTGCATTGCACTCTATTTGATGCTCTGGGATGGCAGGTCAGCAAACCCAGACCATGATCTACCAGTCACCTGATCGCAATCTATTGGTAGATCACAATCTACAGGTTGCTGACCCCTGATCTAGAGTAACGACGTAGGATTCATGTAGCATTTACTTCCTGGAATCCATCTGCCCTTAGCCTAGGCACAGTCTAATATACCCTACACAACTGGGGGCGGGATCAAGAATAACTAGCAGACTTAAAGATCCCCGTCTACCCAGGGGTTACAGAGATAATTATACACAACTTAAAAATAAAATAGTAACGGTATGCATACCAATGCACTATTGGCTAAAAAGAAACATAAAACGACTGAATTAGAGTAAAAAACACAAAAATTACATTAATAATTAACCTTGCAATAATGCCCCCAAGAGAATGAGCCAATGTATCTCTATGTGGGCAATGTTGGAATCTTCAAATAGATTAAATAGAACAATCAGCACATATATATATATATATATATATATATATATATATATATATATATATATATATATATATATATCTATGGGCAGAGCAAAGTGTCAAAAAACACACATGTACGAATATACATTTGGGTCTGTGGGCACCTATACTGCTAATTAAAGTTAGTTTTACAAGGGGCTGGTCACCCTCTTGCCCATACAGGTATTGAATGCAGGATGGGTAATGGTGGAAAACAGGGGAGGGCGGTCCATTGTGGGCACATGGGCCCCTGTCCATGTCGCCGCCCTCCTTATCCATGCATGAATTCCTGTGGTGGGGAGGATGTGTTTTTTGAAGCACTGATTAGAGCCAGAGGCTCTAATAGGATTCAAAATAGGCTGGGCTTGGGGAGCACAGCATTGCGTCCGGAGCCCACCCAGGTGTGTTGCAACAGCGAATGAATATTCACTGTTGCAACACTGATCCTCCTCCAGGCCAATCAGGATGTGGGTCTGATACCCGTCACCCGATTGGCTGAAAGGACAGGTGATCCTATTGGATACTAAATAGCAAGTGAAGACCGCACTCCGGAACTGTGGAACTTCATGTGTTTTATTGCATGCTGTACAATACACTGAATAGCAAACCAGGCAGACAATAGTGCAGCCACAAACAAGGAAGGGTTAACCCATTTCACTGACCCTCTGTCCGCTTAGTCATAACCTACTAGCTATGGGGAAAGCACAAGTATTATAAGCAAACCCACAGGTACTCAAAATCAGGTGCAATCTCCATAGTATCTGCAACACCTGTTACCGATAGGAGCCCACACACAGGTAGCTCCATTGGCAACAAAAGAGTTAAAAACTTGTGCTTTCCCCAGTGTATTGTACAGCATGCAATAAAACACATGAAGTTCCACAGTTCCGGAGTGCGGTCTTCACTTGCTATTTAGTATCACTGAGGATTACGGATCTGACCTGCACCTGGATTGGGATTGACAAGGATTTTCACCTGGAGCGGTTCCTTTCTCCCTTTTGTTTGAGTTCTGTTGTTGCCGTGTGTGGAGCCAGCTCGGTGACCATGCTCCCCTGTTTTATCCACTAGTGGATCGGTACGGACAACATTGGACTACAATGGACTGTGTCTTTACATCTTCACAACATGCTTCTGTTGATGCCGTGTGGGGAGCGATTTTGGTGATCGTGCTCCCCTACATTATCTACTAGTGGATCTTTACGGACAACATTGGATTACATTGGACTTTGTCTACACATCTTTACAACAGGGTGAGCTTCAATCATTTATTATTATTATTATTACATTTTTATGCGACTTTATATGGAAGTGCTGCTAACTGTTTGAATTCATTACCAATTAACCATGGCAGACATAGAGGCTAGCACTAGTGAGATCCCGGTGTACAGTCGTACACTTAGAACCCTGGGGGACAATCCCCTTAGACGTAATGCTCAACAATGTTTGAGCCAGGGACAAGGGGATCAGTCGGGGCAAACTAAATAGATTTTCCGCAAGCTGGAAAAAAGTCTAGTGAAGGAGGTAAAGGCGTATTGGGAAAAGACCACTTTAACAGTATATTTATCACTCGAACGGGTTTCCAGAGGGCTCCGGATAAAGAAATTTCCATAGTTTGACTTATATAATGATGAATTAAAAAAGTAATGGACAAAAGCCTTATCCAACTGCTCAGCTGAATTAATGTGGATCATTATTAGGTCGAGGGAGATGGAACTGGAGAAACTGCAAAAAGAAATCTCTGTACAAACAAGAAGCATTAATCCTCAGAGATGATCCGGACTTTGAGGAACTTGACCGCAGATTAAATGACAAGATCAATGGCATAGAAAAAGACACAATTGAAAATAAAAAAGAAAAACTCCTGAGGGACAAACTTGATTATGAGTTGGACAATGTATACACGTGGAGGAAGATGCAGACGAACACCAGATTCCGCCACACACGATCAATTAAAAAGAGAGTTAGCTTCTCAGAAGCAGAGTCGGATCAAATAGAAGAGACCATAGCCTTCAAGTCATCTGATACCGCAGGAGATCATCCCGGCACCTCACAGGGTGTTCTACAATCAAGTACACCCACTCCAAAAAACGAGCAGACTTCCAAGAAAAAGACATTTCAAAAGAAGAAACCACTTACAAAAGGACAAGGAGAGGGGGAAAGAAACACCGGAGATACAACCAGCAGCCAATATTCCCTGAGAGCTCACACACAGAAGAAATGAGCAACAATGTAATCAATTTATCCAGCAAAGTGTTAACGGACAGTGACTATTCATTGTTGGGAAACGGCTTGGGTTTTTGTCCCACTGCACATTTTAACCCTTTTGACACCATCTTGGACATTAACCGGTTTATAAGAAACGTACCTTTGCGCAGACACTTTTTTCAGTCACCTGATGAAGAGGATGGTGGAACCCCCCCTCCCTCTAAGACACTTGAGAGCACTAGTGTAGAGTTCTCCTTTAGAGAACACTGCGCCTTGATGGACTTGGAAGCACTTTACAATGAGAACACAGATTATCCTGCGTCGGACCCAACAACAGGGGGTACTCACCGGGTCCCCCTGCGGGCTCCTTCCACATTCTATCCAGTTCAATCCAAATGTGGGGAAATGGATACATTTCAGAAGTTAGTAGAAAGAGATCTTTTTGAATTAGCCTCTAGCAAATCTTCCCACATTACATGTGATAAAGATAATTTATCCAGAGGAGAAAGGGTATCACTGAAAACTCTTATGGAAGATCCCACTATAGTGATTCGCAACGTGGATAAAGGGGGGGCAGTGGTGGTCACGGATATAGATCAATATAGATCAGAGGCTTTGAGACAACTTAGCGGTATTAACACATACACTACTTTAAAGGGGGACCCCACCAAATCATACAGAGGTCTATTACAGACCCTTATTCAGAAAGGCAGGACAATTGGAGTCTTCACCCCCAAAGAAGCAGAAGCCCTGATACCTGATCATCCCATCATGTCCACCTTTCATCACCTCCCCAAGGTCCACAAAGCCACTCGTCCTCCCCAGGGGAGGCCCACTGAGGTTGGGCGAGTGGCTGGATGGACAACTCCAACCTTTGATCAGCACTCTACCTGGTTTCCTCAAGGATACCAATCACTTATTGCAGATCATGGATGGAGTCAAGTGGGAGTCGGATTTTCTGTGAATTTCATGTGATGTGACAGGACTGTATTCCTGCATCCCCCACGATCTGGCCATACGGGCTGTCTCTTTCTGGCTAATGAGGTCCACCAATTTTTCCGGGAAGCTCAACAGTTCATCATAGAGGTTCTGCAATATCTTTTGACCCATAATTTTTTTCTCTTCGACGGGGTGTGCTATCTCCAGAGGTGTGGGGCAGCCATGGGAGCCAAGTTTTCACCCTCATTGGCCAATTTGTACATGGCTTGGTGGGAGCGCACCCACATTTTTGGAGATGGCAACCCCTTTCGTGCTCAGGTCACTTTGTACTATAGGTACATAGATGACCTGATTATGATTGGTCGCAAACCCTTTTCCCTTGATGCATTTTTACATTATTTAAATGCCAATGATTTCAATCTTCGGTTTACTGGGACTGCTGACACCACCAGTATTGATTTCCTGGATGTTACTTGCATAGCCAGACAGGAAAGAGTGGAGTGTCGCCTATATAGGAAACCCTTGTCAGGGAACAGTTTATTGCATGCTACGTCTGCACACCCACGACTAGGGTTGCCACATACACCGTTGGGATCAGCACCCACACGTCTGCATCGTACGTTATTTGACAAGGGACTGTTCCCAAAGGATATATCCGCTGTGAGGTGAGAAAGGACAGACCGATACGTTCATTGTAGGTCCTTTAGTTATGACCACCACAGTCGTCAGGGTCATTTGGCTTCTAACTTTAGTAACCGTAAATTTATTACATTTTTACGTAGTTCCCTTTTCCCAAACGCTGGTTAGTATTAGTCCAGTAGATACATGGATATCATGTTTCACTGGACTCGTGCTTTCCCCAACGGTAGAGGTTTTTACACCCACGCGAGGGTGGTTCGGTACATGTTTAACCGGTTACTCCCACTTTTGAACCGAGGGTACCGACGGGGTGTGGA
>BLSH010530464.1:83911-97022 GCA_018402905.1 Glandirana rugosa
TTATTCCTCAGAACAACAGCACAGACAGCAGTAGTAAAGTAATCTATCTCAGGATGCAGGATCAGGTCTTAAAATGTCTCAAATCTCTCCCTCACGCTTTCAGCTTCCTTTCCCTACACTAACCCAAGGAGCATGTGACTGCAGCACTGTTACTCCAGCTTATAAAGAGGCTGGGTCACATGATGCACTGGCCAATCACAGCCATGCCATTAGTAGGCATGGCTGTGATGGCTTCTAAGGGCAAACCAGTGAAACGCTTGTTGATTGGCTGCCCTGCAGCTTTTCAACACGTGGAGTAAAATAGCAGAACCCCGGACCGAACCCGAATGATTTTTGAAATGTCCGGGTCCGGGTCCGTGCCCCGGACACCCGAAAGTTCGGTACGGACCCGAACGTTACAGTCCGGGTTTGCTCAACACTATGTATGAGCTACTTCAATGTATGTGTATACAAGGTATTAGTTTGTATATTTGTTTATTTTGTAGATGGCAGTATCTTTCCCTGAAGAAGGAATTGTTACAGTTATATTCTGAAATGCGTTGGAAAATAACCCTACCCCAGGATTGGTCACTCTTGTAGCTATGGGACCATCCCGGGCCGGGTGATATCACCTATACATAATGCATAATTGTCAAACTTTGTATTGACCTAGGAACTAGGATTGGACCTTTGTTCTGATCCTATATCTTTTGTACTTTATTGATTAATGTCAACTTTGTAAAGGTTATCCTAATAAATGTGTACTTTTTTAATGAAATATCGTTGCAATTGCCTTTAAAGTCCCAATTTAAAGGGGTATTGATCTGTGATATAGAAAATATGTATCTATGTTTAAAATAAAGGTCTGACAAAATCTCAATTGCATCACATTATTGGCTGTCAATATTTTGGCTGCTCGAGATCCATAATCAGACCGCCAGGGAGGTTAAGGAGCAGACGGCCACTGCACCCTAATGAACGATGAGGCATTAGCTGTCATTGTAGTTCCCCGCTGACAGCTGAATGTAAAAAAAAAAGAATTGGCGGAAATGAAAAATTAAAAAAAAACGTGTGTGGTCTCCCCCCGCAATCCATACCAGACCTAAAGGGCCATGTTGTTCACTGATTGTTAAGGATGCTGGTAGCTGCCGGTTCCTTAAATATTGCATGCTGGGACCACTGCTTATTAACCACGTGCATTTTTTTTTCCTTTTGTGCATTGATTTTAACTCCAATGTTATGTGGTATTTACCAATCGTTTTTGCTTTTTCCATTAAGTACCGAATAAAGCAATAGTGAATTGACATTTTCAGGATTGCATGCGTTACTTGGGAAAACACCTAAATACCACATGCGATCTGTTTTTGTGAATGGAGCAGATTTTACTGTATAGCATATAGCAGTGTTTCTCAACTCCAGTCCTCAAGGCGCACCAACAGGTCATGTTGTCAGGATTTCCCTCAGATGAAACAGATGTGGTAATTACTAAGGCAGTGAAACTGATCAAATCACCTTTGCAAAATAATGGAAATCCTGAAAACATGACCTGTTGGTGCGCCTTGAGGACTAGAGTTGAGAAACACTGGTATATAGTGATAGACAGCTATTATGGGATCAAGTGCCCTAACTCCTAAATGTGTGAGCGTGTGTGAATACTTGGAGCTCACTTGCCTATTTTAGGTGGCTTCAAAGACCAGAGGATTGCTGAGTGGTCGTCACCTTCTATGCCTGTGACATGATCCTGTGTCTGTTCCTGTGTGTAGCCGGCCTATTTGACTCTGCTTGTTGCTGATACCTTTTTGCTGACCCAGCTTGTGACCTGACTCTGCCTTTTGCCTACCATTCCAGTGCCTTCTCTGCTCACCTGATACCGACCCTGGTCTGGACCTGCTCTGAATCCAAATCCGTACCTCTGCTGCTTGGCCACTACTGACTTCTGCCTGCCTGACCACCCAAGATTCTGCATCCACCTTCTCGCCAGCTTGTTTGCTGCCTGCTGTTCTGCATCTGCTGCCATGTACCCGCACCTGCCGGTCCACCAGTTCTCCTGCTGTCCTGCACCTGCAGCCCTGTATCCATATCTGCCAGTCCACCAGTCTCCCTGCTGCTTGGCACTTGCTGCAAGTGTTTTCTCATCTAGGATCTCTGGTTGGTTGGGTCATCCGCACCCCCCAGTCGGTCGGTCCCCAGCCCTGTACTTACCGATCTAGATCACGGGCAGCGGCTTCAACTTCGTCTCCTCCTCCTCGGCATCATGGCAGCTCCCACCGTGCGTCTCCTCACAGGCAGCCAATAGGATTGCTTCTCCTCTCGGCCAATTGGGTGACGGGTATCAGGACCCGCTTTCTGATTGGCCGGAAGGAGAATCAGGAAGATAATAGCGATATTAATTCGCTACTGTCACACAACTGGGTGGGCTCGGGGCGCTGTGCACTGTGCCCTGAGCCCACCCTTTTTTGAAGCCAATTAGAGCCTCAGGCTTTAATCTTGTGCTTCTAAAAAAAATAAAAATAAACCCATTGGAATCCATGTGTCCGGTGCCCTGAATGTAGATTAGGGGCTGGGCTCATGGATTAAGGGGCGGCGCCCCTAATGGATAGACCGCCACTGATACAACAGTTACGGATCCATGAACGGCATCATGTCTGCCACTCTATGTACTGAATGCTGGGATATAGAGTTTAATTATCAAGTATTTTCAGACCTACTTTAGAATGATTAAGTACTACAATAAACATAGTGGAGTCTACTGATCCCCATTTCTAAATATAACATGGGCTGAAGGTTTCTTAAATATAGAAAATGCCCAGTACATCTATTGTCAACATATCAATGTTTATGTAAATCTATCTCTGTAACATTTCAATGGAACTGTGCTAATCCCTTGTAATTGTCACTGTATTATATAACAAAGGTTTGTACAAAGGCTCAGATTGCTGGTCACACCTTATCCTGTGAACATGTATTTAGTAACAGGACACTGGAGTCTGTAAAATGGAGTATATAGATGCCAGGCAAATCCTGGCAGAGTGTGTTGTGTATACGGCACCTCCAGTCTTGGATGCAGAATACATTCCTTACCCTCATACTGATTCCAGATACTTTACATAACAGTTTATAGGAGTTCCTGCTGTGACTTGTACAGCTGTCAGGGACTGATAACATCAGGAGCTCCATAAACACACCCAGGTAACAGCTCCTGGTCTTCACAGTTATTTTGCTAACATTCTTATCTCTAGCTTTCACCTACAATCTAAGGTCAGCATTACACATTATGGAGAATCAACCTTTAATATATGGCTTGCAGTGACTGCATTAGAGAATGCACATTACATGAAATGTTTATGTCCAGAAAAGTGGTTGTACAGAGTTTAGCCAAATTTATTCTCTAACTTCTCTCTCCCCCTTTTTTCTTTTAACGTGTTACTGTAGTAAGAAACGGCTTTTATGACCTTTTATTTTATTACCCAGTCTTGTAAAATACATGGCCAGGTGATGGGAGTTCATTTCCAATCGGTGTATCCAACCCTTCAGAACTACATCTTCCAAGAGCCCCTTTCTTACACACAATGGGGGGACTTGGGGGTGCAGACTGCACTATTGTTTTGATGGGAAAGAATTCAATAAATGGATTTAAGCTGGCTTAAATGGGTAGAATTTCGAACGAAAATTCAAAGAAAGTTTGTTCATTTTTTTAATCATTATTGGGCCAGATCATTGCTCATTTTCGACTTGAAGGAGCTGGTTTGAAAATGTTTCTCACACAAATTTCTGGCACTGTATGTGGTTTTCATTTGGTGAAGTGCATTCATTCCCAAAATCCAATGTTAAAAGCAAAGACATATTTTGAATGATATTTGAATGTTCTGGGAATGTTCTAAAATTTTCGTAATTTTTTTTCCCCAGGGATTGGGTATAGGCAGAGTTCTGTTCAGAAGGCAGGGCTGACGAGGCTAACTGTAATTTTGGAGCAGGAAAGGCGTTGTGTTGTCAGCCCAACCAGTAAATTAAGAGCTCAATGGATTTTTAGCAGATCAGCAGGTTTTCTTTTGTATTTTCAGCATTTGTGAAGAGATAAAGCACCGAGAAGTGTGCATGTATTGCAGGAATGTACTGAATCTCTTTTTTTTTTACCCTGACCAACATTTTAATTTGGATTTTGCAGAATTTGAAATTTTGTGATTTCATGACGTATTGATTATTGCATTAGAAGTGCACCTCTGTGTTCGCACAAGGTCACTATAGCCCTTATATTCTGCTAATCAATAATGACATGCTGCAAATCCAAATCTGACCAATAATAGGTACAGTAGGTATAATAATGATTGCTGAAACCATTCCCTACTTTTCAGTGCATGTTGTTACCTTAACCCCTTCACGCCGACCGTACGCAAATATGCAGCCTCGGCTTGAAGGGGTTACACCCTGCTGATGCATGCAGCTGCACGCATCATCCTGGTACCATTGTTTAGATCAAATGGTGATCTAAATTGGGTGACAACCGATGCGGCTAAAAGCCACTAGGCTGTTATCCCAAGTGGATGTCTCCCCCCCCCCCCCCCACACCGCCTTCCGTGGCTCTCCCGGGTTCTCCTATCCCACCGGGAAGCCAGTGCGACCAGCCAACACGTCTCTTGGCTGGCTGAAGACCCGAATGAAGCCGGAATCGGCTTTGATCAGGTCCTGGCTCTAGTAACCCAGAAGCATATCATGACATAATTTCCGGTTTACTGGAGCCTTAAAGGTGCCACAATTTAAAAAAAAAATTACAGCATTCACACAGCCAAACTTGGCTATTCGAATGCTTTAAAGTGCAAAGGAGGGATTTGGAGTCTTTTAGACCCCAGATCCCTCCATAAAGAGTACCTGTCACTGCCTATTACTGTCACAAGAGATGTTAACATTCCTTGTGACAGTAATAAAAATGATCAGAAAAGTTTTTTAAAGAGACTGTGTAAAAAAAAAAAAATAATAAAATAAATCAGAAAAAATAAATAAATGTAAATTTCTGCTCGCACGCAGAAGCGGCGTATAGGTAAGGTGCAAGGAAAATTGGGGGTAGTCCCGAGCAGATGGCTGTAGTATATATGGTGGGTGAATGGAACTGCTGCCCCTACTATTACTGCCTCACTAATGGGGAGTACGTAAATGAATGTATATGAGTGGAGTAGGTATGGCGCTATTCCTGATTTATGGGGTTTTCTGATGCTTTTAAAAGTACAAATGTGCCGTGGTGATTACTATAAATCAAGCATATAAAAATAAATATAGATATATCAAAATGCTTCTGTGGGTGAAGTGTAGATGTACTGTAGTAATCACAATAAATCAATAACTTGTAAGGTTAAAATGTGACAATTGATATTATGTACCAGAAAAAAAATATAAATACATTAAATAAATATATACATAATGTGCTAATGTGCAGAATGATAATGTGGATAATGTGCACCTACATGTTTACATGTAAATAACTCACATTGATATGTAAATAGTGGTGTCATTAATATGTAAATAGTGGCGGACCGGTGGTATTGATATGAAGTAACAGCAGCATTCATATGTATATCATGCGCCCCTGAGATCCTATTCACTATCACCTCTGCTGAATTCTGCCCACTGGGGAGGTAAAGGGGCATGCTTGAAAGTTCTGCCTGCAATTGGGGTCATTAAGCCTACCATCACCCTGTTCTGCAAAGGTAAACAAATTGGAGGGGAGTGTGGGGTAGGCAGAGAATGAATTACAGTTTGGGGTGCACAGGTGAGCAAGGAGGGGATTTAGAGAGTTAAAGAAGATGGTTGCAAAGAGGGGCAGAGGAGTCAGGTAGAGGTAAAGGCGGGAGGTTGGAGTGGAGAGGATGGGGGAGGTTTGGGGTGCAGAGGTCAGAAGGGGTTTTAGGATGCAAAGGTATACTGACAGGGTGGATAAAGATGTAGGTCATGTGTAGGGCAGCCCACTCATTTCAATAGGCTGCTCTATGCGCTAGGAATGAGGAAAAAAGTCCCTAAGCCTTTTTCAAAATCACATGGTGCCACAGCACCGTGAATTTTGGTGGATGTAAAAATGCACATGTCAACAAATGCATGAGGGTGTCATTTATAATTAATGGCACTGCTCTGTATCTGCAGCACATTTCTGTGGTGTCAGGAAACCAATTTTGCATCTGTTCCTGACATGCACAAATGTGAATGCAGGCTAAATGTCTCAGTTACATTGGTGGTCAGTGTAAATCTTCTCATTACATTGGGGGTTGGTGTAGAATCCTTTCATTCACACTAGTGACCAGTGTGATAATTCAGAATTTGCCACAGTGTACTGACTCACAACTAATCCCCCACCACTGCCACTGATCCCATTCAGCCTCCCAGCATTGCCACTGATCACACCCTCCCCTCCCCTAGCACTCCCACTGATCCCACGAGTCCTAGGATCTCTAGGAGTTTTCTGTCTATTGATGGATCCCCTTACCTCCCCAGTCAATGTTGTGCAGGCAGTGAGGAGATGATGTGCTGTAACCTCTAGCAACCAATCAGTGAGCAGCAATGATGTGCACTAATCTCTTGCAACCAAACAGTGAGCAGTAAGGATGTGCAACCTCTAGCAACCAGTGAGCAGTATTGATGTAGAGTAATCAACAAGCAGAAGTCATGTGCTGTAACCTCTGGCAAATCATCAGTGAGCCGTAATCTGTGCTGCAACCTCTAGCAGTCAGTCAGTGAACGCTAATGGTATGCTGTAACCTCTGGCAACTAATTGCAATCGCTGCCTGATCTGATACAGTAAACTGATTGATTGAGTCTAGCTGTTATTTATTGCATGTCTCAGAGCAGGTCGAGAGTGAAAATTGCATGGGGGGGAGAAAATGTTTGCCCAGAGTCCAATCAGTATTAACCACTTCCTTACTGGGCACTTAAACCCCCCTCCTGCCCAGACCAATTTTCGGCTTTCAGCGCTGTCGCATTTTGAATGACAATTGCGCGGTCGTGCGTCATTGTACCCAAACAAAATTTTTATCATTTTTTCCCCACAAATAGAGCTTTCTTTTGGTGTTATTTGATGACCTCTGCGTTTTTTTATTTTTTGCGCTATAAACAAACAAAGAGCGATGATTTTGAAAAAAGAACAATATTTTTTACTTTTTTGCTATAATAAATATCCAAAAAAAATATAAAAAAGAAAATTATTCATCAGTTTTGGCCGATATATATTCTAATACATATTTTTGGTAAAAAAAAAATGCAATCGGCGTATTTTGATTGGTTTGCGCAAAAGTAATCGTGTCTACAAACTGTGGGAATTGATTTATGGCGTTTTTACAATTTTATTTTTTTTTAATAGTAATGGCGGTGATCTGTGATATTGCAGCGGACATGTCAGACATTTTTGACACATTTTTGAGACCAATGACATTTATACAGTGATCAGAAATTTAAATGTCCACTGATTACTGTGTAAATGTCATTGTCAGTGAAGGTGTTTACATCGGCAGTTCCCCGTTCTGAGGCTGCTACAGGTGATCAGCAGGTCTCGGGCGGACTCTATGTCCCCGCGGGCACGCCCACGCAGCGTGTGGCGGCCACGAGAGCACGCCGCCGCAGGCTGCGAGTGCGCGCGGGGAGCGCGCATGAGGCATGACGTCCATAGATGTCCTCCGGGCATTTCAGAGCCGCTCTGTAGCCATCTTTTGGCTATAGCGCGGTCCTGAACTGGTTAAAGATGGCCCTGACTATCATATCCTCTGCACTCATCTCCTGTACAGACTGCCTGATACCATACCCTCTACACATCTCTACTGCACATATTTCCTACCATCATACCTCCCACACTCCTCTCATTCACGTACCACTTCCCATCATACCCTCTGCACTTCTCTCCATCACATATTACTTGCAGTCTTACCCTCTGAGCTTCTCTATTTCATATGTTGGCCACTGCCACACCTTCCACACTCTTCTCCTGCACATACACAGTAGGTTTCTATCATAAACTTGCACTTTTCTTGTTTACATTTTATCGGTTGTCATACGCTTTGCATCCCTCTTCTTCACGTACAGACTGCTCTATCTGGAAAGCCAAGCAGCGAAAGCTACAGCTATCCTCAAAAGAAAAAGTCAAAGCAGCCACAAAGGAAACTGCAGACGCATCATGGAATATCACCTTTAAAGTGACACAGAGTGGCAAGCCACATGTTTGGTGATGAGACATTCTTCAGAAACATTGACCACTAGAGTGCAAAAGACAAAATTTTCCTAGCAAACGGGAAAAGCATCACTGCAGAAGGTAAAGGCCAGGGCTTCCTGAACTGCATTACACCACAAGGAGATCACCACAGTATTCTTGTAAAGAAAGTGCTGTATGTTCCAGAGCTAGAAGGCAGCCTTCTATTGGTGAAAAGGCAAACAACGGTCTCACAGTTAAGTTTCAGGGTGATGAATGCACAAATAACAATAATAAGCAATTCCTCACAAAAGGAAAACTGGATGATCACCTATACAAGCTCATCGCCACAGACCAGCAAGCCAATATAGTCTCTAATGACCTACACAGCAAATTTATTCACTTATGGCGCAGGCGGCTGGGGCACAAAAGTTCAGAAGCTATACAGGACATTATAAAGAGAGGCTCATCAGAAGATTTGACAATAGTGGCTTGCAAAGTGCTCATGAAATGCAAGTGCTGTATTGAAGCAAAAGCCACACATGCTCTCCTTCCACAGACATCTCAAAGAAAAACCACCCATCTCCTGCATTTTATACACAGTGATGTATGCGGTCCAACGAAACCTCCCACGTCAGGCGGGAACAGATATCTACTGACGTTCATTGATGATTATTCCAGGTACACAACTACTTATCCAATGAAACACAAGAATGAAACATCAGAGAAGTGTAAAGAGTTTGTTGCCATGTCTAGCAACAAATTCCAATGCAAACCAGGAATACTACACACTGACAATGATGGAGAATACATAAGCAAAGAAGTGGCCTCATACCTGAAGAGACTAAGAAAAGTACACCAGACAACCACACCTTACACTCCTGAACAAAACAGTGTAGCAGAGAGGAAAAATTGCACCCTTAGGCCTCATACACACGGGAGTTTTTTGACTCCACGCGTTTTTGGGCGTTTTTGCAGCTCTCCATGTTATTCAATGGCCCTCTAAAAACGCTGGCGTTTTAGAGCAGTAGAGGGCGTCAGCGTTAGTGAGCTGTTTCTAGAACGCGGGACCAGTGCGTTCTGAGGCTGTAGCATTTTGGCGTTTTTTACGCTAATCATCAAAACGCCGTACCGGCGTTAACCGGCGTTTTTTGATGCCGACGTCTTTAGGTTGAAAAATAGCAGAGGACTGATTTTTTTAAAAAACCGCCTATTGACGCTGACGCTCACTAACGCTCACTAACGCCAATGCAAAACGCAGATTTTTTCCAAAACGACGGACCCAACGTTTTGCTTATTTTTTCTCACACGCCCGTGTGTATGAGGCCTTATAGAAATGGCCAGATGCATGTTGTCGGATGCCAACCTACCTCACAAGTACTGGGGAGAAGCAGTCATGACTGTAACCTACCTACAGAACAGACTATCCTCAAAAGCCATTAAAAGTATTCCATTAGAAATGTGGCATGGATCAAAGCCTAGCATTGGGCACATCAGAGTGTTTGGATGTAAAGCATATGACTATATTTCAACGAAAAGCAATCCAAGCTGAAAAACAGAGCCATAGATGGCATTCTAGGAGGCTACAGTGAGCAAACTAAGGATTACAGAATCCTACACCTAAAGATTGGCAAAGTGACAATACACCGTAGTGTTTATTTTGATGAGAGCCCATTGCCAGAAACACTGATCCCTGAAAGCTGTGAAGTGAATATGCCCAAAATCCAGAAGAAAAGGTTGACCAAAGCAAACTTGTGCAAGAGTCAGAACAAGAGGTGGAACTCACAATACCTAAATCAAGTTCCCCACCAGATCCTGCTGAACTTCATGAAATCAGAAGATCCAATCGGACTACAAAGGGGATACCACCCCTCAAGCTGTCATACACTGTCAAAACACGGAGGGGTTGATTTACTAAATCTGGAGAGTGCAAAATCTGGTGCAGCTGTGCATGGTAACCAATCCGCTTCTAACCTCAGCTTGCTCAGTTAGGCTTTGACAATAAAACCTGGAAGCTGATTGGCTTCTATGCAGAGTTGCACCAGATTTTGCACTCCCTAGCTTTAGTAAATCAACCCCACAGTGTACTTGAACCAACGTCCTGGGAAGACATAGAAAAACTGCCAAAACGTGAAGCCAATAAATGGAGAAAGGCATGTCACTTCAACAAAATAAAACCTGGACACTTACAGAGCTCCCTCCTAACCGCAAAACCATAAAGGAAGTAAAGACCTTCAAAGTAAAGTCAGACGCTGAAAGAAAATTTTGCAATCAAAGAGCTAGGTAACATTAGATACTATCTAAGAATCCAAATAGAGAGATAAGTAGATGGAAGTTATCTTCTCAACCAATCTCAGAAAAACTCAGAAATCTTGGAAAAATGATATATGCAAGATGCAAAGGAAGTGAAAACACCTATGGAACCAGGCTATCAAAAGAGCAATGAAGCAGAAAACTTGCTACCCAACAATGACATGAATCGCAGAGCATTCGGTAAGCTGCTATATGTTGCCACTGTGACCAGACCAGACATAGCCGCCGCAGTGGGCATACTATGCAGGAAAGTTTCAGCTCCCTGTCAGCGTGATTGGAACACAGTGAAGAGAGTGCAGCAGTACCTCAAAGGAACAATTCAGATGAAGTTACGGTTACCAGCAACATCGGATCCAAAACTGATCGGATATGTGGATGCTGATTGGGCCGGGGACTGCACAGACCGCAAATCCACAAGTGGATTCATCTTCCAGTATGGGGAAGGAACCATAAGTTGGTCTAGTTTAAAGCAAGCAACTGTCGCTCTATCTTCAACTGAAGCAGTGTACATTGCAGCTGCCTGAGCGTTAATAGGCAGGGGAGGTGGAGGAACGGTGAATACACCGCTCCTCCACCGCCTCAAAGATGCGACTTGCAGGACTTTTTTTCCCGTACCGCAAGCGCACCGCCCCACTGTGAAAGCACTCGGGCTTGCACACTGGGGTGGATGGGGGGTCGTTTTTCAGGCGCTTTACAGGCACTATTTTTAGCGCAAAAGCGCCTGAAAACTGTTCTGGTGTGAAAGGGGTGTAAAAGGTATCCTCATTCTCCTAAAATAGTTTGTTTGGAAAGAGCAGTGCATGTTAGTTGTCATGTTCACTGCTCTATGCACTCTACAAATCCCATAGTCCCTAGTCTATTTTCCAAAGTCCATCTTGGTAAGAAAGCAAAAAAGGGTGACTATGTTAAATATAAATAAGTAGCATGCATGTGATATGAATATATTGAAAGGTCAGGCTGTCTGGGTTAGTCACATGCTTTATGAGCAATTATGGAGCAAAGGAGCTACCAAATTCCCATCTGCTTGTTTTCTTGTGGCAAACACATAGGGGTTGGCTGCTGGCAATAAACCTCAACTTCTCTTAAGAGATAAACATTTGCATGACCAGCACAATGTTTTTACACTAGAATATCTTCTTGTTCCTTATTTATTTAAAAAACACAAAAAGAAGAAATTTTGATTTATGAGTTTTAAGAACACCTTTAGGCCCCTTTCACACAGGGCTTGTCTCTTGCTCAGCGGGGATCGATCGACCTGTCAGATTCCCACTGTCTCTATGGGAGATCGGATGAAATTGGATCATCCGATCCCATCCGCCAGAAAGATGGAGAATAGGGTTCCCATCCGTCTAGATTTGGTGGACTGGATTGGATCGGATCGGATAGCGGCGGATGTCAGCGGACATGTCACCACTGACACCTGTCTCTCCATAGAGGCGAATAGAGCGTCCGATCAGGTCTGCCTGAAAAATGGACAGGCAGACCTGATTGGACAGCATAAAGTGGAGTTCAGTCTGGGGAAGAAAAAAATACAAATACTGTAGCTGCTGATTTGTAATATAAGGAAACTTATTTGTCTAGGGAGCCCGCAATGTCAGCACCCAAAGCCGACCCATCCATCGGCTCTGGGTGCAGGTGCCAACATCCTTACTAAGGGCCCTTTCACACTCGTGCGACTTAAAAGTCGCATGCTTTTATGGCTGTGATTTTGCCGCAATTTTTGCCGTGATTTTGATGCAACTTAAAGCAATGCCTGTGTAATCCTGAGGTCTATGGACCTCAAGTCCCATCAAAGTCGGACCAAAGTAGTGCAGGGACTACTTTGAAGTCATTGCAACTTGAAGTCCCACAGATATGAATGGTTCTCATTGAAAATCATGGGTTACGACTTGTCATGCGACTTTGCAGTCCGAAGTCGCAGGACAAGTTGCACAAGTGTGAAAGGGGCCTAAGGGAAACATGAAGTGAAGCCTTGTGGCTTGACAGCCTGTTTCCCACTGCGAGTCGCGCTGCACTTTCTGAATGATCCCGCTGTCTTCTGAGACCTGTGTGTGTCTCCCAGAAGGCAGAGGGGGAAGGAGGGGGGCACAAATGACATAGGTCACTGTGGCGCCCTTACACAGAAGCGGGAGCAGATATCAGTTTTTGACAGGTGTTCACTCCCCGCTCCCCCCCCCCCGAAAGGTGCCAAATGTGACAACGGGGGGGGGGGGGGTTGGGGGGGGGGGGGGCAACAGTGTAAACCGTGGAAAGCCCCCCCCCCCTCGCCCCTCACTTGTGGACAGTTTTTGACTATAGACGAGGGCGAAGACACATTCCCGCGGTGTCACTGGATACAGTAAACACGGGGGGAGGAAGGGGGAGACGGAAGACCCTCTGTGTGTGTCCAGAGTCTTCTGTCGCCCTAGTAAGTCTTTCACGTCGCGCTGAGCGTCACCCTTTGTCCGACAGTTCGGTGTTCCGAAGTGAAGTACAAAGGGAATCCGGGGAAAGTGTGAACACGTTGAACAGGACGCTGAAGCCTGACGTTTCAGCGTACTGTTCAGCATTGGGTACTAAAAGTTACTCTTGGTAAGTATAGACACCCTGAAGTTCAACGTTACTGAAGTTTCATCAGGGACGTGATGAAACCAGGCTGAAACTACCCTGAACTCCAGGTAT
>BLSH010530465.1:18731-43396 GCA_018402905.1 Glandirana rugosa
GAAGTTATCCCAGTAGGACGACTAGTCCCTGAAAGGTAACAATAGAAAGGATAAATTACGTGAAACGCCAAACATAGGGGTCAGACAAGGACATAAGGTAGGGTGACGGGGGGTCACCAACGTTAGACGCGGGGTTATCGACAGTAAGTGTGTGTATATATATATGTGACACACGTCTTAATAATCCGTTTACTCATAAAACTGGTGTAGTAGGAGAAATACGTACAACAGAATGAGGTTCGACATATCCGAGCTTTCGGATGATGGTTAATTCGTATAATCCACTACACGTAGAGTCATTACTATTCCCCACACCAAATTACTGTAGTTGGCAAGATATCTCACTATTTTTGACTTTTCGGAGCCTGTCAAGTCCTTCTTTTGACCCATTTTGCCAAAGGAAAGGAAGTTGCCTAATAATTATGCACACCTGATATAGTTGTTGATGTCATTAAACCACACCCCTTATCATTACTGAGATGCACATCACCTAATATGCTTAATTGGTAGTAGGCTTTCGAGCCTATACAGCTTGGAGTAAGACAACATGCATAAAGAGGATGATGTGGTCAAAATACTCATTTGCCTAATAATTCTGCACACAGTGTATATATATATGTGTGTGAATGACAGCTATTGGGGCGCAGATTGCAACCACTGGGGGGCAGTGGGATGGAATACAGGAACAGACTGGGGATACAAACCGCAAAGTGCATTAAATAGGAAAGATAACAATGGAAAGTCCCTGATCAGCAGGATGACCCTATTGAAGTCAGGTACCTGCTCAAGAAGGGGGGGGGGAGAGAACGGGACATCAAATGAAACTCACTCTAACCATAGAAAACCCCAGCCCTGGTGACGCCAACACCTATTGGATGGGTCTGTGGATGAGGGGAGGGTCAGACCACAAGTTAGGAAAGTTTCAGCTAAAGGACATGTACAAGTCACCTGATTGGAAAACCCTTGAGAACCCTCTCCAACAAGCAGTTAACCCCCTTAGACCTCATATGCACACCCTAGGCAGCATGGTAGCTATAGCAAACCCTACCTGTGAGGAGACCATGGCGGCAGAAACTGGTTTCTCTGATATCAATCTGTGGCTAGAGTGGATGAAGTATAGTGCAGACAAACACAACAAGACCAACTGCTATGTTTGTGGGAGTGCTAGGCCACACTTAGGTTCTGTTCCCCTGCAGATCCCAGAAGAGAGTGTAGAATGCTTCCTCAGTTTGTTCACTAATGCTACTACCAACCATTCCACATGTGAAAAATGGAAAGAGGAATACCCCATAGTTACCAAAACTCCAAAGCCAGGTGAAGGCATCACTATTTACCCAGGGAACTACACCTGTTATTCTAATTACAAGGGCAGAGGAAGGTTCCTGGGTAATTTCACTGAAGGTTACTGTTCCAATTATAGTAGTGTTTCAGGGGAGTTAGTAGAAGACCAAACACAGTCCCTTGGTGACATTTACTGGATCTGTGGAGACCTAAAAATTAGAACAAGGTTAGAAGGAACTTGGACTGGTGAATGTGCCCGTGCAAAAGTTATCATGCCTCTCCATATCTTAGCAGAAAATACTCCTAACGCATACCCTGACCCAGCACCCAGCCGGAGAAGGAAACGGGGGGCTCTTCTAGGAAGCTTTGACCCTCATGTATATATAGATGCCATTGGAGTCCCAAGGGGGGTGCCTGATGAATTCAAAGCCAGGGATCAGGTAAAAGCCGGCTTTGAGTCCCTAATCCCCATAATAACGGTTAATAAAAATGTAGATTGGATAAATTACATATACTACAACAAGGAATTGCTGACCAGCTGGCCCCTACATCTTACATGACCTTTCAGAATAGAATGGCCCTGGATATGGTTCTAGCAGAGAAGGGAGGTGTTTGTAAAATTATAGAAGGAACAGGGACATGCTGTACCTACATTCCAGACAACACTGGCCAAATGGACAGGTCACATTAGCCATCAAAAAGTTAAAGGACCTGTCAGTGGAACTGAAAAAGAATTCAGGCATCACAGACCCATGGGACCAGTATTTCAGTTGGATGAGCGGGTGGCAGAAGATCCTAGTTCAGATAGGGATTGTCATACTGGCAGTGCTAATTATTCTAGCGGCCATCGTGTGCTGTATCTTGCCCTGTGTAAAAAGCATGATGGGAAAGGTGGTGCAAGGGATTATGCCTACTTATCTAAATTATGACAATGGGGAAACTGTGACAGACAAGGAAATGTCTTATACCCCCTTACAGTCCATGCCTCGTAACTACAACACTCTGAAGCTGTAGCGACAGACATCTGACTTCTCTATGGGCAAAGTCTGTGGCAAGGGGGGTGATGGGATAGTCATCACTCGTCTAACGCGCAGCACAAAAGAGTTCCAAGGCGCATAAAGACAGATGTGGTAGGTCTTCTCTCTCGTTCTCTTAGGGACAGATTAAAATAGTCGTTTTAAGGGGGGACTGTAATGCAATCGAGTAAAATGACCATTTTACTGTATTATACATACATATGAACATTTCTCATTTCCTTACTCAAAATGGCTGCCAGCTGCTTCCCCTCCCTCCGTGTGCAAGATGGCGCCTCCATCCGGGATCACACCTTGCTGACATAGAACAGACATTCCGAACATTCCAGACAGAAGATAATTGTGCAGAAGTTAACCAATCTGAACTACTCCTATGACTCGCTTTTGTAACCACTCTGTTTAATAAAAGAGGCTGTCACGCCCAATAAAGGCAGAATTAGGAAGCACTTGAACAGTGTGTCAGTGTGTTTCTTGCGTGTATGCATCCACATAAATAAGGCTCACCGGCAGATCACTATACCCGGTCACATCTTGATCGGATCCAAATCAATAGGTGAACCTGAGGTAGAAGGGAAAACCCCAGGTATAAGTGATGTGGTGAGACTGCAAAACCTGGAGTTGCGGCTTGAGGGCTCGCCATTTGGAGATGGTAGTGGGGGATAGGTCGGCCAAAAATTGGTAGTCGTGACCTTGAAATTGAAGGGTTTCTTTTTGACGTGCAGCTTTTAGAAGTTGTTCTTTTGTTCTGTAAAAGTGAAGTTTAGCGACTATATCGCGTGGTGGGCCCTCCATCTTGCGAGGTGCAAGTGTTCTGTGGATATGGTCCATCTCCAAGAGTTCAATGGGGATGGATGGAATGAGCTCCTGGAACAGGGTGGAGACTGTGGACTGGAGGCCGACGACCATTCCAGGGATGCCCCTGACGCGGATGTTGGAGCGATGGGCTTGGTTCTTAAAGTCTTCTAATTGGGAATGTAGGGAGAGGTTTTCCTCTCTGAGGGCTTCCAGGTCATCAGCCTGATTGATGATGGTGGCTTCTAGGTCATCAACCCGCTGCTCCAGCTCGGCTGTGCGGTGGCCTAATTCTCTTATTTCGTTTGTGAGACGTTCAGTGATTTGCTCTGATGTCTGCCTAAGGGCCCTCTGCAGCATGCATTCAAATTGCTGCAGTATATCTGGCTGCTGTATGGCTGGGAGCACAGAGGGGAGACAGATCGCAGTCTGACTTACCCTCGTCTCCCTGTGGGAGGGGTTTCATCCTGGGAGATCGCTGTGTGCCTGTCCGTCTCAGTGATTCCGGCGCCATCTTGGTGGAGGCCAGAGCGAGGACCTCCCAAATTGTTTTTGGCTTGGGCTTCTGCCGGGAGCCGCCTAACACCATGGCAGTCAGCGTGGTGTGTTTCCAGGACTGAGGCGGTGCAGTGGGTGTAGATGATGGACGCCTGGCTCAGCCTAGGACAGCGGTGGATCCTCCATAATGCGGAGCTCTAATCACAGGCGACTAGCATGGACGGCTTCATACATGCGCCCTCTCTACCCTTGTTTTATCTTCATCATCCTGGAAGATGGCAGCAAATTTTTATCAAGAATGCCTTGGTAAATTTTTTCATTCGTCCTTCCTTCAACAATATGTAGTTTGCCAGTACCGTATGCTGAAAACAGCCCCACACCATGAATTTTCCACCTCCAAACTTCACTGTTGGTGGCATTCTAAACCCCTTAAAGGGCCAGCAGAAGCCAGCGCCAAGGGGTTAAATATGTCAAGACAATCTTGTCCTCTCTAGTTTTGCATAGAGTGGGGAAGCATTAGACCTTCTTTTGTTTTTTTAAATTCAATAAGTTTTTATTGAAGTTTTGCATAGACAAAAGTCCAGTGCAAGATAAGGAGAGAACAGATCAAACAAAGAATTAAAGAAAAGCACAACAGCTGTTGCCAACAATGCTATTTCATTTCAAAGGAGAAAAAATGTATATCAGCAGAACCATATGTAATATATTCAATAGGAAAACAAATCAATGGCAGACATATTTAAGTATGTTTGCCTTACTCAAAAAGGAATTGTAAATGCTTGCGCAAGTCATATTAATTGTTAGTAGTATACTGGGCAATGCAGAGGTGGCCTTTGCTTGAGGAGAACATGCATTCATAGCCACAGTGCAACTCTGTGAGAGCTATAACTTCTGAGCAGGAAGGGCTAGATTTGCTGGTGATAATCAGTCTAGCTGATAGCAAAATATGGACAACTATACTTCTGAGTGTGAAGGGGATGTTCTCAATACCTACGATTA
The DNA here is from genome assembly GCA_018402905.1 of Glandirana rugosa. Lineage (NCBI taxonomy): Eukaryota > Metazoa > Chordata > Amphibia > Anura > Ranidae > Glandirana > Glandirana rugosa. The sequence goes on from BLSH010530465.1 coordinate 23,336, forward strand.
GAATTGCAAGTTCTGGTGAGGGGTTAACATGAATGTGAGTGACTTTTTGGATAAAGTGGAAGATTTCAGACCAATTACCAGATAGGATGTTGCAGGACCAAAATATATGTAGAAATGTACCATGGGAATCACATCCTCTCCAACATAGAGGTGATAAAGAGAAGTCTATTGTATGCAATATGCGGTGAGTTCTATACCATCGGAAGGCGATGCTGTAGTATAGTTCTCAAAGGTTAGCTAACTTAGATGCTTTAAATGGGAATGCTTAAGGCAGCTACCCATTGATTCTGTAAAGAGGGTTCCAATATCTTGCTCCCACTTAATCTGGGAATGGGATTTGATGAATGTTGGTTTATCCTTTAGAAGTTAGTAAAAGAGGGAAATGCTTTTAACATGAAAATTCTCCTCCAACCAGAACTTCCATGCCGGTTGATGAATGTGTTGGACTATAGTAGAAGAGTGTATTAGGCAGTGGGTGATTCTAAGATACTGGAAATACTCATTGATAGGTAGGTTAAATTCCTTTTGGAGTGTTGGAAAGGGCTTAAACATCCCAGATGCATATAGATCTGACACTAGGGATGGGCCGAACACCCCCCGGTTCTGTTTTCACCAGAACATGCAAAAAATTTGTGCGAACATTCGAACACCGTTAACTGGTTCCCCACCGCGCGCCGTCTTTTCACGGCGGCAGTCGGGGAGCCCTGCGCGAATCGCCGTAAATAAGCGGCGATCTGCATTTGGCCACCAGGGGGCGCGCGCACCCGCCGCACTCCTGGGGAGTGTGCCCGCGGCTCGGGCGGACCCGATGTCTGCCGGTGAGCCGCGATGAGCAGCCACAGGGAAAGAACGGGTTCTCCGCTCTGTCAGTGGGGCATGAGAGATCTACTGATCCCTGTCACTGGGATCAGTTAGATCTCTCATGCCCATGGTAGCCCAACCCCCACCCCACAGTAAGAACACACCCAGGGAACACAGTTAACCCCTAGCTCTCCCCCCAGGTTAACCCCTTCACTGCCAATGACATTTATACAGTAATCAGTGGACATTTAAATTTCTGATCGCTGAATAAATGTCATTGGTCCCAAAAAAGTGTCAAAAATGTTCCGACATGTCTGCCCCAATATCGCATTACCGCTAAAAATCGCAGATCGCCGCCATTACTAGTAAAAAATAAAAAAATTTAAAAAAACCCAGAAATGAATTCTCACCATCCTTAAACGCGGCCACTTTTGCGCAAACCAATCAATAAACGCCGATTGCAATTTTTTTTATCGCAAATATGAGGAATCATATAAATCGGCCAAAAACGGTATTTTTTTTTTGGATTTGAATTTTAGCAAAAAGTAAGAAATTTGGTTTTTTTTTGCAAAATGGTCGCTCTTCTTTTGTTTATAGCGGCGATCAGAAATGACGCAGAGGCGATCAAATACCACCAAAAGAAAACTCTATTTGTGGGAAAAAAAGGACGCAAATTTTGTTTGGGTACAACGTCGCACGACCGCGCAATTGTCAGTTAAAGAGACGCATCGCCGAATCGCAAAAAGTGCTCTGTTCCTAAAGTGGGAAATTCTTCCGGGGCTGAAGTGGTTAAAGACCCAAACATGTAAAATCAAAAGTGCTCATTTTAAAAGCTTATATGCAAGTTATTGCCCTAAAAAGTGTATGGGGGCCCAGGTCCTGCCCTAGGGGACACGTATCAATGCAAAAAAAAGTTTAAAAATCAATAGTTTTTTCAGGAGCAGTGATTTTAATAATGCTTAAAGTGAAACAATAAAAATGAAATACTCATTTAAATAATGTGCCTGGGGGGAAGGGGTCCCTTAGTCTGCCTGTAAAAGGGCACACCTCTGTGATGTTTAGAACAGTGCCAGAGCAAAATGACATTTGTGAAGAAAACATTTTAATACATTATTGCAGATGCTCCCGGCAATATACAGAACAATCACTGAAAGTTTTTGCGTAGGGCCACCCCCCCCCCCCCCTCCAGTCCATACCAGTCTGGATTTTAAGGGGATAAAAAAATGACGTGTGGTCCCCCCCTAAAATCCAAATCAGACCCTTATTAAGAACCTCTTCCCCACAATCCTGGGCTGTGGTTGTGGGGTGTGTGGGCGGGGGGCTTATCAGAATCTGGAAGCCCCCATATCCCAACCCCCCATGTGAATTATTATTGGGTACATCGTACCCCTACTACTTCCCCAAAAGTGTCAAAAAAAAAAGCCACAGGAGACAATTAGGGTCAAGTCCTTTATTAACCACTTCAGCCCTGGGAAGATTTACCCCCTTCCTGACCAGAGCATGTTTTGCGATTCGGCACTGCGTTGTTTTAACTGATAATTGCGCGGTCCTGTGACATTGTACCCAAACAACATTTACGTCCTTTTTTTTCCCCCACAAATAGAGCTTTCTTTTGGTGGTATTTGATCACCTCTGCGGTTTTTATTTTTTGCGCTATAAAAAAAAAAAGCGACAATTTTGAAAAAAAAAAATATATATTTTTTAATTTTTGCTATAATAAATATCGCAAAAAAATATATAAAAAAAAAATGATTCATCAGTTTAGGCCGATATATATACTTCTACATATTTTTGGTAAAACAAATTGCAATCGGCGTATATTGATTGGTTTATGCAAAAGTTATCGCATCTACAAACTATGGGAATAGATTTATGGCGTTTTTATTATTATTTTTTTTTTTTTTACTAGTAAGGGAGGTGATCTGTGATTTTTATCGGGACTGCGATATTGCTTCGGACACTTTTGACACTTTTTTGGGACCACTGACATTTATACAGTGATCAGAGCTAAAAATAGCCGATTACTGTATAAATGTCACTGGCAGGGAAGGGGTTAACACTAAGGGGGGGTCAAGGGGTTCACTGTGTTCCCTTACGGTGTTCTAACTGTGTGGGGGCTGGGCTGGCAGGGACATAACAGATCTCACTGATCCCGATGACAGGGATCAGTAGATCTGTCATGTCTCCCCTCACAGAACGGGGAACCGCCATGTTTACATTGGCAGTTCCCCGTTCTGCCTCTCTGTTATGCGATCACGGGTCACGGGCGGACATTGAGTCCACGTGGCCTGCGGGAACGCCCACACAGCGTGTGGCAGGCGCGAGAGAGCGCTCCCGGCAATTCAGATCCACACTGTAGCTGTCTTTCGGCTATAGCGCGGATCTGTAGTAGTTAAAAAATAAAAATAAGTGTCCCCTCATTGTAATCCATTGTCAATCATGGAAGGCGAAAGACCCGAAAAAAAAATACAACAGCTCCTCCTCCATGGGAGGGCTCCCGCCGACTGAGCTCTGTTTGTTGTGACAGGTTATTTATATGGCAGGTCACTCAGTGACGTACACGCATGACCCGTCCCCTCTGGCGGCACATGACGTCAGAAGGGGCGGAGTCGCTCGCTTACGTCGCTGTGTGGCCCCGTCATGCCATATAAATAAACTGTCATAACAAGCAGCAGGCAGATGGCGGGAGCCCTCCCATGGACCAGGAGCTGTGCGTGCTGTCTGCGCGCTATGCACTATAGGGGCGCTCTGCAGTGGAAAAGTCGTTGCGAACGCCCCATAATGTTCTAAATTCAACGAATGGGCCCATCCCTATCTCACACCAACGTAATACCTTTGCTTGTCCATGCCTGAATATTGATGTCGGGAGTTAGTAAAGGGATGGTATATAGCGGAATTGGTATTGGAATTTGGAAAGTACTCTTGGGTGTTTTGAACAACAGGTGGTTGAATGCTGAGAGTGAGGCCAGTATACAATAGTAGGAGACAAGAGCTTGTCTCTATTGCGTGTGTGAAATGTACTAATAAGCCAATTGTAAAGGTTTCAACCCCGGACTTAGAGAGTTGTGCTATTAACGTGGCAAAATAGTAGTCCTTAAAGCAGAGTTCCACCCTCTCCGAGTGTTTATTAAAAGTCAGCAGCTACAAAAAGTGTAGCTGCTGACTTTTAATAAACAGACACTCACCTGTCTCCCGGTCCAGCAATGGGGCCACACGGAGCCTCGAATCTCTCCCCCTCCCGTCCGCGGCATCAGCATTGATACTGTGAGCACCCGGCGCTGCACTTCGTGATTGGTCCCGAAGTCTTCTAGGACCTGTCCTGTGTCCCAGAAGACTTCGGGAGGGAGGGGGAAGGAGACCTTCCACTTCCGATTGCCTAAGGGAACCGGAGAGGAAGTGCCCTCAAAAATCGGGTATCTGCACTCCCCAAAAGCTCAGTTTCAGCATCTGGAGCTGGGGAGGAGGCCTTAAAGCGGAAGTTCCACTTTTGGGTGGAACTCCGCTTTAAGGTCAGGCAGACCCATGCCTCCTGCTGATTTATGTTTGATGAGCTTGATGTGGGAGCATCTTGCCCTTTTTCCTTTCCAGATGAAGTGGCTTTGTAATGACTGAAGCCTCCTAAAGTAGGATGCGGGTATTGGGATAGGTAGGGGGCGAAAAAGATATAGCAATAGTGGGAGTTTAAGCATCTTGAAGGCAGCAAATCGGCCTGTCCATGAGAGAATGAATTTGGAGAGGTGTGATAACTCTGAATGTAAAGACTTAAGATAAGGAATAAAGTTTTCTGGGAATAGGTATTTGAAATTAACTGTGAGTTGCATTCCTAGGTACTTGATAGAATGGTTTGCCCATGCATAGGGTAAACGTTCAGTGAGGATAGATTGGACATTAGGGGGAACATTGAAGCCTAGTACTTAAGATTTGGGATCATTTACTTTGTGATATGAAATAGAGCTAAACTCCGTCAATGTTGATTGCACTGCGTCTAGGGAGGAAATTAGATTATATAACATAAGCATTACGTCATCTGCAAACAAGTTGCTTTTGTGTTCCCTATGACCAATTTTGAACCCTGACATGTTTAAGTGGGAGCAGACCTTTTGGGCTAGTGGTTCCATGAGAAGGTTAAAGATGAGCAGAGATAAGGGGCACCCCTGATGTGTGCCATTTGAAATAGAAAAGTTTGTGGAGAGCAGTGAACAGTAAACTTGGGCTGATGGTTTGGAAAAAACTGCCATGATCGTGGATAAGATAGAACTTTGAAAAACATATTTCTGCAGCGTCTGCATTAGATACAACCAATGACCTGTATCAAATGCCTTCTGTGTCCAAAGATAGGAACAGAGAAGGCATTTTCTGACAATTGGCAAGTGGGTAGTATGTCAATTATTCTATTCGCTATCACTGGCATAAAGTTTGAGGTGTAATTTAATAGCAACAAATGCTTTTATACTTTTCAGATATTTAATTGTAAAAAATATTGAAAAACATTTATCATTTTCCTTCCACTTCACAATTATGTGCCACTTTGTGTTGGTCCCAAAATCCCAATAAAACTGAAAATTTCCTATCAAATACTTACTGTAATTTTCCTTTCCTGATGGACTCCATGGCAGCCTACGTGTGGGTTAACCCCGCCTCCTCTCCAATGCTATAGGACCCCTAATCCCATAAATGTGAGCCCTCGGCTAGAGACCGCGTTCCGTAACTAGCCTACTCCTTAATTCATGGGTGGGGACTCCGTCTGCCATGGAGTCCATCAGGAAAGGAAAATTACGGTAAGTATTTGATAGGAAATTTTCTGTTTTCCTGATAGACTCCATGGCAGCCTACGTGTGGGAAATAACTAGCCAAACCACACGGGAGGGTATGCTTTGCACACAAGAAATTTAAATTTGCCCTGTCAACTGACAAGACACTACGACCAAAGTTCACAGAGGACAAAGAAGCTGGTTCGACACAGTAATGCGACATAAATGTATTGATGAAGGCCCATGATGTCGTCCTGCAAATAACTTCTGGAGCCACATGGCGAGCGGCCGCCCAGAAGGTCACCAATCCTCTAGTGGAATGCGCAGTCACCTCCTCCGGAGGAGCCATCCCCTTTGCCCTATACGCCTACTGGATCGCCTGGACGATCCAAGCCGCAATCGTCCTGGACGAGGCCCCGTTCTCCCCTGTTCTTTCCAGAATGTAGCAGAAAGAGATACTCTAAGCGTCTGAAGGAGGACGTCACCCAGAGGTATTCCCTCAACACTTCGCCCACATCTAGCGGGTGCACCGCTCCGGATCCTGATGCTCTGAATGTAGGAAGGACGATTTCCTGATTCTTGTGGAATAATGACGTCACCTTCGGGTTTGTCTTGAGCATGGGTATAAGCACTACCCTATCCGGGAAGAAAGACAGAAAGGGTTCTTTATGACCAAGAGAACCAATCTCTGAGACCCGCTTGGCCGACGTGACTGCTACCAGAAAGGCGGCCTTCAAAGACAGTTCCTTCACTGAGGTTGGTACCGCTGCCGCTTAGAGCGAGTCCAGCACTAGTGGAAGATCCCACTTGGGGAACCTAGGTCTCCTCTGATGTCTTAACCTTGCTGCCCCTCTAAAGAACTGCCGGACCAGAGAAGGCTGACAGAGCCGAGACTTGAACCCTCAGAGAGCCACCCGCCAAGCCCAGGTCTAGACCTGTCTGCAGAAATCCCAGGACTGTCTGAACCTCCGGATCCCTGGACGACTTTTTTGTGGCAGCCGCAAACTGTACAAACTTGGCCCATATCCTTCATACACCCTGTTCGTACTGGTTCTTCTCGAACTCATGAGAGTGGAGATGACCTTCTCTGAGCAGCCTAGGGCTTCCAACCTCCCCCTTTCAAGAACCATACGGTCAGCTTCAGAACCGCTGGACAGGGGTGTAGGACTGTTCCCTGGGATAGCAGGTCCGGTCTGAGGGGGAGAGGCACCGGATCCCGGGTGCTCAGCTGGGTCAATAGAGGAAACCACGGCCTGTTCGGCCAGTACGGGGCCACCATCACCACTTCGACTGTTTCCGCCCTGAGCCTCCGTAGGAACCTCATAATGACCGGGCACGGAGGGAAGGCATACGCCATGCTGAACTCCCATTTGTCCATCAGGGCGTCCGTCCCACAGGCCTGGCTGCAATAATTCTGGGTGTAGTATCTGCTGATCTTGAAATTGCAGGGGGAGGCGAACAAGTCCACCTCCGGCTGCACTGCCCGCGACAGGATCCACTTGAATGTCTCGTTGTGAAGTGACCACTCGGTATTGTCCAGTCGTACTCTTGAGAGGAAATCCGCCTGGACATTCTGGACTCCGGGAACAAATACTGCCAAAATGTCCACCAGGTGCCTCTGGGCCTATGACAGGATTGGCTCGACTTCCTGGAGTAGAGTGGGGCTCCGTGTCCCCCCTTGCCTCTTCACATAGGAAACTGCTGTTGTATTGTCCATCCTGAGCAGAACTGCTTTCCCCTTCAGAAGGTGACAGCTCCAACACATTCGAGCCCGGCATGCAGGCGCAGGACTCCCACCTGCCTTGTGCCAATTCCACCCCATAGTGAGCCCCCCATCCTGTACCGCTGGCATCGGTGGTCACCACCGCCCATGAGACCGGGGAGATGGAGTGGCACGCCAGTAGGTTCCTCCGTTGCAGCCACCAAGGGATGCTGGCCCTCATGGCCGAAGTCATGCGTATGAGCTGGCTGTTGCTCGAGTCCCACTGGCGGAGGAATCCTGCCTGTAAGGGGCGTAGCCTCCAAAGGGCCCACTTTACCATTGACGTTGTGGCAACCATAGTGCCATGATCTCGAGGCAGTGAGAGGCCCTCAGATATGGGGATGCCAGGGCTCGTGACATCCTCTCCCTGATGACGGGAATTTTCTCTGCCGGCAGAGAGATCGTGCACTTCACAGTAGCGAATTGAGCCCCTAGGTATATCAAGCGCTGGGCTGGCTCCAGCTGGTTCTTCTCCAGGTTTAGCAACCAGCCAAACTTGGTCAGGGTGGAGATGACCTGGTCTCTGTGGACAAGCAATTGCTCCCTTTCCTGGGAGAGCAGGAGTAGATCGTCCAGATAGTGATACAATCGGATCCCTCTTGTCCTGATCAGCGCTACCACGGCCAGAAGTACCTTGGAAAAGGTACGAGGAGATGTTGAAAGACCGAAGGGGAGACAGGTAAACTGAAGATGTCTTGGTCCAACTGCGAACCGGAGGAACTTGCCGAACCCCTCTTCTACCGGCACATGAAAATAGGCATCTTTCAAGTCTATCGAGACCAGCCAGTCGCCCGGTTGCACGGCTTGTTGAATTGTGGGTAGTGTCTCCATCTTGAACTTTTCGTATTGAATAAATTTGTTCAGATACGTCAAGTCTATCACTGGGCGCCAGGAACCATTTTTCTTTTGTACGAGGAAAAGAGGTGAGTAGACTCCCCCGAACTCCTCGTTTTTCGGGACAGGTAGAACCGCTCCCTGAACCATCAGCCAGTCCACATAGTCTAGGAGGATCCTTCTTCTTTCCTCCCCCCGTGGGAGCACTGTTGCGACAAACCTTTGCGGAGGGGTGGCGATGAAGGACCAAGTGTGACCTCTTGACACCGTCTCAATGGTCCAGCGGTCCGAGATCGAGGCCGCCCAGACGTGACGGAAGCGGCGCAGACGCCGCCCCCACCCGACCCGCCTGGATGGGCCCAATCTCAAAAGGACTTGGCACCATACCGGGGCCCAGACACCTGCCCCTTGGCCGACTTCTGCCCGGTCTGCCCTCTTCGCCAGTTCCTCCTAAAGTCTCTTCCTGGCTTGTAAGAGCGCGCTTCCCTTGAACGCTCTGTACTTCTTCTCCTGCGTTGTGGCCTCTTCTGGCCAAATAAACGCCTATCCTGGGGGATGAATCCAGACTTCCCTCCTGTGGCCCGGGCTATGGCACTGTCCAATTTGTTGCCGAACAGGGAGGACCCCTCAAAGGGGATCCTACACCAAGCTTGCTTGGACGCTGGGTCAGCACACCAGGGGCATAACCACAACGCCCGCCTGGCCGTGACCGAGGACAGCATAGTCCGGGCCAAGAGGCGGATAAGATCAATGGAGGCCTCCCCCAGAAAGGCCGTTGCTAGCTTCAGCTCTTGGACTGCCAAGCTACTGAGCAACTGTTAGGAAAGGAACAGTCTGTCAGTAAAACTGGCTGTCTCCGCGGTGGCGCGCGCGCCTGTGTGCGCGCGCACGCGCTGGAAACGGCGCCAAATGGTGCTATTTAAACCTGGAAGTCCCTGCAACAGGTGCTGCTCATTCTACAGCGTCTGTGACCTGTGAGCCTCAGCTCCCTCTACCTGTTCCAGTCTTTGTTTGCCTCCTGTTGACCCGGCTTGCCCTGACCTGCTGTTTTGCTACCTGCACCGACCCCGGCTATCCACGACCATCCAATTGTCTGCTCCTTTGTACCTCTGCTGCCCGCCCGCTAAACAAACCTTGCTTGGACTTGACTACCCGCCTGCCTGATCCTTTTGTGTCTTCCTGCCTGCCCGTTGCCGACCCAGCTTGCACGACCATCCTTCTATCTGCACGTCTTCTAGAACCTCGCTACATCATCAGTGACCAACCAGCCCTCGTGCCATCCCGCACTCTTGGACCTCTGTCTACTCTACCAGGGGTACTTGAATCGGGTGCGCAAGAGCGGTTGTTCCCTGCACAAGACAGACTCCACCACCAGGTTCGTGACAGAAACGAGCAGCCATGACTGAGTCTGCACAGGGAACACGCTCCGCTATGGACGACTTGTGCACACATCTTGCTGGCCTCACTCAAGCTGTCAAGAACCTCCAAGAGGGATATACCCGGTTAGAAGAATGGGTGAAGGAACTGTCAGCCGCTCCGGCCTCCGGTGCCACGGCTTCCCGTACCATAGTGGCCTTGCCTTCGGAACCTAAGGTCCCACTGCCGGACAAGTTCTCCGGGGACCGGAGCAAGTTTCGGGTCTTCCGGAGTGCCTGCGACCTATATTTGGGCCTCCAGCAACGGACATTTTCTTTGGAGAGTACCAAAGTTGGATTTGTGATTTCCCTGCTGCAGGGTGAACCACCAGGCCTGGGCTCTCGGACTATGGGAGCAGAATGCCCCTGAAGTTGACTCTGCTGCAGCCTTGTTCCTGGCCATGGCGCAGTTAGACAGGTGAATTTGTTTGGTGGCAGACTGGTCGGTAAGTTGAGCTTGGAATTCTGTGTTTTTTGTTTGTGGATGCCCCTCCATAGCTCCTTGCTGTAGTGGCCAGTTATAGGTGGTGGACAGTGACCTTTGTTTTGTATTGGGCGCACACCAGGTGCACACCAGCCATTAGGCCAGGGCTGGGTGTCTGGTCCTGTACCTTTTTGGGGGGGATGGGCTCCTCCAGTCACCTGTCCTCCATCTATCCATTAAATTGCATGTGCTTCCATTGTGAAGCCTCTCATATATAGAGTTAGGACTGCAGTATACAGGGAGCCTTGACGAGGCCTGCAGCTTATGCTTGCACTTGCAAATATGTGTAACCAATCCCCTGCCTTTTAAACGCTACTGTTAGACAGGTGAATTTGTTTGGTGGCAGACTGGTCGGTAAGTTGAGCTTGGAATTCTGTGTTTTTTGTTTGTGGATGCCCCTCCATAGCTCCTTGCTGTAGTGGCCAGTTATAGGTGGTGGACAGTGACCTTTGTTTTGTTTGGCAGTTATATGATGACCCCCATCTAGCCGCCACCGCAGAGGCTACTCTATACAACCTTCAGCAGGGCCGCTGCCCAGTGGAGGACTATGCCGCCGAATTTCGGCGCTGGAGTTCAGACACCGCCTGGGGTAGCTCGGCTCTCACGTTCCAATTCCGCATGGGGCTGTTGGAACCCTTAAAGGACGAGCTGGCATGAGTGGGGATGCCTAAAACCTTGGAGGAGCTGATCACCTTAGCCATCTCCATTGACCAGCGCCTCAGGGAGCGCCGCGCCGAGAGGTCTTCTGGACAGTTGCGTCCCACCTGGATGCTTCCTCGGGTGCCCAGTTACCCGACTCCGCCTGCTTCCCGACCGACATCCTCCTCCTCCTCTCCTCAGGATTCCTCCGAGCCCATGCAGATTGGGTTGCTTCGGCCGTCACTCAGTACAGAGGAAAGACAACGCCGGTTCCAGCTAAATCTCTGCCTCTACTGCGGAGAGCTTGGTCACATGGTCACATGGTCCGGACATGCCCCGCGAAGCGCAGTAAGTGCTTGACCACTGTATCTAACGAACTGACTAAGTCTCCTGCCCATCTCACCATTTTCTTGTCTCTGCAGCTTCTCGGAGGGATTATTACGATGCCGGCAATCCTTGACTCCAGGCGTGCAGTTGCTTCATTGACTTGGATTTCGCTGCACAGCATCACATTCCCCTGCAACCTAAGGCTCATAGATTGGTGATCCGCTTGGCCGATGGGTCACACATCAAGTCCGGAACTGTTACACATGAGACGGCCCCTCTTCTCTCCTGCACTCTGGATGGTCACAGGGAACGTTTGCGGCTGGATGCCATTGAACCTCCTCTCTGCCCCATCATCCTGGGATTGCCCTGGTTCCAGGCACACAACCCCAGCATAGACTGGACCACTGGAGCCGTCCACTACCAATCCCCGTATTGCCGCCAGCATTGCCTGAGTCCCAGTGACGGGACTGTCCCATCACTCCTCAGCCTGGAGTCTGACACTGAGCCTGATGTTCAGACCCTCCTCCCTCAGGCTTATCACTCATTCCTGGACGTTTTTAGTAAGAAGGGGGCTGATAAACTTCCGCCGCATAGGCCTTATGATTGCCCCATCGAACTGCTGCCCGGGGCTGAAGTGCCTTTTGGGAGGATCTACCCTCTCTCTGAGCCTGAACTAGCGGCCCTCAAATCTTACTTGGATGAAAACACCGAGAAGGGGTTTATCAGACCATGTACATCTCCGGCCAGAGCCGGTATTTTCTTTGTAGAGAAGAAGGATCACTCGCTCCGGCCGTGCATTGACTACAGGGAGCTTAACCGGGTAACCATCAAAAATCGGTACCCGCTACCCTTGGTTCCAGAACTTTTTCAGCAGCTGGGGTCAGCAACCATCTTTACAAAGCTTGACTTGCGTGGGGCGTACAATCTCATTCGGATCAGGGAAGGAGACGAGTGGAAGACGGCATTTTGCAGTCGTTTTGGGCATTACGAGTACTTGGTGCTGCCCTTCGGCCTATGCAATGCCCCCGCAACATTTCAGCACTTTGTTAATGATGTGTTCCGAGACTTCCTGGACCTCTTCGTCATTATATACCTAGATGATATCCTGGTCTTCTCTGCTTCCTTGGAGGAACACCGCAGGCACGTTGCTAAGGTTCTGGGGTGACTACGGCAGCATGGCTTATACGCCAAAGTGGAAAAGTGTTCTTTTGAACAGCCCAGTATGCACTTCCTGGGGCTGATCATCTCCACAACAGGCATCCATATGGATCCGCAGAAAGTCTCCACTATCTTGGAATGGCCTGCACCCACAGACCGAAAAGGGGTTCAGAGATTTGTGGGCTTCGCGAATTTCTACAGGAAATTCATAAAGGGATTTTCTGCCATTGTAGAGCCCATCACACGACTTACCAAGCAAAACACCAGATACCAGTGGTCTCCTGAGGCTCAAGCCGCCTTTCAGAGACTCAAGTCTCTTTTCACTTCTGCCCCTATTCTGAAACACCCGGACCCAGCCTTACCTTACGTCCTTGAGGTGGATGCATCAGAAACCGCAGTAGGGGCTATTCTGTCCCAGCGCCAGAGTATCAAGGCCCTACTCCACCCAGTAGCCTTCTTCTCCAGGAAACTAACCGCACCAGAGCAGAATTACGACGTGGGAGACAGAGAGCTATTGGCCATAAAGTCGGCTTTAGAGGAGTGGCGATACCTGCTGGAAGGGGCTTCTCATCCTATCCTTATATTTACGGATCACAAAAACCTGGAGTATCTTCGAACAGCAAAGAGACTAAGACCTAGGCAAGCCCGATTGGCGCTGTTCTTCTCCAGGTTTCATTTCCATCTGACGTATCGCCCCGGCTCTAAGAACAGCAAGCCTGACGCCCTTTCCCGGATGTTCTTGGAGCCAGGCAATACTGCCCCACCTGACACCATACTCCCAGCACGGAATTTCCTTCTGTCTGATGAGGACTTCCTCTCCCAACTTCGTCGGGTCTTGGACGGTTCTGCTACTGACAGAGACACCCGACTGACCGTAAGAGATGGTCTATGGTGGTTTGGGCGGAGAATGTTTATCCCGGCAAGTCTGCGCCTCAGAATCCTGGATCGATGCCATGACCATAAACTGGCCGGACATTTTGGTTCGCAAAAAACCGCTGAGCTCATCTCACAGTCATTCTGGTGGCCCAACATTTTGGAGGACTGTAGAAAATACGTTGGGGCCTGTCCTGTCTGTGCCAGAAATAAAATGGACAAAGCTAAGGCCTGGGGTCTTCTAAACCCCCTTCCCATACCTGAAAGCCCGTGGTCGCAACTGGCGATAGATTTTATTGTCGAACTTCCCCCGTCTGAAGGCTGTACAACTATCTTTGTCATTGTGGATCGAATGACGAAGATGGCACACTTCATCCCCATGAAGGGGACCCCCTCAGCGGCCGAAACGGCCAGTACATTCATAAAATAAGTCGTCCGACTTCATGGAGTGTCCAGTAACATGGTGTCTGATCGGGGGGTCCAGTTCACGTCCAGATTTTGGAGAGCCCTGTGTGCGAGTCTAGAAATCGAGCTCGCATTTTCTTCCGCCTACCATCCGCAGACGAACGGCCAGACGGAAAGGACGAATCAGACCTTGGAACAGTACTTGCGGTGCTTTTCGTCTTTCTCACAGGATGATTGGGTCGCACTGCTGCCGGTGGCCGAATTTGCTTACAATAACACCATTCACTCAGCCACCCAGGAGTCCCCATTCTGGGCCAATTATGGTTACCATCCCACATCCCTGCCTGACCTAAGTCCGGAGTGTACCGTCCCAGCAGCACAGGGGAGGCTAACAAGGAGGCCTATGACAAGAGGAGGCAGGGAGAACTGGAGCTTCAACCCGGTAACCGTGTTTGGCTTTCAACTAGTTTCAAAGCTAGTTAAGGGATTAGAGAACCTAAGTTATGAGGAAAGATTACAAGCACTGAACTTGTTCTCTCTGGAGAAAAGACGCTTGAGAGGGGATATGATTTCAATGTACAAATACTGTACTGGTGACCCCGCTATAGGGGCAATACTATTCAGCGCAAGGGAAAACAAGAAAACACGTGGCCATTCACTAAGAATGAAAGAAAGGCGTTTTAACCTTAAGATGCGTAGGGGTTTCTTTACGGTAAGAGCAGTGCGAATGTGGAATTCGCTTCCAGAAACAGTGCTTTCTGCTGGTAGTATAGATAATTTAAAAAAACTATTAAATGCACACCTAAGGGACCACAACATTGGGGGATATACAACGTATTACTGACATAAAATAAAACACACACATGGGTTGGACTTGATGGACTTGTGTCTTTTTCCAGCCTCACTGACTATGTAACTATGTAACTATGTAACTAGGAACTTGAAGCTAGCATGCGCCTTGAAAAAATTGGGCCCACGATTTCTGGGGCCTTTTCCAGTTAAGAGAAGGATTAACCGGGTGGCATTTGAATTAGATCTCCCACCATCCCTGAGGATCCACCCGGTTTTTCATGTGTCTCTACTGAAACCCATGGCCCTCGATTCTTTCTCTGGTCTGAAAGTAGGCCCACCGGGCCCCATCCTGGTCAACGGAGAGGAGGAGTTTGAGGTGGAAGCTATCTTGAACTGTCGCCGGAGAGCTGGAGAGACCCAGTACTTGATTAAATGGAAGGGGTTTGGTCCGGAGGAGAACTCCTGGGAACCTGAGAAGAACATCCATGCCCCCGGACTGATCCAGGCCTTCAAAAGAAATCGCCAGGGTGGTGACACCCGGTAAGGCACCCGAGGCTGCCCCTTGGGGGGGGCAATGTTGGGAAAGGAACAGTCTGCCAGTAAAACTGGCTGTTTCCGTGGTGGTGCGCGTGCATGTGCGCGTTCGCGCGCGTCCATGCGCACGCGCCGGAAACAGCACCAAATGGTGCTATTTAAACCTGGAAGTCCTTGCAACAGGTGCTGCTCGTTCTACAGCATCCGTGACCTGTGAGCCTCAGCTCCCTCTACCTGTTCCAGTGTTTGTTTGCCTCCTGTTGACCCGGCTTGCCCTGACCTGCTGTTTTGCTACCTGCACCGACCCCGGCTATCCACAACCATCCGATTGTCTGCTCCTTTGTACCTCTGCTGCCCACCCGCTAAACGAACCTTGCTTGGACTTGACTACCCGCCTGCCTGATCCTTTTGTGCCTTCCTGCCTGCCCGTTGCCGACCCAGCTTGCACGACCATCCTTCTATCTGCACGTCTTCTGGAACCTCGCTACATCATCAGTGACCATCCAGCCCACGTGCCATCCCGCACTCTTGGACCTCTGTCTACTCTACCAGGGGTACTTAAATCGGGTGCGCAAGAGCGGTTGTTCCCTGCACAAGACAGACTCCACCACCAGGTTCATGACAGCAACTCTTCAGAGACAACCCTGATCACCGAATCCACATTCTCCGTCCAGGATTCCATTGCTTTGGACAATGCAGCGAGGGCCAAGGCCGGCCTGCAGGCAGACCCGGCCAGCCCGTAGACCCTCTTGAGGTCCTGGTCGATCTTCCTCTCCAGGCCATCCCTGAAAGACACCGCATCTTCAAGCGGGAGCGTAACATGCTTAGCTAGACTCATCAGGGCTGCATCTACCAGAGGGGTGTTCTCCAGATGCCTCACGTCTTCCAACTTAAAGGGATAAAGTCTTGCCGTCTTACCGGACATAGACGACTTACTGTCCGTTTTCTCCCATTCTTCCAAGATAATTTCCTTCAGCTCCCCCAGGAGCGGGAAGCTGGGGCGCTCTTTCCCCAGGTGTTTAAAGAATTTCCTCTGCTTCGCCGGCGGCGTGGACGGATCCTCCCACTTGAGGGCCTCTTTAACTGCCTTAATCAGCGGGGATACCAGGGAAAAATCCAAGCCGCCCGGAAAGTTATCCGCTTCCATCTCACTATCTGAGGACCTGAGCGAGGAATCATAAGGCCGGAATGAGCCCGTATCCTCCGGGACTTCGTCGGCCACTGAGCCTGACATGGTGGTGGTATGGCTCCATGTGTGAGGTGCGCCCCATTCTTTTAAGGACTGCTGCACAACATGTTTCACCAGCAACTCCATCTGCTGGTTTTCTGTATTCCTTTCCCCAACCGCCCAGGCGACACAGGGGTCGCACAGAGACTTGCCCTCTGGGACTCGTGCCCGACATCCCCAGCAGGCCCTGTGATCAGAGCGGGTCTCATGGCGGTGGGAGCGGTGCCTGGAGGAGTAATGGGAACGTCTCCTCTGATGATGATCCACAGACGGGGAGTCACGTCTGGACCTGGAGGAAGAGTGATGATGTTGTTGCGGCTTGGCAGGGGCTTGGTGGGCCATATACTGATGGCCGGACCTGGAAGGGCTGGAAAAAAACAGAGAGAGAACACACACAGGGCTTAGTCAGAGTGCTTCGCCCTACACGCCCCACCCCACCCTCCCGCCCTCCCCCGCACATACCTCGTGCGAGGAGGCTGACCGCAGGAGGGCGGTGATTTGTCCATCCTACCGGTGGGCACAGGCTTCAGGCTGGGGGAAGGGAAGAGCAAGATGTAAAGAAAGCCCCCCTCTTTTTTTATCAGTCTCCCCTCTATATATTTTTTTTTTATTTATTTAATTATTTAATTATACATATTTTTTTTTTCCTCCTTTTTTTATTTTTTATTTCATTCCACCCCCCTGCCCCTTTAAGGGGGCTCCCCAGCTGGGGCATACCTTGCAGCTACGGTCCAGGGCATGGGGAAGCCGTCACAACTGTCCACAGAGTCTTCCCAGAGACTCAGGGACTTGACTGGCCCTTTGAATCCCCCACCCTGCGACGTCACCCCCGCGCGCATTCGCGCCTCAGGGTCATGCCGCACCGCACCTGTGCGGCCGCCGGGCCCCGCGGCGCATCACGCATGCGCGAACCGAGGCTGGCGCATGCGCACTCCCGCCGCGACCCGGAAGACACAGCCACAGCGGCACCCCTGGAACGCAGGAGCGTTCCAGGCGCCATCAGAGCCACGGCAACGCCGAGGCCCCACCGGGAAATCAGGGGACGATACCCTAAAAAATAAACAACAAAAAAAAAAGACAAACACAGGGCAAAAAGACAATGAACGGAGGGCAGAGAAAAAAAAAGAACTCAGCTGCCATGGAGTATGACCTGGTGGTTGGCCACCTGCCAAGCATCTCTCTCCTGGGCATCCACAGGCTGTCCCCACCACTGGACCTCGTTGAGCCTGAAGCCACTCACCCGCCCGTGGCTGGGTCCTGGGCTGCACCGCGACTCCGGATGCCCGACTCCCTTGATTCGCGCGTTTGACACGTAAGTGATCATTCCAAACCATAATCCAAGGAGGAGGACAAAAAAGGAACGCGGTCTCTAGCCGAGGGCTCACATTTATGGGATTAGGGGTCCTATAGTATTGGAGAGGAGGCGGGGTTAACCCACACGTAGGCTGCCATGGAGTCTGTCAGGAAAATTGGCATATTAGGTAAATTTAAAGCATTTGTGATTGTACTCAAATTGATCTAATAACATGGATCGGAGTTCTAACCAGAGGTGGTCTAATCTATTTTTCAGATAGTAGTTTGCCTGTTTTTTATTTAAAGTGATTGTAAAGTCTTGTTTTGTTTTTTGTTTTTTAATAACAAACTTGTTATACTTACCTCCTCTGTGCAGTTGGTTTTTATCCTCTCTCTTTGCTGCTCCTGGCCCCTCCCTCCTGTTGGGTGCCCCCACAGCCAGCATCTTCCTGTAGAGGCACCCGAGCTGAGTCAGAGCTCCATGTATCTATTCAGACACAGAGCCCTGGCCCAGCCCCACTCCTCTCTCCCCTGATTGGCTGACTGACTTTGATTGACAGCCGCAGAAGCCAATGGTGCTACTGATAAGTCTCAGCCAGTCAGGAGGAGTGTCCCGGACAGCTTAGATATTCATGGACATCGCTGGAGAGAGATGGGGCTCAGGTAAGTAATAAGGGGGTTACTGGGGGGGCTGCTACACACAAAAGGTTTCTTTATCTTAATGCATAGAATGCATTAAGATAAAAAAACTTCTGCCTTTACAACCCCTTTAAGGAATCAAGATCTTGGATTTCTTTTAGAAGGCTGTTAATGTGCTGTGATCCCATTTTCTTTGGCCTGGAACTTTGTTGTATAAAAATACCACACATATAGGCTTTGTGTGCTGCCCATACTGTGGCAGGGTTCAAAACTGAGTTTTAATTGGCAAAGAAGAAGTGCTCCAGGTGTTCCCTCACAATGGTACTGTAAGGGGATGCCTGTAGAATGTGGGTGTTCATACACCATTGAAAGGTGGGTGAGGAATGAGTCCACGATGGTGATACTCACAGGGGTATGGTCCGACCAAGTTATCGAGTGAATGTGGGAGTTAGAGATTTTTTGTAGAGTCCACTGATCGATTAGGAACAAGTCAATTCTGGAGTATGAATTGTGACAAGGGGAGAAAAAGGTATAATTGAATTCAGTTGCATGCTGGCATCTCCATCTTGCAGTTGGTATACTTTCAGGAGAGGATTCAGAGAGAGATTATGACTAGGGATGGGACCCGAACGTCAAAAATCAAAAGTGCCCATTTTGAAGGCTTATATGCAAGTAATTGGGCATACAATGGTTATAGGGCCCGGGTCCCACCCTAGGGAACATATATCAGTGAAAAAAAAGTTTGTTAAAATTTTTTTTTAAATGAGCAGTGATTTTAATAATGCTTAAAGTGAAAAATAATGTGCCTGGGGGGTCTCCTTAGTCTACCTGTAAAAGGGTGTATCTCTGTGATGTGTAGAATATAGCCAGAGCAAAATGACATTTCCAAAGGAAAAATTGTCATTTAAAATCGTGGCTGTAACGTATTTCTGGCTCCCAGTTTGGATTGTAAGGGTAACCCCGTGCCAAAATTTTTTAAAATATTGACTTGGGGTCCTCCTTAAAATCCAAACCAGACCCTTATTCGAGCATGCAACCTGGCCAGGCCAAGATAGGGGGGGGGGGGAGAATGAGGCCCCCCCTCCTGAACGGTACCAGGCTCATGCCCCCAACATGGGGAGTATGGGTGCTTTGGGGCAGGGGGGGCTCTGCGCCCCCACCCCAAAGCATCTTGTCCCCATGTTGATGGGGACAAAAGCCTCTTCCCCACAACCCTGGGCTGTGATTGTGGTGGTCTGTGGATGGGGGGGCTTATCGGAATCTGGAAGCTCCCTTTAATAAGGAGGCCCCCAGATCCCGACCCCCCCATGTGAATTAGTATTGGGTACCAAAAAGTGTCAAAAAATAAAAATGAGGGACAAGTCCTTTATTAAAAAATAAAAAAATATCATGCTTGCTGCCAGAAAGAAAGAGCATCTCTCATTCCAGGGCCACTCATACCAAATCTTCGCAGATCTCTCTAAATCTACTATCATGAAGAGAAGATCCTTCAAACAAACAACATCTAGAAGTGCTACAGCAGCATCAAGTCATCTACTCTTGGGGTTTCCCTTTTTCCCTGCGATTCACCTATCAAGGTCGCAAATTCCAGTGCAAAACGGTTGAAGATCTGCAGAACCGCCTGAAAGAACTCCAACTCTGCCCACTATCCGGGAACTCTTCACAGAACACCCGTCGAAGATCCGCCTCAACCTCCCCACAGAAATTCACCTCTACACCGACATCTACTACCAAAAGAGGCAGATTTAACCCTAACATGCAGGACCAACAGGACTCGATGGACTGATCAGGTGTAAAAAAGGGTGATGTATATGTGTTTTACAGACCCACAGGTCTAATTACCTTAATATGCAAGATCTGCATATGAGTGGCATGGTTATTGTGGGGTTTCCTTGGAATCCCCCCCAATAATGGTCACACAGTTTCTACAGAACACATAGCTTTACTTATAGCTCCCTTAAGTTCGCTCATTTTGTTCTCAGTTATGTTGACTGTTTCTGTTTTGCCCTTTCTGTATTTTACTCTGGGCGAGGTCCTCCTCCTTGGTGGACTACCCCCCCTGGCCCCCCCTTCACAAGGGGGGTCGGGGCTAGTGGTCGGCAACGAGGAATACCTCCCCTCAGGTT
>BLSH010530465.1:71108-83842 GCA_018402905.1 Glandirana rugosa
AATCCCCCCCCCCCCCTTAATAAAAGGCATTTCTCTTTTCTACAAATTCTGCAACTATAACCTTCCGAATAGCAAAGTAAAGTGCATGCACAAATGGGAACAAGACCTGAAACTTGAATTTGCACTGTCTCAGTGGATGATAGCTATCAAGCATAATGCTAAATCATCAGCGTGTGTGGACCATTGGGACAGTGCAACAAAAATACTACACAGATATTATATGACTCCCACCAAATTAAACTTGATGGACTCTAAGATCTCCCCACTTTACTGGAGAGATTGTCAGGAGGGTGGTACTCTCTTGCATATATTTTGGGAGTGCCCTCGTCTATCACCTTTTTGGAGAAAAATCTCCAAACTAATAGAGGAGGTCACACACCAGAGGCACACTATATCCCCAGCTCTAGCGCTCTTATCCATCGGTATAGAGAATTTCCCCTCTAACATAAGAACAGTGGTAATCCATATACTGTTTGCAGCCAGAATCTCTGTTGCAAGCAAATGGCGTTGCACAAACCCTCCTTCAATAGAAGAAATAATTAATAGAGTAAATAACCAAGCTTTAATGGAAAAATTATAGGCCTATAAGGAACATAGACCCCACATTTTCCACCAAAATTGGAATGTCTGGCTATCTTCCGATAGAGCTTATACTTTGGACTAAGCGGTCTTGAAACCTCTCATAAATCACATAATCCATATGAAAAGTATTTCTAATGGCACAATACCACAACAAGTATTGGGTTTCCAAGGGCAATCTCAATCAAGATTCAACAATTCCAACTACTTTTCCTCAGTCCTAGTCCTCCATAAATAGTAGGGATTATTAAGTTCGCACTACAAAACTCTCATGTGTTAATTTTGTTTTTGGAAAGAGTTGAACCCCACCCGTATCTAGCATTGTCTGTCCACAGTCAGAGCCCATTTTGGGGTGGCGGACTATTCCCAGTGAGAGTGGGATGTTCACCAGATGAGAATGGGGTTCACAGCTAAAGCTACTCTTAATCAATGTTACCTCGTTGTTGTTATAGTTGTAATAGCTTCATATGTAGAAATATACAGTAACAATACTTAGAAACATTTGAAAAATCAACAGGAAGGCTCTGAATACATACTGTAAGTTGTTTAAGATTGCTTATTGTCTCATAAAGTATTATGTATACAGACCTGTTCGAATTTTTTTTTTGTAACACCATGTAAAATACTTTTCCCCTATTGGCGGGGAACAACCATATTGTAAAACTTTTAACCTTCAATAAAAACGAATGTTTAAAAAAAAAAAAAAGATATTGATAAAATAGAACGAGTTCAGAGACGGGTAACAAAAATGGTGAAAGGTCTGGGGGATAAAACATATCATATCAGGAACTTAATATGTACAGTCTGGAGGAAAGAAGGGAGAGGGGAGACATGATTGAAACCTTTAAATACATCAAGGGGTGAATAAGGTTCAGGAGGGCAGTCTTTTCAATATGAAACCAAAATCAAGAACACGGGGACATGACCTCAAGCTAACTGGGGGGAAGTTCAAAACTAATCTTAGAAAGTATTATTTTACTGAAAGGGTGGTTGATGATTGGAATAAACTACCAACAGAGGTTGTGAGACAGTCAACAGTGAATGGCTTCAAACATGCTTGGGATAAACATAAATCTATAGTCAGACAACAAGGTTAATGTAAAAAAAATATATAAAAAAATAAATAAATAAATAAATAAAAAGGGGCAGACTCGATGGACTACTCAGTCTTTTTCTGCCGTCACTTTTCTATGTTTCTATCTGAACTTCACTTATGCCTCCCTCTTTTTTAAGTGGCTGATCACCCAGGGCTAGGATAGCTTCCCTGTCTTTCCATGCTTTAATTAAATTTACATGATAGATCTGCTCTTTCTTCCGCTCCCCAACCTTTTCCAGTATCTCATAGGGATTTTGCCACTTAGCTAGGAACTTACTTTCCACCGTGGGGACTAAAAAGCGATCCTCCGGATGGAAAGTCTGAACCTTCGCCGATCTATTGTATACTCGTCTCTGGGCTTCCTGGGCTTGCTGCATGTGTTCTCGAACCAGGGGCATTACTGAGGCAATCCTATCCTGCATGGCTGAGATATGTTCAATGACACTCCGGTAGAGAGTAGTTTCAGTCTCCCAAGTTTCCCAGGAGTTCAAAGGGTGAGAACCCAGTGAAAGACTGAGGGACCTCTCTAATGGCGAACAACAGGTATGGCAGTAGACAATCCCAATCTCTCCCATCTTTAGCCACCACCTTATTGAGCATACTCTTGAGGGTTTTGTTAAACCGTTCTACTAACCCATCTGTCTGAGGGTGGTAAACTGAATTATGCAAATGCTTAATACTGAACAATTTGCACAATTCTTTCATCACCTTTGACATGAAGGAAGTCCCTTGGTCGGTTAGAACCTCCTTTGGGATCCCAGTACAGGTAAACATGTGGAACAACTCTTTTCCGATGGTCTTGGAGGAAGTGCTTCTTAAAGGAACAGCCTCGGGATACTGGGTGGCATAGTCCATGGCGACTAAGATGTAATGATAGCCTCTGGCAAACTTAACTACTGGCCCTATCAGATCCATGGCAATTCGGTCAAAAGGAATCGTATTCACAGGCAATGGTACCAGTGGGCTATGGTAATTGGGCATAGGCGCTATATTTTGACACTCGGGACATGACACACAATAGTTTTTCACAACGGCATGTATCCCAGGCCAGAAAAAACACTGTATAACACGTTCTTTTGTCTTTTCATAGGCCAGTTGGCCACCCAGGGGGTGTGTATGGGCCAGGTTCAGCACTGTCCTCCTATAGGGGCCAGGCACCATGAGTTGTTCCACAACCTCACACTGTATTTTGTCAACCCAATACAACATATCATGGTTAACCGCCATATGAGGAAACACATTTTTCATCCCTGGGGCTACCGGGGTCCCATTGTTTATCTTCACATTTTTCCACCAGGCTTGTACAAGAGTAGGATCCTGTAACTGGGCGGTGCCGAAGTTGTCCGGAGAAGCCTCTAGCTCCGGCATGCCGGGCAACTCTAGGGTCTGAGGGGTCACCTCTGGTTCACCTGCATAGACTGCTAGGGGAAAAGACACATTTTCACAAGAGGTCACCCCTACAGCATTTCCTTCAAACTTTGGTTCAAAGGGGCCGGGGTTCCCCCCTTCAGTCCCACTAGGAAGTCCAAGCTCAAGGCCCTTCTCTTTCACACTGTAAAGTTCCTGGAACAGTGGAAAATCTCTCCCCAATATGACACTGTGCAACAGGATAGGGGACACAGCCACTTCATGGCAAACAGATACTGAGCTGGTTTCAAGGGTCACCAGGGCTGTGGGGTACTTCTCACAGTCACCATGCACACATACCACTCCTACCTGATGCTGGGTCAGCTGTTCGGGTCCACCAGCTGGGTATGGACCAGGGTGACCAGACTTCCAGCGTCCACGAGGGCACATACAGCTTTCCCCCTTATCTTTACAACGGAGCTTGGCATGTCCGGATCAGCTACCAGGCCCGGGCTAGAAAACAGGGACATGCTTCAAACTACGTCACCTTCCATAGGCTCAGGGTTCAAAGGACACTCTACAGCAATGCTGGCAGCACTCATACGTCTATTTCCCAAAGACAACCTATGGATATGACACTGAGCTTGTGCACTCAACCTCTTTAGTCGACCATGGCGAGGCCTGTTCTAAGTGGAACCTGTCCTGTTCAACCGCTGCATGGTCTTGGCCACCATGCTGCAGCTCAGTTTAAGGGTCTTGGCAATCTTCTTATAGCCTAGGTCATCTTTAAGTAGAGCAAAAATCCTTTTTTTCAGATCCTCAGAGAGTTCTTTGCCATGAGGTGTCATGTTGAACTTCCAGTGACCATTATGAAAGAGTGAGAGCGATAACACCAAATTTAACACACCTGCTCCCCATTCACACCTGAGACCTTGTAACACTAACGAGTCACATGACACCGGGGGAGGGAAAATGGCTAATTGGGCCCAATTTGGACATTTTCACTTAGGGTTGTACTCACTTTTGTTGCCAGCGGTTTAGACATTAATGGCTGTGTGTTGAGTTATTTTGAGGGGACAGCAAATTTACACTGTTATACAAGCTGTACACTCACTACTTTACATTGTAGCAAAGCGTAATTTCTTCAGTGTTGTCACATGAAATGATATAATAAAATATTTACAAAAATATGAGGGGTGTACTCACTTTTGTGAGATACTGTATATACCATGTAGTATATATATATATATATATATATATATATATATATATATATATACACTGCATTCACTGTAGATTATATATACAGTGCATTCAGGGTATACTATATATTCAGTGTAGACTATATTACAGTCAGTGCAGGCAGTGTAAGGATATATATATATCGTGACCAGATGTCCGGGTAAGCAGACATGAGTGTGCTCACTCTTCCCTAAGCTCCATGGAGCTTTGATGGCATGTTGGCTGATGGCTGTTTTCAGGCTGTATGTTAAACTAAACTACAGGGTGGGCCATTTATATGGATACACCTTAATAAAATGGAATGGTTGGTGATATTAACTTCCTGTTTGTGGTACATTAGTATATGTGAGGGGGGAAACTTTTCAAGATGGGTGGTGACCATGGCGGCCATTTTGAAGTCGGCCATTTTGAATCCAACTTTTGTTTTTTCAATAGGAAGAGGGTCATTTGACACATCAAACTCATTGGGAATTTCACAAGAAAAACAATGGTGTGCTTGGTTTTAACGTAACTTTATTCTTTCATGAGTTATTTACAAGTTTCTGACCACTTATAAAATGTGTTCAATGTGCTGCCCATTGTGTTGGATTGTCAATGCAACCCTCTTCTCCCACGCTTCACACACTGATCGCAACACCGCAGGAGAAATGCTAGCACAGGCTTCCAGTATCCGTAGTTTCAGGTGCTGCACATCTCGTATCTTCACAGCATAGACAATTGCCTTCAGATGACCCCAAAGATAAAAGTCTAAGGGGGTCAGATCGGGAGACCTTGGGGGCCATTCAACTGGCCCACGACGACCAATCCACTTTCCAGGAAACTTCATCTAGGAATGCTCGGACCTGACACCCATAATGTGGTGGTGCACCATCTTGCTGGAAAAACTCAGGGAACGTGCCAGCTTCATTGCAAAAAGAGGGAAACACATCATCATGTAGCAATTTTGCATATCCAGTGGCCTTGAGGTTTCCATTGATGAAGAATGGCCCCACTATCTTTGTACCCTATATACCACACCATACCATCAATTTTTTGGTTCCAACAGTCTTGGAGAGATCTATCCAGTGTGGGTTAGTGTCAGACCAATAGCAGTGGTTTTGTTTGTTAACTTCACCATTCACATAAAAGTTTGCCTCATCACTGAACAAAATCTTCTGCGTAAACCGAGGGTCTTGTTCCAATTTTTGTTTTGCCCATTCTGCAAATTCAGTGCGCCGATCTGGGTCATCCTCATTGAGATGCTGCAGTAGCTGGAGTTTGTAAGGGTGCCATTTGCGAGTAGCTAATATCCACCGAAGGGATGTTCGACTAATGCCACTCTCCAGTGACATGCGGCGAGTGCTACGCTGTGGGCTCTTGCTGAATGAAGCTAGGACAGCCACTGATGTTTCTTCATTAGTGACAGATTTCATGTGTCCACATTTTGGCAAATCCAACACTGAACCAGTTTCACGAAACTTAGCAAGCAGTTTGCTAACTGTAGCATGGGAGATGGGTGGTCTCGTAGGCTGTCTTGCATTGAAATATGCTGCAATGACCCGGTTACTGCGTTCACCAGACATCAACACAATTTCTATACGCTCCGCACATGTTAACCTCGGCGACATGTCAATGGCTGTAAACAAAGAGAAACTTGTAAATAACTCATGAAAGAATAAAGTTACGTTAAAACCAAGCACACCATTGTTTTTCTTGTGAAATTCCCAATAAGTTTGATGTGTCACATGACCCTCTTCCTATTGAAGAAACAAAAGTTGGATTCAAAATGTCCGACTTCAAAATGGCCGCCATGGTCACCACCCATCTTGAAAAGTTTCCCCCCTCACATATACTAATGTGTAACAAACAGGAAGTTAATATCACCAACAATTCCATTTTTATTAAGGTGTATCCATATAAATGGCCCACCCTGTACAGTGCTTGCAATAGATTTGTGCAAAGATAACAATAATAATAATTCAAGTGATTACTCAAAATCAATTCTGAAAAACAAATCATGTATACAAAGTTCATATAATAAAAGTGCTATTGTGCTTATGTGCTTGAATATTCCAAAGTGCTCCGTGCTTGAATATATATAAACGTGGTGCCGTGGTGTATCACACACCCCTCTCCCCACTCACCAAATAGAAACGGCCTCCAGCTTTTCAGTCTGGAGGTCAAAGCAGGCTTTGGAATCAAAATTCAGGCTGGTTCTCAAAGATAATCCAATCCAATGCTTGATCTCAGTCATAAAAAAGAGGAAGAAGGGGCTGACATGGTGAAGTACTGTAAACAAGCTGACTTTATTGCGCAATGCAATTAGGTACTTACAAAATGTATGAGTAAAAACAGCAGAGTAAAATCCCTAACGTCGCATCCAGCAAGTGTTCCACGATACCGTAAGTGATGTTGAAGGGACTTGCGACCGGAAATTACGTCAACGTGTTTCACCTTCCTTCAGGCTGGGTTCACACCTATGCGAATTGGATGCGGCTTAAACCGCATCCAATTCGCAGGACACTTGAAAAAACATTGTTTTCAATGTGTCCAGTTCACATATGTCCGGTGCATTCGCACTCCGC
The DNA here is from genome assembly GCA_018402905.1 of Glandirana rugosa. Taxonomy (NCBI): domain Eukaryota; kingdom Metazoa; phylum Chordata; class Amphibia; order Anura; family Ranidae; genus Glandirana; species Glandirana rugosa. The sequence continues at coordinate 77,937 of BLSH010530465.1, forward strand.
ATTGCACAAAAACCGCACACGTTTTTTGTGCAATGCGGTGCGAATTCCCAGCCCGTTGAGTCCAGTGGGAGCGCATCTAACACGGAGATGCACTCCGCACTGAATGGGGATATTTCCCCTGCTCGTGGCTCCTCCCCCATCTCTCCCCCCACAGCTGCTGCACTGTGGGAACGGACAGGAGCCGCCGAACGGCGGCTCCGTCCCTTCCCGGCAGCAGAGAGGCTGGAATTCGCACCGCAATGGTGTGAATCCAGCCTCAAGGTGTCATCAAAAGATTGGTGGTCCTCATACATTTTGTAAGTACCTAATTGCATTGCGCAATAAAGTTGTTTACAGTACTTCACTATGTCGGTCCCTTCTTCCTCTTTTTCATGACTGAGATCAAGATGGCCGCATTGGATTCTCTTTGGGAACCAGCTTGTCCTTAGGAATTTTGATTCCAAAGCCTGCTTTGACCTCCAGACTGAAAAGCTGGAGGTCGTTTCTATTTGGTAAGTGGGGACACAAGAGGGGTGTGTGATACACCACGGTTATATATTCATGCACGGAGCACTTTGAAGAATTCAAGCACATAAGCACAAGAGCACTTCTATTATATAAACTTTGCATACATGATTTGTTTTCCAGAATTGACTTTGAGTAATCACTTGAATTATTATTATCTTTGCACAAATCTATTGCAAGCGCTGTAGTTTGGTTTAATATATTGTTCTGGTGATAGCACTTGGTGTACAGCAGCTGTACTCTGTTCACATTATATTTACTTTAAATCACTTTAGCGCAAGGTAGTATTTATTATTATTACTTCTACCATGTTTGCAGGCTGTGACCGGAGAGCGGTGTGGGAGCTGGCCTTTACCTGTTTAGCAGAGGAGTTCAACAGAGTGGGGAGCAGAGAGAGTGTGGAGTGGCAGTACCTGGACCTCCAGCAAAGGAAGACAGACCTCAGCAGAGCAGACGGCCTGTGTGGTGAGACAAGAGCGCATTTAAACGGCACTGTGTTATCTCTTGCTGGAATTCTGGGATGCTGAAATGCTTGATATGACTAGTGACATTGTTGTCTTTTGCTCTGGGAGACTAGTTTGTGTGCACAAGCTGCATTCTTAGCACATGGAACTTTAATAACCAACACCATCCAGATGCACAGCACTTTACATTTGTATTGCGATTTACAGTAAGTGGGGATGATTAGAACGGATTGCACTCTGTTCTCCACTGCCTGCTCTGAACTTTGTTTATAATTCACAGCTTAAAACACTGCACCGCTTAACCGAGTCAAGCAAAAAAAAACGATTCAGATTAATTAGTACCAGAGGCGTAACTAGAACCTTCAGGGTCCTGGTGCAAGAAATTATGAAGGTCCCCCTGACCCCTGGCCAGGGCCCTTCTTTCCTCCCACTGATCCTGGGGCCCTTTACTCCCGTCGCGTATCCCTTTATTACGGTCCCACCGAATAAACAGATAGTTGTGTACTGAGCCTCCTATTCATTCAGAAACTGAAGTATAGTAAAAACAGTTTACAATGCTTCAGTTATGAATGAACCAATTGGTACCAATCATTGACTCTGTCCATTCAGAAAAGGAAAGAGCCGGTAAATGACAAAATGACTGACCCGTTCCCATCTCTCCATCATGACACATCTTCTACAGCAGCTGGTAGGAGAGAGGAGGGGGGAAGACAGCAGCGCTGTGGGGGGAGGGGGGACCAGGGAAGCACACAGGGACCCTGGGGACAGTAGAAGACAAGTAAACTGGATAGGAGGGGTGGCGGGGGCAGCATATAGAGGAACCAATCTCCGGCATTAGGAGGAAAATCAAGGAGATTGGTTCCGCTAAATGCCTCCCCTGCCATCCCTCCTATCCAGGTGTACAAGGGAGGCACATGGGCCCCCTGGAGCATGGGGCCCGGTTGAAATTGCAACCCCTGCAGTTATGCCCCTGATCAGTACTATGAATGGTGACTGGTGAACACTGGCCTCTTAGCTAAGGCCTACTGTGCCAAGGCAGGAATATGAACCACAGTGCATGGTACTGCATAATTCAAACAGGCTGCCATATACTACACTGTGTTATTTAAGTAAACTGCACACTATTGTATTGAAAAGCAAGCATAATAGTGCCAATACAATGGGCTGCTTCAATAAGCTGTATCTGGCCACATAGGACTGCGCATAAAAGAACCCTTTTTTTCTAGCACATGTGCTTCTCGAATTCACCTCAACATTGAGCCCTGTTAACACACTTTGCTCTTCAGTCTATGAACTGTGAATATAAACCATATCCTGGCAAGCGGTATTGAGCTTCTGGTTGCATTTTTAGTGTACTGCAGCAGTGAAAATAATCCAGGGATAGCAACTGTCTGTGCACCATGCATGCAATGGGTTAAAGTGTGCAAAATCTCCTGTACAGAGGGAATCTATGCAGGTTGAACAGCAGGGGCAAGCTATAGCTTATTATATTACACTGCCGCTTATATAGCTGGTTATTTTGCAGTGCCGAGGATTGAACAGTGAAATACAAATCACTACAAACCATTATAAATCACTAAACCAGAGCGCCTGTATAGGCTGTATTGTGATAGACTGGACTACACGGGATAATGAACAGTAAATTGTGAACATAATACTATATGGTTCACTCATATGGTATCACCTCCACGGGCCATCTTTTTTCTTAGAGGATGCTAACTAACTCGCCCAGGTGGAATCTTACATAGTTAACTCCGAACACTAACCTAAAAATCGCGCTGTTTGAATCTGTCCCTGTGAAATTACATTGCGTTTATTGATTGGTTTAAGCAAAAGTTGCCACGTTTACAAAACATGAGAATTCATTTATTGTGTTTTTATAAATGAGAATTCATTTATTGTGTTTTTACTATTTTTTTTTTACTGGTAATGCGACGATCTGCGATTTTTTATCGGGACTGCGACATTGCGTCGAACATGTCTGACATTTTTTGACACTTTTTTGGGACTATTGACATTTATACAGCAATCAGATTTTTAAATATTCACTGAGTAAATGTCACTGGCAGGGAAGGGGTTTACCTGCAGGGGGTAATCTAAGGGTTAACTGTGTTCCCTGGGTGTGTTCTAACTGTGAGGGGGTTGGGCTGCCAGGGGCATGAGAGATCAAACTGATCCCGAGTACAGGGATCAGTAGATCTCTGTCATGCCACCTGACAGAGGGGGGAACCACCGTGTATACATAGAACATAGAGACATGAATGAATCATCAAGACTATAAAAATTTTTTTTTTTTTTCATTTAACACATTTTCTGATGGGAGTTAGGACAAAAAGATGCAAAAGGGATGAAGGATGACAATAGAGTGGGGAACCAGGGAGGGGATAGATGTCTGCACGGGAAGATTATCTTTGCGTATGTGGGAGAGAGGGAGGGAGGGGATGAGAGTTTGGGTATACGGGTGAATCTATGGGTCTCACCTAGGGTAGGAATGGTCACATAGAATGTCCCTTGAGGCAGCCTAAATAGGCATGGAAGGGAGGGTTGGGAGGATTGATACAGAATGGGGTGGTTGAATGTGTGGGGTGAGAGCGATTGCAACACAAGATACAGGGTAAGAGCACATATTGAGTTGCAGAGAGTGAGTCATGTAGAAGAACTCAAAATAGAGAAGTTGGCCTATAAGGCACTTGATTATACCACATTTGGAATATTCACGGATAGAGTAATTGATTACAAAAAAAAGGTTTTGTTAAACGGGAACTTATATATGGATCTTTTCGCAGGGGGAACTTGGGATTATTGGGAAGATTCTGTTATTTTTGTATTTTTTTTTTTTTGTTGATGCAGTCTAATACGTTTAAAATTGGGTCCTGGAATGTTAGAGGAATGGGGAATGTAGTAAAGAGATCTACAATGTTATCTTACATGAAGGTTCATAATGTAAACGTGGTCTGTCTGCAGGAGACACACTTCACTAGCGGGCCCACCCACCCAACTCGGGGGTAGGAGATTTCAAAAGCAATACCACTCAACTTATACCTCGTATTCAAGAGGTGTAAGCATACTCATTAAAGGAGTGTCATTCTCATGTAGACAGACTAGCATAGATAAACTGGGCCCATATATCTTCTTACATTGCCGAATAGAAAACAAGGAAATATACAAACTTTATGGGAAAGCAATACTTCCAGAATTACTTAAGATGGCTGGGTGGGCAGTAGATAATGGGGAATTACCCCCTTCTATCAGAGAGGCCACAATAGTAGTAATATACAAGGAGGTGAAGGACCCGCTAGAGACATCTTCATACCGACCGATATTGTTATGTGCAGATATTAAGATACTGGCAAAGGTCTTGGCGGATAGGTTAAATAGGGTTATACAGATGCTCATACACTCGGACCAATCAGAGATTATTCCCAACAGGTCCAATAGCATTAACATCAGAAGGGCTTGTTTAAACTTGCAGACAAAAGCAGGGAACCAGGGCTGTCTTGCCCCTGGATAGCCTGGAGTGGGGCTATCTCTGGCAGATCCTAGAGGCCTACCGATTCAGCCCATCCTTCATAAACTGGGTTAAAACATTATATAGAGATCCCAGCGCAAAGGTCCAGGTTAATGGTGTGTGCTCAAAGTGGTTCTCATTAGCAAGGGGGACGAGGTGCCCATTGTCGCCCCTGCTCTTTGCCCTCGCGATTGAGTCATTGGCGATCGCTATCAGGACAGCCACGAGTGTGAAGGGGTTTCAGAGAACTTTTGGTGAAGAGAAAATCGCGTTATACGCAGACGATATCTTATTATTTCTGGGTGATACCTGGACATCTCTGGCATCAGTAATGAACATAGTCAATGAATTCGGGAAATTCTTAGGTTTGAATATTAATTGGGAGAAATCGGTGCTAATGCCGGTGGACCCAATTGATGTACCATTACCCCCCACAGTCTCTTGCTTGGCGGTGGCGGGAAGTATGAAATATTTGGGTATCAAGTTCACAAAAGATTCTAAGGATTATATAGCTGATAGACAAAAGCAAAAAACAAAAAAGGTTCCAAGCTCAACCTGCGGACCAGTCTGCCACCAAGCCAAATTTACCTGTCTAACAGTCCAGCGTTTAAAAGACAGGGGATTGGTTACACACATTTGCAAGTGTATGTGTAAGCTGCAGGCCACGACAAGGCTCCCTGTATACTGCAGACCTAACTCTGTATAAGAGGCTTCACAGTGGAAGCACACAAACAATTGAATGGATAGATGAAGGACAGGTGACTGGAGGAGCCCAACCCTCCTTAAAGGTACATGACCAGACACCCAGCCGTGGCCCCATGGCGGCTGCGGCGCTGGTATGGTACCAAAATAGTGACTACACAACAAACAAGGTCACTGTCTCCCATCTATAACTGGCCACTGCAGCAAGGAGCTCTCTGGAAAGGCATATACAGACAAAAGCAAAAAACAAAAAAGGTTCCAAGCTCAACCTGCGGACCAGTCTGCCACCAAGCCAAATTTACCTGTCTAACAGTCCAGCGTTTAAAAGACAGGGGATTGGTTACACACATTTGCAAGTGTATGTGTAAGCTGCAGGCCACGACAAGGCTCCCTGTATACTGCAGACCTAACTCTGTATAAGAGGCTTCACAGTGGAAGCACACAAACAATTGAATGGATAGATGAAGGACAGGTGACTGGAGGAGCCCAACCCTCCTTAAAGGTACATGACCAGACACCCAGCCGTGGCCCCATGGCGGCTGCGGCGCTGGTATGGTACCAAAATAGTGACTACACAACAAACAAGGTCACTGTCTCCCATCTATAACTGGCCACTGCAGCAAGGAGCTCTCTGGAAAGGCATATACAGACAAAAGCAAAAAACAAAAAAGGTTCCAAGCTCAACCTGCGGACCAGTCTGCCACCAAGCCAAATTTACCTGTCTAACA